>VYXC01010316.1:46538-362805 GCA_013397175.1 Platysteira castanea | reverse complement strand
GGTGTTCTCACAAAACAATAAACACTGTAATCAAACTGCATGTAGATCTTCCTTTTGACAGATAAAACTGTGAGAAGATCCTGATGAAGTACACCTCTCCACACTCCTCAATTTTTTCCTGTGGCTTCTTTCTGCTCCACTCCAATTTTTTAATATCTTCTTCAAAATACAATAAACTGAATCTTTCTCCAGTTTTAGACACTCCACTACAATATTGTGGAATAGTGTAAAGCCAATAGGACATTGAGGAATTGTAGGTAATGACTTCAAGAGTGTAAGGAAAGAGTCAATGTTATTTGGCTGGTAAAGTGCAATATAGGAATTCAAATGTCTGAGGTTTAGTTTCCATCGTATTGAAGACTGTTATGTAAATTTGAATAACTATTTTCCAAAATTTTCAGATTTTTTTAGACCAGATGTAATAACTGCAAGTAGGATCTTCTCTTGGATGTTGCATCATTTAATTCCTCATTGGTTCTGTCTGCTTTGAGATCCTCATCTAGAAATCACCATTACAGTTAACTTTCACATACATCACCACATTTTTGTTACCATGACATAAATATAGGTATTCTAGAAACCACTGCTAAAATCTCTATAAAATCTCTGTAACATAAAAGAATAACCAGTAAAGTTGAAGAGATGTAAGAGTGGTTTTCCAATTGCCTGCCTGAAAACTAAAGGCTTGAAAGTCAGAAATAATTCTTAAGATGAGACTCCACCTTTCACTTTAATAACAAAGTCCAATTTATTTATGTCTCTCTACTCATTCAGTATAATTCTTCTACGTACACAAAGAGAAATACATATTTATGTGCAAAGTTTAATTCCAAGGTTGGGAGGCATAATGGAGCCTAATTTTATTATACTAGATAATTTTCCTAGAGGTGCATATTGATTTCACACTGTCAAACAAACTGCAAAATACATTATAACAAAACAATTAAAACTGCTGATAATTATTACAATTAACTCTCTGCTTCCTACTAATGGAGTGTTCAAGCATCCGAGAATTCCTGATTATCAGAAACTAATGGATGTTCAGAAAAGGATGTCATTTTCTGCAGCAATTTGTTCTTGGCCAATTTAATGTTCCCTCAAAACAGTTTTCCATTCCCAAATGTCTCATTTGTGGCTTTACAAATGAAGGAATCATGACAGTATTGTTTCAGTGCTTATTTTGTCTTCAGAAGTCTCAGGTCTGTTCACTTTGCTGTTATGCCAGGAGCATATAATCCAAAGTAAAAAAGAAACACAGAATCATTTTACACATTGATTTGTTAAACAGAGCTGGAGGATTCTCATTTAAAGCAGTGTTAAATGTGAACTAATTCTACTGAAGTGTAAGATTTTGGCTGAAAGAAGAACACTGATCCACTTTAGCTGCATTTCTCTGTCACGTGTGCTACTCTGGCTGTGTGAAACCTCCTTATTATACATCTCTCGATGCCTGTTCTGTTGCTGTAACACTTGTGATGCTGTTCCACTGCCTGAACATGATGCTTTTCTATCAAACTCCCAAGTGGAGTTTTGCTATTCAAATCTGACCAGTTACTGCAGTAGCCCTTTGATAGAAAGAGCATGCTGGGAACAGCAAAGGACAATCCCTTAAAGCTCACTTCTGTCCACATGCATTTTTTGCATCTACAGTGCCAGATGCACATCAATTGAATACTGCCCTGAAGTGCAATATTTTCTGCAGGGACTCGTACAGCTGGTTTGGCAACCACTTTATTGTGCCAGTGCTAAACCTTATGATACAATAATTTGCTTTATGAAATACTGTTATGTACTTTTCAATAGGGAGCACTGTGATCATGGGTGGCATCAATTCTATAGGACACCTGTTTTACAGAACAGAACTTTTCCTGTGAATAATATCCTGGGAAAACATATATCTCAAAAGCTACAGTTCCTGAAAAAGCACTAGACAATCAGATTCTTTCTTGGGATTTGTATTTCCAGTATCTGTATTTTGTTATTCAGAGAAATAAAGTAATTAACAGGGACAAGCAAGTATTATTAATAATTTCTTCAACATCATCCACATGGTTTTGTGTATTGAACTTACTGGAGAACATCTTGTGATGTAAAGGTCTTACTGTCTCTTAGAAATAAACAGTAAATTAAAATAAATAAGCCATCAAAGCCTTATGAACCTTTCCCTACAAAACAAAAGAAAGTTAGTGAGAAGAAAAGTTTTATATTCCTTCATTGGAAGTGTCTAAGATATGATATATTTTGAAGAATAACAGTCTCTCTTTGAATTTTTAAATAAAATTTCCAATAAACTGGGGCAGAATTTCCAAGGATTACTTTAAGACCTTTAATCTTTTTTTTAAGTAGGAAATATATTAGTGTTTTGCTGATTCTTAAAGCAGGAAATACCCTAGCGCTTTGCTGAATCAGGGCCTAAAAGAGCAATCCAGTCACACTCTGGGACAAAAATATCACAGTGTGTAAAATATCCATAATGTGATTAAGAAGAAAAAGGTCATTTTGAAGCTTAAAAATATTTAAGAGTTGAAACTTTAAAATGTTTCCACACCCAGGGTAAGCAATGTATACCTTCACTAATACATTCACCTAGTAACACAGCTTAGCTAATTACACAGCTTGAAGAAACTGCTTTGTGTCACTGGGGAGAGAAGTAAGGAGCACCTAAGTCCATTCTAGATTTTAATGGCTGAGCAATAGTTCTTACAACACACCACAGCTAATGGAGACTGAAGGCAGAAGTCCTCATCATGCCAAATTTCTTTTACACCTAGCTGGTGAAGGAACCAAGTATCTCAGCAGTTCTGTGGTAAACATTGTTTGGAGAGACAGCACAGGGCTGGGAAAGATTTTCCAGCAACTGAGCAAAGAAACTTCCTGTTGTAGCCTTACTGTTCTCATTGAGAAAGGAATTTTTTTTTTGTAAATAAGCAGGGTGGCAAAAATAAATACCTGTCTATCAGGAACTTCTCCCAGTGGGAAGACCCCATATCATCCTGAACATGGGGCTTTTTTACATGTTGGAATCACATAACAACATATTAGTGCCAAAAGGCAAGAACACCTAATTACTGTCCCTGCGTCTGCTATATTACAGTTCAGTGTGTCTGAAATCACTACCTGGTTATATATTTGCACTGAAGTACCTAATAGAGGTGTGATTTTGACTACAGACTTTAGACACTGTCACAGTAAAAAATATTTTTTCTTCCTCTTTCATCTTAATTTTTAAATGGAGAATTAAAATACCAGTAAAAAATTAGAAAAGGCCATAACTCTTTTGAAGGACTTTGGAGGACTCTGGGCTAGGATACAAAAACCCTATTAGCTTCTTTTCCTCAAAACATAGATGTGGGCTCACATCTTTAGCAAATATCTGAGAACAGCTGAATCATACTATAATTTCTAGCACACTGTTCTTTTATGGGGATTTTTTGCTATGGTGTCTTCCCTCCACCCCTTTTTCAGACTCCATAGCCAGGCTGTCATAAAGAGTTCCTTAGAATGATTCACATTTTAACAGTACTATGGATATGTAAAACATGAATTAGACTTACTAAAAGAAATAGAATCAAAATGTAAAGCAGAGAAAATACTTTTTCAAGGAGCTATGAGGTTCACCGTAGCCTCTGAACCCAATTCAGCTCCTGGACTTCCTGCTTCACAGAAATTGCACAAGCTACCAGCTAGGGCAAATAGATGCCACAATGTAGCATCTTTCTCTGCTGCATTCAGTTGAACTTATCCTAGGTTCACAAGTTTGACACACTGAGACAGCTTATTTGTGTTTGCAAATTTTAATTTAATTTTAATGTTTTAATTTTTCCTTCTCCATAAGAGATTTTCCCATATATTCCCATGAATCAGTCAGCAGATGTAAGGCATCCCATCTTGGTTCTGACATTTCAGTACTCTTTTAAAATCTGAAGGCCGTTATCACATTCAAGGATCTGAAATGCACATAACACATGTTTTAATTCTGGCTATATGACAGACCAAACTAGGAATGAAAAGATGAAGATGTGTCATCACAGATCCCCGGAAGAACAGCAGGAGGCATTGAAGGTAAATACAGTAACAACATGTCTCAGCCCAAGATTTCAGCTGGAAAATGAGAAAATGAGCACAAAGATCAATTCAAGTCCCAGCTGAGCTATATGACACTATTAAGCCCAGAGAAAACTTTTATTTCCTAATATTAAGACAGTCAAAATCAGCTTCACTCGATGAGCTTTTAATTTTTCATTGTTCACATAAGAATGTACCTCCCTTAAAAATAACCAAAACCAAATCAAAAAACCCTGAGAGTGTTGGCAGGCTAAGCTTAAAAGATTGCTAACTGTTAGTAAGTGGAAAAAACTCTTTTAATGTGCATATTTTATGAAGGACACAATAAAGTGACATAAGATAGTTCAGTCACTTTTTACCTCTTGTGGTGAATTTTAAACACCCCAAAAAATAAAACTCTGTCATCACCTCAAGCAGTTTGTGGTCAGCCTTGTAGATGGGCTGAAGCATGTGCCCTGAGAGTGTGGGGCGAACACAGAGAGTCAGACTCAAGCTTTTGGCTTTCCCACTGAAGAGAGGCTTGGATAGGTCATGGAGGTGAATCACACAGAGCTTTAGATAAAGTATTTGAAGCAGGGAAATATTTTCCATTGTTCACATCACTTCTGGAGGAACATAGAAAGATTATTTGTGTCTCCAGGGGGGAAAGATTTGCCTTTTTACCACAGGAATGTTCATCTTCCATTTTTTCTCAGGGCCAAAATATTGATGACTCACTTCAGAACAAATGTGATGGGTACACAAGTAATCAAGCAGTGAGGGAACCTGACAAGTGCATTTCACATCTGGGGCTTGTTTCCCTTTCCCTGTCCAAGGCTGAAGTAACTGTGAATTATTTTAATTAATCTGCATTAGAATGTCATAGCCTAAATGAGTTCAAAAGATTTCAATACAATCCATAGCACATCACATATACTACCTTCAGCTACAGTCATTTCTGTAGTCTTAAATCTGAGAGACATGGAGATAAGATGACAGGTGTAGCATAAAAGAATAAAATACAGTCGAAATCAATTACAGTCAAGTAATTTTTCTTCCTTAAGCAACATTTTTATAAAAGAGAAATTACTACAACAAAAGTGACTGTAATTTCCTTAATGAATGAAAGATCTACATATTTTCCCTAAAAACTAAATTTCATTTTTTCAGTGTAAATTATAAATAAATTCTCTAGTTTTCCATGATTGCTATAGTTCATCACATTGAAAACTATGCCACCTGCACTGAGAGAGATGCATTCAGTAACTCATGTCCTAAACAATCAGATGTAATTAATATGATAGTCAAAATTAATATGATGTTTTCACATCTAAAATGAAACAGGCAGATGGGCACAAGAGTCTCACATGCATCTGGTATCACATAATAGGAGCCTGGCAAGAGATTCTTTTCTTGACTTCCTATTTACATATGTGATTAACTACAATCATAGAATCATAGAATTGTTTAGGCTGAAAAAGAATTCTAAGACCATCAAGTCCAACCATAAACCTAACACTGCTCAGTTCACCACTGGGCACAGTAAACCATGTCCCTAAGCGTCACATCTCCACATCTTTTAAATACCTCCAGGGGTAATTACTCAACCTCTTCGCTGGGCAGCCTGCTCCAATGCTTAACCACCCTTTCACTGAAATTTTTTTTTCTTAATATACAACCTAAATATCTGGAGCAACTTGACACCATTTCCTTTTGCCCTACTGCTTGTTATCTGGGAGGAGACCCACCCCCACTTTGCTACAATCTCCTTTCAGGTAGTTGTAGAGAGTGATAAGGTCTCCCCAGAGCCTCATTTTCTCCAAGATATACAACCCCAACTCTCTCAGCCACTCCTCATCAGACTCGTGTTCCAGACCCTTCTGCAGCTTTGTTATCCTTCTCTGGATGTGCTCCAGCACCGCAGTGCCCAAAACCGAACACAGGACTAGAGGTGTGGCCTCACCAGTACCAACTACAGGGTGACAATCACTTCCCTGGTTCTGTTGGCCACACTATTGCTGACAGAGACCAGGATGCCATTGGCCTTCTTGACCACCTGGGCACATTGCTTTGGGTTCAGCCAGCTGTTAACCATCAGCCCCAGGTCCTTTTCTGCTGGGTAGCTTTCCAGACACTCTTCTCCCAACCTGTTACACCACAGGGGATTGTTGTAACCCAGGTGCAACTTGGCCTTGTTGACCTTCATACTATTGGCTTTGGTCCATTAATCCAAGCTGTACAGATCCCTTTACAGAGCCTTCCTCCCCTCCAGCAGACCAACACTCCTACCCAGCCTGGTGTTGCCTGCAAAGGGATCCCGTTGTCCAGATAAATGATGAAGATATTAAACAGGACTGACCCCAGTACTGAGTCCTGGGGAACTCCACCTGTGACTGGCCATCAACTGGATGTAACTCCATTCACCTCCACTCTCTGGGTCCGGCCATCCAGCCAGCTGGCAGGAGAATGCTGTGGGAAACAATGCTGAAGGCTTTACTACAGTCCAGAGAGGAAACAACCACAGACTTTCCCTCATTCACTGGGCAGATGATTCTGCCATCAAAGGACGTGGGGTTGCTCAAGCAAGACGTGCTTTTCATAAACACACTGGCTGGGCAAAGTGCCCTGGTTGTCCTGTATGTTGCATAAAGACACTCAAGACGATCTGCTCTGTGACCTTTCCCAACACCAAGGTCAGGTTGACAGCCCTATAGTTACCTGCATCTTCTTTCTGACCCTTCTTTTAGATTTTCTAACCTCCAGTCAGCTGGGACTTCTAGAATACCAGTTTCCCCAGCAAAACTCTGCAGGACTTATATTTTCAAACTGAAAAACAATGTCAGAAATACATTAATTGTATGTGTATCATTTATTAATTGAACTTCTACTACTATGAGAGATTCTTCTTGTTAATGATGCAGTCTGTATGGCTGAGAATGGTATTTTTACATGACTTGAAAAGGTTAACTCCCTTTTTAAGATGGGATGATAGTGGGCTATATGAGTTCTATATTTTATATTTGAAACCAGAAGATTAACTTTTGACTACCCCTCTCACTTCTATCTGAGGGCAGCTTTCACAAACTTCTTCAGTAAAAACTGTACATCTAAGTAAGGTAATCAGTAGCCTGACTGTATCCCGCTGTTACATTTCCAAGCCCATCTTATCTTGGAAAATTCAGCCAGTGGAGAAGGAAATATCTCTACCTTTTTAATAACAGGTCAATTTTTTGAGCTTTCATTATGCATGAAACTTATATCCTGTAAGTCCATCTCCTGCATATATTTCGTGTCTCCTTTTCATGTTGAAGTTGTTTCACTTTTTAATGGAATAATTATCGTTGGGTTATAGCAACACTCAGAATGACCCCTCACTTCTGTCAGTTTTGAGACAGAGGATTCAAGCTAAGATCTGGTCCGAGATACTAAGTAATTTAGTCTCTTCTTTCATGGACATTTTCTTTGTTTTTAATTGTGTTATTTACATCTAAATATTACATTGGGCCATAATAATATACATGTTATTTCTTTGGGCCAGTCTGCCTGGACAACTGAGGTACTGTAGAGGCAGTAATCCATTCTCTTCACTACTACATGTATTTTCTTTCAGGTCCTGTAGTCTCCCAAACTTTAACAGTGCTTTTTTCATGTGGGGATCCACTTGGGTTTCTTTTGGGGTTTTCTTGGTTGCTATTTGGTTTTTTCCCTGGTAAGGTCTACAAACAGGAAATACATGTGTTTTGCATTATGGGTAGAAATGCATCTGATCAAAGTTATTGTTATATATAAAAGTACTGACTAACTATTTCAGATAAATTCATGTGAATCTGTAAGAATTCTATTTCCTAATAAGAATTCTATGAGACTAGAGCCTCATATGAGGCACTACTATTAAAAACTCTTTATCAAGTTTTTCTTAGTGATGTAACGTTGGATCAAGTGGTTGTGGGTGACTCAGCTGAAATTAAGGGGAACCAAATAAAAGTAATTCTATAATGAAGGTTTTAAATTCAGAAGAGAAAACTTGCAAGAGTTGAATTGAATGTAGCACAGATTTCGAATCTCCCTAAGCCATAAGCATGGGAATTTTCTTCAATTTTCATTACAAAGTGGAGAAAACTTGGAGAAAAGGGCCTCAAATCTAAATGGACAAAAATAATGTCTTCAAAAGTGAGAAAAACAGAAGAGCTGCAAGAAGATGAAAAAAAGGTTTAATCAGTAGTGAAAGTTATGTGTTACAGGTCAATATGTTTAGAGAAGAAGGGAGAACTGCAAAAGTCAAGATA
The DNA here is from genome assembly GCA_013397175.1 of Platysteira castanea. Taxonomy (NCBI): domain Eukaryota; kingdom Metazoa; phylum Chordata; class Aves; order Passeriformes; genus Platysteira; species Platysteira castanea. The sequence goes on along the minus strand of VYXC01010316.1, from coordinate 354,475 downwards.
AATTAGATCTTGCAAAGGATATTAAACAAATACTGAAAAGTTTCTTATCCACATAATTAAAAATACATCAGGGAAAAAGATTAAAAGTAATCTAGATATGGCCCCAAAACTTGAGTTAATATTTTGCCTCAGTTTTTAGTAAAGTTGATGGCATTAAGCATATTAGAAGAGGCAAGCTGCCTTATAGAAATCAGGGTTTACAAATGTAAATTGCTATAAGTAGGATGAAAAAAACTCAGTAGATATTCAATGTACTCAGGTTGGAGGAAATTATAATCCTTATCAGAAAGATTATATGATCTCTTAGGTAAATCTGTCTTTCAGATGAGTGTAGGTCCTGGGTTTAGTCCATATAGTACCACTGCAGTTGTAAAAATAAAAGTATTATTTAGGCAGCTATTTTTACCTAAAGATTTAAAAGCAGTTTGAAGGAAAGAATGATCTAAGACTTAAAAGTAAACAGATAATAAGGTAGAAAACCCTAAGAGCCCATAAAAATTGTGTTGGCCAGGATAATAGACTGCCTAGATGTTCTTCACACATGATTTTAAATTAATTGTAGATAAATAAAATGAGGATAAAATGACCAATTCAGACTTCAATGAAGAATTTGTTACCATGAATCATACTCAAAAAAATAATTGTATAGAGCAGAACGTCTTTCAATTTGGGAATAACACCAGTACTTTTAGCTATCAATTAGGATTCTATAATTTTGAAAGGACAAAAGGGAAAGAATTTATTTGACAGCAGGATAACTATGGGCCATGGAAGTGAAGTGATTGCAAACCAGGGATAGCAATAAGAAAATGCAGGAGTGAGAGGAAGACACAGCAAATCTTTTTTTAACAGATTCACATGTAAACTCTTTCATTAGGACAAAGCTGCCTCTGTCAGATGAAAGGTTTACCTTTGGATTTTTATGGCACATACTCCTAACGTATACTAATTTAAAGTGACATTTAATAAAATTCTGTATTTTTAATCAAATTAAAAACCAAAAGTAGAATGATATATACACTTTGTTAAAAATAAGAATACCAATACACATTTTTCAAGTATGTATTTATTCTTCCAAAATGGCATTACTGTAATAATGACATCAAAAAAAAAAGGATAAAACACATAAACATATGCACAGAAATCAAAATAATATTTTGGCAATGTTTGAACATATATGTGTTCAGGATTGATGTCAGTTTCTCTTCCAAGTACATCTTATTCACTATTTCCCATAGATTAATATTTATATAAAACATGAAACATAGCAACACACTTATAAATAATAATTTGATTAGCCTCATCACTTCAGATTGGATTTCTGGCAAAATTTTAAAAAAGCCAGCCATGAAGACAAAACCTCTGCTGCAAAGTTTTCAACTTAATATTCAATTAAAAAGTTTACAGAAGTGTGGTGTGAAGAGAGATGGTGTCAAGAGTGAACAGGCAAAGAAAACAAGTTGACTTCACATCACATCTGTTGGCCTTATGTTTTTTTCCTAAGACAAAACACGCCATACGTATTTTATGTATTTCTGCTTTCACATTCCAAATCTGATTCCGTATTTCAAGAGAATTAGGGAAGAAATTCATTTTTAGAGTTTACAGAATTCAAAACAGAGTTTAACAGCTCTTGACTGACCAAAAGGGAGATACAGTCTACCAAAATCCAAATAAAAATCTTTTGTTCAGACCGAGATCTAGTATAACTATCTGCTCAGAAATAATTCATAAGTTAACATTTTTCACTGATTATTCCTCTCAGGTGCAACTCAATAAGGAGCATTCTGTTAAAACTTATACCCAAAACCCCTTTCAGTTTCTGAATACAAAGCATAAAAAAAAAAAAAAATAAAGCTTCCAAATTTTTTCATCCCTTAGGCTGTTGCCTCTAGTTTCTAGATGTCAAGGGCACACTTGAATATATCATTTTATTGGCTAGAAATAACATTTTTTGGTTAAACTTCTAAAAACAAAGATTATATGGTAATCTGTACAGATTGTTACAAAACCTTAGAAGAACCGATTGAACTAACACAGAATGTTGTGTGAAGTTTCCTTTCAGGAAAATCAGGCCTACTTACCTTCCAATTCTTCCGTAAACACAGCCTAGGATAACTGCTTTGTCAGAAGAAGAGTTGTTTTCACCCTAGCAAGACACAACCCCATATTTGCAACCATCTAATTCAAAACCATATTGACACCCCCAAATATTTTAGGAACAGACATGAATATGATACAATAAATATCAGTCTGGTATAGAATTTTAATGTATTTCAATGGAAAATGACTGGTATGTCTTCTGCTGTTCTGCATGTTCCTTTATTCAAAACAATTTGTTTATGTATTTGGATTAAATAAGTAACTTATGTCTCTCAATAAGAGTTCCTACAGCTTTTACAGGCTTCCATGGATTACTCATATGCTAGATCTTTTTTGTAGAAAGGTTTTCTGAAACTTAAATTGATCTACAGAGTCTCTCACAGTAGTAATTTGACAAACAAGGATATCAGCAGTACCCATATAAATGAATAAAAGCATAATATCAACATTGTTTAGAGACAACATGTTATTCCTAACTAAATTGAACAATGATATTATGTGCCTTAATGACATGATAAATGAACACACCTTCAAATTCCTATATTAAAAATTATCTGAGTAAATTAAATAATTCTCTTATGATATCTCCACCTATGTCTTTTTTTATGAAATTTGCTGCTAAACAGTTATTTTGGTGATTCAAGTACCTGGAATGAAGCCCTATTCTGACATAATGAACTATTCACAGTACCTTCATGCCTTCTGTTACAAGCTCCAAAACTGGTACTTTAAAATTGGAAAGGATTTTTCTTGTTTTATTTGGCAGAAGTGAACTCCTTAAGAACAGTATTCTTTCTGAGATGTTATTTTCTCTGCAAGTTCTCTGAGACTATTGACAGGATGCTCTAAAGTGAAAATCAATGTGAGTTGCAATAGCTTTGAAAGAAAGGCCAAAATATCCTAAAAATGAAAAACCACAGTGCTTCTTCCCTACCAAAACATCATAACTGGTTATCTCTGCTTTCCTGTACCTAAGACTGGGTATGGATTACTAAAACTACAGTTTATGCAAAACTGAGCAGTGGACTGGGTCAGAGAACACCTAGGCCATCCTCACATCCATGGGCCTTGATGGGATGCACCCGTGAGTGCTGAGAGAGCTGGCAGACACCATAGCCAGGCCACTCACAATCATCTCTGAAAGGCCATAGTGATCAGAGCAGGGGCCTGAGGACTGGAAGAAAACAAATATCACCCCAATCTTTCCAAAAGGGCAAGAAGGAGGACCCAGGGAACTACTGGCCAGTCAGCCTCACCTCAATCCCCAGAAAAGTGATGGAGCACCTCACCCTGGAGGCCATCTCTATCCACGTGGATGACAAGAAGGTGATCAGGAATAGTCAGCATGGATGCAATAAATGCAAATCATTCTTGACTAACCAAATAACCTTGTGCGATGAAACCTGGATGGATGAGGGGAGAGAGCAGTGGATATCGTCTGCCTCAACTTCAGCAGGACTTTCAACACTGTCTCTCACAAAATCCTCGTAGGCAAACTCAAGAAGAACAGTGAGTGGATTGAGAACTTGCTAAACAGCAGACCCCAGAGGGTTGTAATCAGTGGCACAGGGATGGATGTTGGATGCCTGTCTCTAGTGGTATCCCCAAAGTTTAATACTGGGCTCAGAATTGTTGAACATATTCATCCATGGCTTGAGTGAACGGGCAGATGCCTCCCCAGCAATTTTGCTGATGGCATAAACCTGGGAGGAGTGACCAACCCCACAGAGCTGTGCAGTCCTTCAGAAGGACCTCAACAGGCTGGGGAGATGGGCACAGAACTGTCTGAAGTTCAACAAAGGCAAATGCAGGGTCCTGCTCTGAGGAAAAATAACCCACCAATACAGGCTGGGGGTTAATCTGCTGGAAAGCAGCCCTGGGGAGAAGGACCTGGGGGTCCTGGTGGACAACAAGCTGTCCATGAGCCAGTGGTGCTCCATGGCCAAGAAGGCCAATGGTATCCTGGGTTGCTTTAGGAAGAGCATTGCCAGCAGGACGAGTGAGGTCATCCTGCCCCTCTACTCATCCCAATCTGAAAAGACTCAGATCTACTGCAAATCAAATAAAATTTGTTTATAAGGTAAAATGCTGTAATCATGGCCCCAAGAGACTCAGTGGGAATTTTAGCTTTGTTTTCAATGGTGTCAGGATCTTACCCATAATAAATAGTGCTGGTAGGGAGGGCATAGGAAATGCTGTCAGGTGACTTAATAGCACTTTGCAGCCTACTTGCTGTAAAGTATCCCGCTCCAGGCAAGAAAACTCTTATTTTACAAGGTGACATGAACACAGGTTATAGAGACTATACATGTTTTTTTCACATATATAATACTGCTGACTTTTCCTTTATTGGAGTAAAGGTCTGATTATCCCCAGAGACATCCCAATTTATTTCTTTAGACCAGACTTTAATCCCTCTGCTGATCCATCATTTCTTGGGTCTATTTCACTTGACAAGGCCTTGACCAAAGCCATACTCCAAAATTCTCTAATCAGGAGCTTGTAATTTATTGCTCACAAACAACTCTAAGACCTGTGCTCCCACCTATGAACCATAGGTCGTGAATCTTGGCATCGCATTAGAGCATGATTGCAGCCAAAAATTCTCAGATTACTTTTCAGAACAACATATAAGCAGACACGCTACTTACACTGCATACGCTTAATTTTCCTCTGTTAAATAAAATCCATCTGACCTTGACTGTGTGCTAGCTGAAGTGTGCATACAGCACAAATGTGGAAACCATGAGCATAAACTCATTTATTGCTTTCAGGATAATGGATTTATTTATATGCTCTGGTAGAATGTGCTCATCCAGGAAAGCAAAGGAGAAATCCCAAAAGGTAGCCTTTTCCCTACTCTGCAGAGCTGCATTCTAGCTCTTCTCCCACAGAGCACTTCTGGTGCTCGTTTGGTCAAGATTGCTATTAGATGCAGCAGAATAAATCTTTAAAATAAATGTAACCTTTAAGATCACCTTCTGCCTCCATGCTGAAAATGTTGATTGTGGAGTTTAATTTTCATTTTTCACTTCCAATTTTTCCCACTGTTCTACAGAGCTTGCCAAATTTCCTCTTTTAAAGTCATCCATATCTATTGTAAAGTGGGTTTGAAAGACTCAGTAGCAGGAAGAAGAAAAATTATTTAAACATAAATCTATCTGGTCTTTAGATGCATACTGTATTGAAGACTTTTTTTTAACCAGTAGTTGATATGATATTAAAAAGTGCATGTTATTAATTTACATACATTCATATAAAAAGATCTATTTTCAAATGTAAAATTGAGCATTCACTGTATTGTTAAGTATTTTTCTGTAGTAGTTACACTTTAATTCTTTTTTATCTTAATTTTTTCCCTAGTAATATTTTTGTGAAATGACATGATTATCACTTAGTATGTAGTGCACCTTCAACATGTATTGCTTGATAAAAACAGAACTAAGTTATTTTAAAAACACACACAATGCATTACTCATTGCTGGAAATCCAAACTGTGTTTATATCGCTTTATGTCTTCTGATGGCTAACAGTCCCTGCAACCACAGTATACAAAATTTAGAGGTTCAATTAAGTTTAATACTTAGGGCTTACTTTTCATCAAGTTCTACAGCAACAAGGGGAAAACATCTACTGGAAGAATGCAAGATTTCTTCGTTCTACAGTTCTGTCGCCATGCATTTCCCTGACATCAAGTATAAAAGGTCACTTTAAAACAAAACTAACTAAGCAAACAAAACAAAAAAGCAACTAGTGGGAAAAAAACCAGTTTAAATGATGCTAATTTGATGTCATTTTAACTGATTTTACATTTCTACATGAATTAAGCTACTTTGATTTTTCTCTTTTCATGTATCACAGTTACATTCCCTGTTTTAATGTCACTCATCACTGCTTATTTTTACCCCTCCCCTTCATTGTTCTCACTTGCTAATGTCAACTTCCTTCTTTTGTCACATTCTGAGGAAGATGCCAAATGAAAGCATCATTAGCATGTGCATAAGTCTTCAATGATTGAGTTCCCATCGCTGGGAAAATCAAGGCACTGATATTTAAATACAAAATCCTTCATTTGACGAAGTCAATCTGGCAGTTCTTTACCTTCCAGTACAACTGAACTCCGAGTCTAACACAAAAATGAGTCTTTTGGATTGCTGGGGGTTAAACCAAGCTGCTAGGAAAGCCAGAGAGAGGATCTGACTCCCAGTTGCCACTGCTAGAGAAATTAATCCTGGAGTTTAGCATCTGGATCCTTCAACTGCCAAGCTTGCCCCAGTTGTGTGTTTCATCGCTGAGCTAGATTAAAAAAGAATGATGAGCAGGAGCAGGTTCTGCTCCATTGGTGACAAAATAAAAGGAGAAAAAAAATCACAAAAACAAAACCCAAAACTCCACGAACAGAAAAAAACTTAAATCAAGAGTGTCTTGTCATTGTGTGTGTATGCTAATGCACACTGAAACAGTGCCCTGCTTTAAAGCTATGTCAAGAAAAGTCAGCCATGTCTGTCAGTTTGTTTTTGCAAACAGTGTGAAAGTTAGAGGTTGCAAATTTGTGCAGGTTCAAACTCCTATTAGGGTGCCACCTGTCAAGTTTTTCTTTGAGCACACAGGTTTATAAAATATATTTTGTTTCAGGGTGAGGGCAACCCTCATCAGGCATTCCACTCTCACACACACCCTGTACACTCAGGGTAATGTGATTTCAAAATGCAGATGTGCTCCACCTGCTAAACTAAAATCCAGATATGGGCGTAGTTCCCCTTAAAAAGTTCATCCAAGATATTATGGGGATTTGAGCTAGTCCCATCATAGCTTGGAGTCCACCTGCAAAGCTGGAAGTGTATTCAGATTTTAAAATCCCTACTTCATAATTTATATCAAGATCCTCATATTTTTATTTGCATGAATGTAGGATGCTCAGGAGCACATTTTGACATCTTGCCTATCCGTATGTTTTAACTGCAACATTTTGGATTCTAGCCTTACCCAAAACTCAGTAAAATTGTCCTTTGCTTTTTCCCTCCTCAAAAAAAATTTTGAGAGCTTCAATCATACCATCAGAAGTCAAAAAAATCTGGACAGAACATCACTGATTCACCATATTTATGGCAGAGATGGAGTGAATCAGTAAGGTGAGGTAATAAAACTTGGTTTTAGAGAAGCCTCTCAAAGATAATAACTTTCCTAGTGGGGTCTATTTGATTTAGAGAGAGGAAAAATTAATCCAGTTCCATAGTTTCTGTATATAGTTTCCAGCTGTAGTTTTATGCTGCAGGATTACTGTGTGTAAGTTACGTCTAAGGGAGATGCTGTCTTGATGGCAGAAAAAATATCTCCTTGAACAGCTGCAATCTGCCATAGGTAATGATAATTTATTTATCTGCATTATAGAGAGGCTAGGACACACAGAAGTTGGTGATAAGAAGAAATGAACCCTGGGAGAAGTAACAGGGTGAGAAGTCCATAAATGCTATTCAGCTCTTCTTGTTGATGCCGGAAGAGTAAGTAAAGTAAACTATAAGTTTATCTATAAGTAAGTAAACATCAGAATCTGTTCTACAACGCTCAGATTAGCAGATACCCTGCTTTCCCCAGATAGATCACAGAGTAGAACACACTACTCAGCCCTTTCCACTGCAGATCTATAATGCAGCCATTAGTCTTCAATATAAGGTGATAATGCCTACTGGTTTCATACCAACATTGTGTCACGGCTGGGTTTCTGGGGCCAGACCATATCAAGAACACCCTCTTAGCGCTGCATTTGGGCTAGTGTAAGATATATTTGCATATATAAGCACAGGGGGGAAAAAAAGCAGAAAATTGTTTCTACAACGAGTACAGACAAAAAAAAAAATCGGTTTTTAAATTTGTCCCTTACTCCATGGTTTGGTGAACATGGCTAAGACTTTCAAAAGCTTCCAATTTTGCAAAGTGATATTGTTCTTGAGATGATGCATTTTAAAGAAATACCACTTTTGAGAGCACTGTAGTCAAACTGTTTTAAATATTCAGTTTTCACTTTCTTAAGTAGGAAAGAAGAAGATATCCAAATAGCTACTCATTTTGAAAATACTGGACCACACTACTGCATATTGATCTTACATATAGTATATGCTGTGTATTTGCATATAAACATGTATTTACTATTGTTACACTAGACATGAATATACAATTACAAATATTTGGTCAAACAAAAGAAATGTTTCTACATACAGATATTGTGGTTTGTGCAGATGAAAATAAAATTATTTTCAAGAGCAGAATTCTTTCTATCTATAGAAATTCCTTTCTCCGTATGGTTTTTTTTTTTTTAAATTTGGAAAAAGTTCCTTCTTTACAAACCATATCTTTTCAATCCTCTTTCACAAATGAAGAAGTAAGACAACTTCACTATCATTTTCTAGAAAAGAAAAAAAAATTGTGTGTGCCATAGGACAAATTCAGGCTCTAAGTTCAGTCATTTTCCACAAATGATCAAAATTAAAGTAAATGAACGTTTACTAGGTTTTTAGATAAGTGTGTTATAACTAAAGAAATACTTATATTACTAATTTACCATAAATTACTGTGTAGGAATTATGATATTTTTTAAAAATTCAAGTAGCTGGGGGCTAAGGGAGGAAGTTTTCCTTCATGCCTTGTAGTGCCTGTATTACTTTGTACCAAATTGATTCCTGGCCCTAAAACCTTGTCCTTTTCTCAAAAGCAACTGAGCAAGCTCCAGTGGAAGAAATATAGGAAATATGCAGTAGTATTGGGTTGACCCTGGCTGGGTGACAGACACCCGCCAAAGCTGCTCTATCACTCCCCTCTTGGCTCAACACAAGGGAGAAAATATAACAAAGGTTCGTGAGGTGAGATAAGGATGGAGATAGATCACTCACCAAACACAGGCAAAACAGACTCAGTTTGGAAGTATCAATTGAATTCGTTACCAGCAAAAACAAAGCAGGATAATGAGAGGTAAAATAAATCTTTAAAACATCTTCCCCTCACCTCTCCCTCCTTTCCAAGTCTACTTCTTTGTCCCCAGCAGCTCAGGGAGACAGGGAATGGGGGTTACACTCAGTTCGTCACAGATTACTCCTGCTGCTGCTCAGGGAGAGGGGTCCTTCCCCCACTCCAGTGTGGGGCCCCTCTCCATAGGCAATAGTTCTCCATAAACTGCTCCAGCATGGGTCATTTTTCCACGGGGTGCAGTCCTTCAGGCACAGTGTGCTCCAGAATGTGTCCCTCTGCAGGTTTCCTACCAGCAAACCTGCTCCAGCATTGACTTCTTTCTCCAAGGGTCCCCAGGCCTCTGCCAAGAGCCTGTTCCAGCACAGGCCTCCCACAGGGTTAGAGGCTCCTTTCAGGCATCCATCTGCTCCAGCATGGGTCTCATCCACGGGCTACAGGTGGATGTCTGCTGTCCCGTTGACCTCCATGAGCTCCAGGGGCACAGCTTGACTCACCATGGCCTTCACCATGGCCTGCAGGTGAATCTCAGCTCCAGCACGTGGAGCACCTCCTTCCCCTCCTTCTCCACAGACCTTGGTGTCTGCAGAGTTGTTTGTCTCACAGGTTCTCACCCTGCTCTCCTCTGGTTGCAATTACATCTGCGCAATAACTTTATTTCCCTTCTTAGATATGTTTTCACAGAGACATTACCATCATTCCTGATTGGCTGGACCTCGGTCGATCCATCCTAGAGCTGGTTGGCATTGGCTCTGCTGGACATGGAAGAAGCTTCTGGCAGCTTCTCACAGAAAACACACCTGTAGCTCCCCCCACTACCAAAAACATGCAAGTCCAGGCCATGCAAGTCCAATACAACAGTGAAACAGGCAATAAAAAACAGAAAATTGGTCATTTCAATATAAACAGATCCAAGAGACTTACAAGAAAAACAAGGAATGAACTTACAGTGGAGATAAATAAGTAGGATCCAGACTCTATAGAAACTGCTCGGTTTAAGTTTTGCTGGCTGAAAAGCAAGACCCTTTTATCTACTGTGATTTCTTTTTGGCAGTTTTAGTTTGTTATATTTCTGACAAGCACAGCTTTAAAAATTGAAAGATATAAGGATTGATTATGTTATATTTAGTATGCTCTAAAGAAAGAATGGGCCGGTTCCACTCAATGGCCTTGGCTGCCTGGAGTAGCACTATCATTTTTGTAAGCTCTTTGTCCAGATGCTTAAAGCAAATACAAAAGAAACCTTGGCATAATATAGGTAATCTGATTGTAGACTAAAAAAATTATAAAAAAATACAGAAATCATCAACCAAAGAAAGAAAACTTGTACTGTTTCTTGGGAATGTAAACTGTAAGTCAATAGTATGGGACAGCACAAAGATACTAAGTAAATGGAACAAAGTGTAGCTGGTACTAATTGTAGAAATTTGATAGGGAGATCATAAATATGGATATGTCTTGTTTAATCATAAAATTTAATCAAGAAATGAAATGTGTTAGCTGATGAGAAATGTTGAAGAGGTGGCAGAATATCTCTCGGAATAGAGCCTGTGTCCTAATCAGATCAGAAACACGTATTCTATCAAGCAGAGGAGTCAAACTGCAATTCAGTAACTTCAAAAACCCAAGCTAGATATTATGACTCACCCTTGCACAACAGAAGATCAGCGTCCACCTCCACAAAACATTGTGTGGACAACCTTTTCCATACTGCTTCTTTTGTGCTGTAAGCCGTGCTATTGAGGACCAGACGCAATAATAGTCCCTAACTAACCTAGATACACTGTAAACATGTAAATTTAGGCCTGGTTCCCAGAATGGAATTTTAATCTTAGAACTAAGTAAGTACATATAACCTGTGTACAAGGAATGAAGATCATCTCAGAAGGATAATGAAAATAAACCCATATGATGAACAAGAAACCAAAAATAAGACCCAAGGAAGTGCTGAACACTAAACTTGCCTGGAATTAAATGCTGTGTCTGGAACTTGTGACTCAAAAACCTAGGCACCCTTCTTCATTTTGGATTCATATCTGAATTCATTCCGGGATCTAGACTCCAATTATTGCTTTTTACAAAGAATGAGATATCCTGGATGGAGCTTAAGGTACATTTACACTTTGGAAGAAGGAACAGTGCTTGTCTTGAAAAAAACATAGGGTTAAACCCTTCTACCCCAAGGAATTCTCTTTTCTTCTTGTTTGTATGTTTGCCCAATGACTATTCCACTGTGCAGCTTTCGACTAGGTTAAAGCTGTTGAGCAGGGCTTACACAGAGCCAAGGCCATTTCTGCTTTTTATACTGTCACTCTGGTGAGGAAGTTGGGGGTGCAAGGGAGGTTGGAAAGTGACAGCTGACCCCAGCTGACCAGACGGATATTCCAGACCGTATGACAACATGCTCATTATATAAAGCTGAGGGGTGTAGAAGGAGGACACAGAGGACATTTGGAGTGATGGTGTTGGTTTTCCCAAGCCACTGTTATGTGTGATGGGTCCCTGCTCTCTTGGAGATGGCAGAACACCTGCCTGCCCATGGGACGCAGTGACTTATTTCCTTGTTCTGCTTTGTTTGTGTGTGCAGCTCTTGCTTTCCCTATTAAACTGTCTTTACCTCAACCCACGAATTTTCTACCTTTTATTCTTCTGATTCCCTCCTCCATCCCAGTGGTGGGAGAGTGAGCAAAAGGCTACGTGAGGCTTGGCTGCTGGCTGGGGTTAAACCAGATTCACACATAAACAAAAACTGTCAGAAAATAATATACTATGATGCTGTAGTAGGGAATGACTTCAACAACTACGGTACAGAGCTATTCTTCCTTAGAATGCTCTTCCTGATCCTGCACATCTCCTACACTTCTGCAGTGTCACAGTGGTACAATGTCAACAGGAACATGGATCTATGTCTCCACGTAACTCCACCTGACTCACCCTTTGTTGCACACTGTAAATTGAGTTTTTAAGTGACACTTCTGGCAAGTGACAATACTAGGATTAATCTCCTTTGTGTTAAAAAACCCAGAAGGACTAAGATCTTCTATTTCTGTAAGTGACTGCCCTTCCCACCAGAGGAGAGAAAAGAGAAGAAGGAATGAAAAAAATGATTCCTGTCAGATTTTTAAAAGAAAGCAGGTTCAGCACCATTTTATTACATGCTTAATTCAACTTTTTTCAGTTCCTATGTTGTAGATCCCAAGAAGGTATAGGTGGTGATCTTAGCCTGCGCAGTTCTGGGTATGCACAAAAAGAAGAAATGATAACAATAAGGACTTTTAAGGCTGGACATGAAGATTGAATTTTAAACATTTTTACACATAGTGAACACTAAGCAAAGGTTTCTTTACATAATAGTACTGGATGTAGTGTACATTTGAGCTGCTCAGCAGAGACCAGGTTCCCAGGAAGGAGAATGCATGTTCCTTGGCAAGTACTCCATACAGTTTAAATACAGTGTACTACATATGACTTAAAATGAGTCCTAAAATACCTATTGATCAGTTCCATATGTATCAGAGCCACATGCAGCATCTGGTATCCAGCTCTACAAAACAGCCCAAAACAACTTATCTGCTTCATATTCCATATGGCATCACCCCAAGAACCTTCTGGAATACACGTAAAAGACAGACTTGAAATTGACAAATTCGGGACCATGACATCACCTTCCACTGCATTTCAAAATTACTCAAAAATGGCGCCATGCCATTTGGAAAAGTTCCTGGACCCATACTTAAAACTATACACAATTTTTTTTACACTTCTGGAATCTTTTTTTTTGGTGACTACTACCCCTTGAAACTTAATTTTGAGGACTAATTTTGAAAGGTTCCCACATGTAAGAAATTCTGTAGCTAAACAGCCATTTACAATCTCTAACTACATATAAGCCACCATAGGTTCTTAACTTCATACACAAATGCCATTGAAACATTGCTTGAAAAAGCCAAATAAAATTAAAAGATGATTTTTCTTATATTTAGGTGAAATCAACAAAATTGATCTATTGTTACCTGGATAAAAATGGCTTAATTTGGAAATTACATACTCTTTGAGATGTAGCAAATTTACACAGAGCAACAGGAAGGATTTAAAAAATTTAAAATATAATTTAAATGAAACAAATGCAGTATAAGTAGGTCCACATTCTGAATGATAACAGGCATGTATCATTAAGAAAAAGAAATATTATTGACATTACCAAAACAGGTAAAATAAATTATCCTGAAAACATAAAGGAGATGTGGAGGCTGTTAAGTTACACTCTGCAATTCCTATTATAAACAAAATATATTTTCAAATACCATAACAAAATAATCAGAAACATAGTGAAAGTGCATTTAGTGAAACACTGCTAATAGTCATCTAGAATCTGCCTTTGGATGCGAAATCTATTAATGTAGGAGACTTGTGTCTGCTGAATCTCATTGCGAGTGGTCTCTTGCACTCCTCAGAAGTAATCTGTTCTAATAGTAGTTTATCCCTTTTCTATATGTTTTTTATTTGACTATCATTTGTGTCAAACATAAGGAATTGGGTCTTGTACCTTCAGCTACAGGTTATAACCCTTCTCCATTCAAATGAATCTATTAGTGAGATTCAGGAATTGAACAATATAAAAATAAATCTTTTGACTAAAACAGTACAATAGCAAGGTTTTGATGACAACTAAGGCCCCGTTTTGCATAAAAAGAAAATAATAGTTTTATAAGCTATAATGAGTAGCAAAAGGGACTATTCATGCTGGCATCCTTAGAAAGAAATGAAAAAGAAATATACCTCACCAGACAAGGGAATTGTCCACCTCCATAAAGTTACTAGATGAAAAAACGGAAGAGTAGGGAAAAGTATTTTGGAAAGAGAAATAGCAATGCAAAGAAAAATGATAGCTCACTGAATCATGTGGAATGCTTTTGAAGAACCTGCCAAAATATTATTGAAATAGAATCATAAATGGCATCATTTATAGAAATTAGGAAATAAGCTTTGACGTTAATTACGTATATGTATGTTAATACAAAGTCAAGATACATCAAAAAAAAATAGCTGTGACTAGCTTATTCCTTAGTCAACTGAAAAAAAAAATCAAAACAGGTGAGTAAATCCAACTATGTTACATAAGCTATTACCTACCTCGTTTGTCAGGAGTTAAACAGAAATGGTCTCCTACAGCAGTAGCAGCAGCCAAACTGTGTGTTTAATGTTGAGGCAATCAGATGAGCAACCCACTGAATTAGCCCTGGGAGTCTCAAAACTCACAAGCAATGTTCCAGGAGGATTCATGCACTACTGCTTTATAAAACAGAAGAGGTAAAAATGGAATGGAAGGGACTATTCCTACATGTATAGGGATCAACAGTCATTTTAGGAACCATTTTAAACTGCACTGTTTAGTCCCTTCTGTGCTTTAAACTGTGGTAGGTCTGTTAATTCAATTCACTTATTTCATCTGCATTGTGCAGGCATCAAACTGAAGAGAACCAGTAATGAACCAGCAACTATTTCCAAAATTCTTAAGGGATGTCACATATCTATCTACTCCTCTTCCTGTTCCCTCTACTGAACAATCACTGTCATTGTCTTCGGCTTTACTCTTCTCCATCAATACTTCCAACTGCCTTTGGCAAATTCCTTGTTACCTTCTGGAGTTATACTGCTTCCATTGAGGACAATGGAATTATTTCCGCTCATTTTAATGGTCCAGAGCCAAGGTCTAAGGTACTAACTCCTCACAGAATTGTAGAATGGTGTGGTTTGGTTTGGTTTGGTTTGGTTTGGTTTGGTTTGGTTTGGTTTGGTTTGGTTTGGTTTGGTGGGGTCCTTAAAGACCATCTTGTTCCAACCCCCCACTACGAGCAGGCACACCTTCCTCTAGAACAGGTTGTTGAGATGTCCATCCAGCCCAGCCTTCCAGGGATGGGGCATCTACAACAGTTTCAGTGCCACACCACCCTCACAGTAAAGATTTTCTTCCTAATACCCCACGTACACCTATCAACTGTCAATTTAAAGCCATTACCCGTCATCCTATCACTACATACCTTTGTAGAAAGTCCCTCTTTAGATTTCTTGTAGGATCCCTCTAGTTACCTGAAAGGCTGCTGTAAGGTGTCCCTGAACCTTGACTCTTTAAACCTCTCTACATGGAGAGGTGCTCCAGTTCTGTAATCAACTTAGTGGCCATCCTCTGGACCTGCTTTAACAGGTCCATTTTCACTCATGCAGGCCTCCTGGTAGTTTTGCCCAACTTCCTTATTGTTGGGATGCATCTCTCATGAGCTTGGAGGAGATGATCTGTCAGTATTAACCAGCTTTCTTGGGCCTCTCTTTCCTCTAATGCTTTATCCCATGGTAAATCAAACAGATCCCCAAAAAGGCCAAAGTCTGTTCTCCTGAAGTCCAAGGTAGTTAACTTGCTGCACACCCTTGTCACCGCCTGAAAGATCTTAAACTCCACCACTTCATGGTCACTGCAGCCCAGGCTACCCTTGAGCTTCACGTTGCCCACCAGCCCCTCCTTGTTGGTGAGAACAAGGTCCAGCAAAACACCTCTCCTCACTTGTTTCCCTGCCGCTTGGAGAAGGAAGTTATCATCAATGCATTCCACTAACCTCATGGATTTCTTATGCCTGCCTGTGATGTCCCTTCAACAGACACTGGGGTGGCTAAAGTGCCCCATGAGGACCAGGAATTGTGTACTTGAGGCTGATCCTATTTGTCAATGAAGAGTCTCATCTGCTCAGTCTTCCTTATAGGGTGGCCTGTAACAGACTCCCACTACAATAGGACAAACCTGTCCTCGCCTTCCCTTTAATCCTGATCCATAAGCCCTCAGTCAGATCCTCATCCATCCCCAGGTGGAGATCCATGCACTCCAGCTGGTCATTGATACAGAGGAAAACACCCCTTTCTTGTCTCTCCTGCCTTCCTTCCTAAAGAGACTGTGTACTTCCATTTCAACACTCCTGTCACAGGAGCCATCCCACCATGCCCTGCATGTGTGCATGTCCCTGACTCCTTTTTTTATTCCCCATGCTACATGCACTTGTCTAGAGACTTTTAAACTGGGTTCTGATGAAGATGACTCACTGGCTGGAGTGGCTGGAATTACTATTTGCTGACTTTCATGACTATTTCATGACTTTCATGACTTTCAGCTTTCCTGCTGACCTGTGATCCCTCTCCAGGCTCTGGGCATCTCTTGCTGGCCCTGGCATCAAACTGGTATGAGTGGGATAGACTGATGTTCTCATCCCAAAGCAACTCTAGTTTAAAGACCTCTTCACCAGCTTGACAAATTTATGGGCAAAGATGCTGTTATCTGACAAATGGAACCCATCTGTCCCCAGTAGACCAGGTTTCTGAAACTGAGTCTCATGGTCATCTTTGTCTGAATTCCTGTCTTTTTCTATTTTTTTTTTCACTTTTTGAAATAGTTTATAATTGTATTCTCTGCCTCCATTAGAAAATCTCTCTATTGCTGCTGTATTTCACTTACATTCTATAACATTTATATTATTTAATTATGTGAAGAGTTCTGGGAAATAGTATAATGAAAGGCATTATACAAAGCAAACGTACATTGTATTGTAATTTAGTTTGGTTACTTCAGTGTGTTTATATGCTTCAAGACTTTCTTCCCTAATAGTTAAATTCATTTATGTCACAGATGTTTGGTTATTGGTCTCCTGCCTCTTCTTAGAGGTACTGTAATTGAGCACCTGCGTGTGGGGACAGAGGGAATTGGGGGTTCTTGATTAATTTTCTCCAACTATAA
The DNA here is from genome assembly GCA_013397175.1 of Platysteira castanea. Classification (NCBI taxonomy): domain Eukaryota; kingdom Metazoa; phylum Chordata; class Aves; order Passeriformes; genus Platysteira; species Platysteira castanea. Next base: position 337,635 of record VYXC01010316.1, on the reverse strand, counting down.
ATTATTTATTGTCTTGTACCAATCTCTTGTCATCCTCTTTGGGACTCTTTTAAACTGTCAGAGATACCTATTTACTTTTAATTGATTGCTACTCTGTGCTCATTGAGTTTTCCTAGATGACAAACACAGAAGAACTATTAACACTAGCCATATCTAACTACAATAGGAAGAGGTGGCATAGTACAAATTATTCCTGATGGTGGAGTCTAATCTTTTGAATACTGAATTCCAGATAGGAATATCTAGTCAGCCTCAAAGAGTGGCTAGTGGTTTTAAACTTCTTGGGCAAATTGCTGCAGCTGACACAGTTTGAGCACAGGGATGGACTGTCTGAACTCCAGAGGTCCCTTCCCACCTCAGAAATTCTGTGATTCTGTGACAGAGATAGATAAGCATCAAGTTATCTTTTTCACGGAAAATTAGGATAGTGAATTGGGCTCCTTAAAATCTTATGCACAAAATTGGGCAGTTCCACTACTTATCCAATCTGTTTCTCTGCACTGATTCTCTAAGCCTAATGGTATTTGCCTTCTTCAGTATGACAGTTGCATATATGTTAAAAAAACTAAATTCTGACTACATTTGATATTAATGTCATATTGTAAGTCTCTGTTTTAACATTTTCTGTCTTTGGAATCTGCCAAGCATTTATCACACAAGATTAATGAGATGTTTCAAAAATACCAGCCCTTCAGATGTTAATTTTGTCATTCTGGATCAAAAAAAAAGCCCTTGAATAAGAGTAGAAAAAAATATCTCACCACAGGAAAATACTCTCCAGACTGTCATATGGAAAAGCACTCTACCTGATAATACCCAGAGAACAGCAATAACTGTTGCCTCACGAGAGTAGAATCATTATAATACACCAAATCAATAGCAGGTCAAAGGTATGGCACCAGAAAGGTCAGGAAAATGATAACAGCATTTGGAGGAGTCAGTGGAACTGTTAGCAACATAACATCTGGCTGAAGGCTCCATAGACTCATAAATGGATTACTGTGAGCCATCATTTGTGGAAAACATCAGGGTACAGGCAACTCATAGTGTAACTGGCTATTTAAGTGACTTTAGAAAAATATTGTAGGGATGCATGGCAGAATTTATAACAACCTACAGTAATATTTTAGATGTATCAAGAGTGGGATTTTTTAAAATCACTTAAATATAACTACAATTTACTATATTGAAATTATCAGCTGTCAGAAAAACATCCCAATTCACTATATAATCTCTACCAAAAACCCTGGACCTTACTTTCTGAAAAAATGTTCTGGTTGAAAAAAGGAAACTTTTAAAATGAGGACACTCATGTCTGTCTTCAAAATACCTATTTATATAGTTCAGAAGGACAACACACTCAAAATACACATTGTCATACAGGATGCGTTCAAGGCCTTATCAGCAGAGATCGAAAGCTTTACCATCCCATTAGGTTTTAGTGGGAAGAAAAAATTATGATTCATAGCATACTGCTATATCTAAAGCTCATGTCACAGTGCTGCTGGCGTGCTGCTGCTCAGCTTTGATCAAATTACTTTACACCCATATTTTACACACGTGATGAGAGATCCACAAGAAGATAATTGAACTCCTCTTTCTTGGACAGTCAAATAAATCCTTGTAGTAACCCTTTTCAGTTACTACCTAAATACATTTCATATAGTCTACTGCAGCCAAAAGCAGCCTCTGGAAAGTAAACTGTGTAGACCCTTTTCTGAAACCGATCGACAAAGAACATGCAATGGAATATAAAGTCTGCAATAAGAATCTTAAATTATTTGTCCTGATTGTTTTTTTAATAATCTATTCAGCTTTGGTTATTAACTACATTCAAAAAGAATGAATATACTTATTAGAACATACTTTTACATGTTCTGTATCATAGGCATTTGTATTTATACCTGAATTTTAAAAAGATATCTGCAATGGTATTTGTTCACCCCAATGGACATTCACCCTCCTCTCAGAAAAGAACTCTTTCAGAGAGGGTTGGCACTTAATCCAAGTCATATTTCTATATTCAAACACAGTTACACCAAAATAAAACCATCATAACAGAGTACCCATGTGTACATCGCAATTCTTTAAAGGAAGAATAAGAAGATTCACTCATTTAAATACAATGCATGAAGAATTGGGGTTTTCATTTCCTAGCCAAGTATACTGATAGTATTTTAACTAAGCCATTATCTTTATTGCACTTCTAGAAAGACCTTATCATAAACCACTAGTGCTTAAGGCATACTAAAATTGTAAGGATTTTCTCTCTCAATGAATTAGCACAATGTCCCTCTGGCACTATTTAGAAATTCTTCATTTGCTCCACAAACATTAAAAAGCTGGAAGAGCATAAGTGTAAAGAGGGAACACCAAGTAAGCATTATTTAACTGCATTCAAAATCAGCCTAATTTTTAAAAATTATTTCTTGAAGATTTGTATCATGTAAGACAACTAATAATACAAAAGACAGGAAGTTTTCAAAATTCAAACCTAAGTGGCAAGATTTGTAAATATTAGTGCTTCTGCACCATGGGATTACTTTTCATTAGCAATAAAATCAGCCTTTTAAAGCAATTACAACTCCTGTGGATCAGCCCTGATCAGCCTCTTTCATTTCTTTATTAATCTGTTGTAGGTAGAGAACAAGTGGTCTTACACCAAGATAATGTGTTTGAGTCAACGATAAAATATGCCTCTTTTCTTCTTATTCAAGTCAGTTTTAGTAATTACACACCCCTCCTTAGAAAGCACCTTTCAGCTTCTTCAGAAACTTGATCAAAAGGTGTTGAGCTCTTGTTCCAGCTGACTCCTGACTACGGAAGGTCACACACCATTTCAACAGGGAGGTGGAGACTGCAACATAACTACTGGATCTAGAGTGGATCACAAAGGAACAGCATTTTTTACAGATAGGAAGAAGAAAATCTGGATCAACTATTTCAGCTCAAAGGAGACCTCAACCTGCTTAGGATGGATGCAGCTCTGCATTTTTTTATGAAGATCATGGGCCCATGATCTTCATAAAAAAATTTCTTCCTTGTGTCCAATCTAAATCTACCCTCTTCCCTCTGGACCTACTCTAAGAGGAAAGTCCTAACCCATCTGGTTAGGACTCCAGAGCTGGATGCAGCACTCCGGGTGGAGTTTCACAAGAACAGGAAAAGAGGGGCAGAATTCCCTTCCTTGCCCTGCCAGCCATGCTGCTTTTGATGCAGCCCAGGATAGGGTTGGTTCTCTGGGCTGCAAGTACACATTGCCAACTCATAACCAAGTTTTCGTACACCAGTCATCCTCAAAACTGCTCTCAGTCCATTCACCCCCAGTTCATGCTGGTAATGGGTATTGCCCTGACCCAAATACAGGACCTTTCCTCTGGCCTTGTTGAGGTCCATGAGATTCACCTGGACCCAGTCCTCAATATTGTCAAGGTCCCTCTGGGTGGCATTCCTTATGTATCAACTGCACCATTCATCTTACTGTCATCTGTAAACTTGCTGAGGGTACACTCAACTCCACCATATACGTCATTGATGAAGATATTAAATGAGTTTTGTCCCAGAACAGACTCTTGAGGGACATCATTCATTTCTGGTTTTCACTTGGACATTGAATATATGACTGCAGTTCTTTGTATGTGACCATCCAGCCAGTTCCTTATGCATATGACAGGTCATCCATCAAAGCCTTATCTCCAATTTAGTGGCAAGAATAATGTGGGAGATCATATCAAAGGTCTTACAAAAGCCCAGATAGATAATATCTAGTAATAACTTCCCTTGTATACAAAAGCAGTTACTTCATTGTAGAAAGCCACTAGATTAATCAGGAACAATTTGCCCTTGATAAAGCCATACTGGCTGTTTCTAATCACCTCTTTGTCTTCCATATATTTTAACACAACTTCCAGGAGGTTCTGTTCCATTATCTTACTAGACATTGAGGTGACACTGACAGGCTAGTAATTCCCAGAATCCTCTTTTTAACACTTTTAAAAAATGGGTGTGATACTTCCTTTTTTCTGTCACTGAGGTCTTTCTTTTGTAGGATGTACCTACAAAGTCTGAGGGAACTCTTTGATGTCATTGTGATGCCTATCTCAATTACTTTTGAAAGGTCGTGATGATCAGTGGAGGTTCCTTAGGAGCTGGAAGAAAGCAAAGGTCATCCCTGCCTTGCAGAAAGGTAAGTAGGGTCCAGACAACTACAATTCAGTCAGCTGCACCTAAGCCTTGGAGAATGCAATGGAGCAAATAGCCCTGGAAACCTTTTCCAAACATATTAAAAGAAAGAAAGTGATTGGACTGGTCAGCAAGGATTTACCATGGTGAGGTCATGCTTGATCAGCCTTGTAGCCTTCACAACAAAAGGACTAGTTTAACTCAGGGGGCAAAAGGGAAGCAGGAGATGGGGAGAGAAGTGGCTGTTGCTTATTCCAACTTCTGTAAGGCTTTCAAGACTGTCTCCCATATCATCCTCATAGACAAAATGAGGAAGTATGGATAAGTGGAAAGTAGTGTGCACTGAAAACTGGTGGAACCACTAGGCTCAGAGGGCTGTGCTCAGTGCCATGAAGTCCAGATGCAAACCATTCTGCAGTGTGTCCCAGCTCAGTGAAATTCGTATACATGAGACTGGGGCATTTATGATAAAATAATTTCTAATCATAAGTGTTTTAAACACAAGTGTCTCCAAGATTTCTTCAGAAAGAAAAGTACCAGTGCCAAGCAAACATCCATTCAAAACAATGTAGATATTTACCTATGGTATTTCTCAGACATTCCTTCGAGCCCTTTTTTTTTTTCAGTTACAACTATCTTTCTAATAGTATGTGAAAATGAAACTTACCCAGAGAGACAGACATCAGGCTCAGACTTTAGATTTTATGTAATTCAGTTTGAAAATAAATGTCATTAGAGAGTTCGTGTACTTAAAAGTGAGCTTTAATTTTATCCTTTTTTTGGTTTATCACAAATGGCATAATCCCAAAAGAATTCTATCTATTATGCTACCTCCAAGAGTGTAAATACACGGTTAGTTACACATGGCTTTCATACATCCTTAAGACCTTCAAAGTAAAATAAAGTTTAATTTTGAAATACAGAGGGTCAAATATAGAGCTCTGAGCAACCTGGTCAATTGGAAAGTGACCTTGTCCACAGCAGAGAGATTGGAACTAGATGATCTTTAAGTGCATTCCAACCCACGCTATTCTATGAATATGATGCTATGAAATACATCAAACCAAAGGCAATTATCTGGGCAACATCCAAGAAAAGTAGAGTTCATGCTGATGCAAAGCAACTGTGAAACTTAGTTCATTTAAATATTTTCTTTTTTTATGATGAGTCCAAAAAATGAGCCGAATGCTATCATAAAGAAATGCAATGCAAAGAACAAGAAGGGTAATACAGCTGAGATGCTAAGTGGATCAGATCATAAAGACTAGTGGAAAGGAGGAAGAAAGAGGGAAAAATAAAAGGGAAGATGATCTGCATGGGGACTCCATGAACCAATTGCGGAGAACAGCAAATCTAGCAGCTCTGGGCCACCATCTCTGAGCTCAGCTCTGTCATTCGTCATTAAGGGATTCTGAGATCTGAGTTTCTGCTGCAAGTACTTGCTATGTATTTCCAAAATTATAACAGCCAGTGCTAATTCTCTCTGTGGTGAAGGTAACTATTGCCCTTGTGCATGGACTGGGAAATGAGTTATCATTCAAATGCTCAGAAGAGCATATGATGGTGGAGAAACAGACACTGGCATGTGCAGCAGTCATGGGTAATGCTTCATTTTCTTCAATAGCTCTCTTTTTCCTTCCCTCTCTCCACACTCCTTCCCAGTTACTGATTATTGCTGCACTGAGGTGAATTAGTGGTGCTTTAAAAAGAATGGGAAAATGGCATAATAAAAAATCTAGAATGCAAAATATGTGAGAAACATACTGCATTGAAAAATAAAATTGCTAAATTAATAAATAAAAAGCATGAACCTATTATATTACCACTTACTCTTCAGCTGCATCTCTGACTGAACAGTACTAGCAGCACATAGTACAGTCTTTCTTTCAAAAGAAAAAATTAATTATTATTAATTTAAAATAGTGTATTAAAACATTATATGCATATATATAAAGAGATGAAGATAAGGAAATTTTAAAAAATTAAATTGTTTAACATAACCCCAGTTAAAGTTTACATTTATAAAATGCTTCTGTATCAGGGTGGCATCTCTGCTTACAGCAGGGGGGTGGGAACTAGATGATTTTAAGGTCCTTTCCAGCCCAAATCATTCTGTGAGTATATAAATGTTTGCATTTATGTAATACCTATTATATACTTAATATTTTATTTTGGGTAGAATAAGCCCATGAGGGAAATTTAAATATATAGTGTAAATCAGCCTTAGTGATCAATTTCTTCAAATGGAGCATGACTGTCTTTTCATTTGTTCAAGTATAATTAGGAATAAATTTACTGAAGTTGGAGTTATAATTAGACACACCTTGTGATATATGAACAACCCACTCTGTTGATATCAACAACAGATATATTTTATTAATTTATTAAACAATTATTCTATTGTCACTTGTTCTAGAACAAAACATGTAACTCATCTCAGAGTAATTTCAGTCACTGCAAACAGAAATCTAACAAAAATCTTTAACAGAAATATAAACAAAAATGGTGACTTGATGTATGAATCAAATGTATTCTCATGTCACGACCAGCAAAAGGATGTGACACACTGACTGGTCCTTTTGACTGCTTTGAGCCATACACAGAGCAGAGATGTTCAGTCAAGGAAATCATGCTAAATCCAGTGTAGAGCTAAAACTCCAGACTTCATGTATGGCAGACATAAATGCCAACATGACCTGCTTTGATCTGCTGATCCTTCCCTACTGGATTGAATTATTTACTAATGTAAATTTAGTCCATAATTTCTGGTACTTTACATTCAAATTCCTGCCATTGGTGAGTTTTATATAACTGTAACGAGGACTGTTCCACACTGAAACTCTTACTATGCACAAATTACCCTTACTTTTTTGCCCCCAAATCAACTGTTTAGCATCTCAGATCCACTTTCAAATTTATCTCTGAAGAAACACATCTCTTGATTTATTTGTGTCAGCAGGAGCTGAACTCCTTGCAATCCTCTGAATGCTACGATGTTCAAATGAATGTATCTTCATCGGTCCAAGCTGGTTTTGACCAGTCTCATCTCTCCGTGTGTTCTAGGAGATATATTTGGTTTTTATACTAAATGATGAAACTGAATTCATTCCTTAATTCTTACATAACATCCTTGACAGCAAACCCCCTCAGTGTGGGATGGAATCAGAGAACCTGTGCAGTAGAACCAGTGCAGTATGCGGCAGAGGAGAAGCAGTTTCCCCAGTTTAGACAGCTTTGGAAGACTAAACTTTGATTTCCTTGCTCTATTAAATCTCCTACAACTATCAAGCTGAATTTGCTGTGTCTGTATACTTCTCCCTAATCTTCTTTGACACAATTCTCTTTCTCTTAATATCTATTCACTGTTATACCCCCATCCTTGCTCATATTGTCACCAACAGGTGGACAAATCAAGTAAACCTCAGAAACATGTTCACTGTAGCAGAAAACAAAAGCATCCACATCAAACAAGAAAAGCAAAAAAGAAAAAAAGAATATACATTGAATCGCAGTTTCATTAATGCACTCAGCCTTTAGCTGAGATTTTGTGAGGTAAATGGCCCAAATCAGGCTACAAAGACATTTGAAAATGCATATATATCTTAAGGCTCCGTATGGTATTTGGCTTTAGAACAATTATTGGAGAATTCAATTAATTTTGCAGGGTACTTTATGCTGATCTGTACATGTCATAAAAGAGAACTTCAGGCAAAAATAATGCTGTCTTTTGGCATGAACATTGCAAAGCAAAGCAATGTCTCCTGGGACATCTCTATTGCTAGCATTTCCTGTAGCAGCTTGGGGGATTGGAGGGGAGGCAAAGAAGGGAAGGATTGTGTTGCTAGCACTGAATACCTTTCAACTCTACAATTACCTTTGAGTAATGACTCTTGAGTAGCCACTACAGGGTGGGATCCTTCAGCATAAAGGCAGTTTGTATATGGTCAGTCGGACAAAACAAAGAACACTATGGGTGCATTGACAAGTTAAAATCAACTGAATTGTTATCAGTGCTTTACAATTCACTATTTTAATGTTCTGACAAAGTAAAATAACTTTATATAAAATTCCTTTTTGCATGATCTCAGGCAAAGTTCTGAACAACAAGTGCTATTCAAATAATCTGAAGAGAGGGATAACCTAAACAAATAAGACTGGTATTTCTAAATAACTACTTTGGTCCGGTGAATGAAGTGAAGGCGCAGGGGATCTGAGATCTCAGAACAGAGATATTCTTAAACCTCACTTGTACCCACTGAGTAAAATATAGAGAAGTCTAAGAGCATCAGTAAATCTGCCTTAACGAGTCCTTTCTGCAGATGGACGAAGCCATGTCATGACAGAACCCAATAATGTCCTTCTCTAAATTAAATTAACAACTTGTTTTTCATAAAAAACCCAAATCTACAAAGCGCTAATGAGCAGAAAGATCTGACTCGATGTTTTTGCCTCTTTCTCTAAACATTCTTCATTTCAGTGTGAGGACACAGGAGAAAGGAACATTTTGCTGCACAGTTATCAGCGTCTCTAATATATGCCTTCATCCACTCAAGGAATCCATTTAGGATTTTAGGAAGGATTCAGTTGCCTAAATGTTAGTGTCTAATGACTTTGAGTCACTCCAAGGAAGTAAAGACGTATACATAAGGATAACAGATACCACACTGGACTTATGAGGGAATTGTACCCTTCATTAACAACAGCTGGGAGCCAGGCAGGACAGCCTACAGCATCTCACGAGCAAGAGATTATTGATACAGAACTCAAGTGCATAAAGCTATCAAGGTATTTATATCTAGCCTGATGCTGTCAGACACACAGAGCATAATGACAGGTCTGATGAGTAGGTCTGAAGGACAGTAAGCATGAAATCACCTCAAAGAAGGAATTTCCTTCCCATCCTCCTTTCTCCTTCAGCAATGGGCTGCTGGCACTGTTAAATTCTGTTGATATTTAACAAAAGCTAACATCTGTGTCTTGCTTGCCTCCAATTACAGGGCTTCATCCTAGGGCCACTTTGGAGCTTCTTACAAGCACTGATGCTTGAAGCACAGCTATAACAAAAGAATGGACTGACAGTTTTTTTCTGCCTCTAGCTACCTTTATTTGTTCTTTTTTATTTTATTTGCCTCAGTTTTCTTTTTGGTTGGCCATCCTAAATGACCAGCCTGCAGCAATGGCACCCCTGTAGGGGACAATTTGATCAATCCTCTTTTTATGCAAGGCCTCCCAGGAGCAGAAAATATCAGTGAAGGATGCTTCCACACCCCAGTGACATGCAAAACCACATCACCACTGTTACAACACTGTCGGATCTACTGAATTGGCTGGAGAGAATTACAGGGATTCTTTGTCTATAAGCCGTGAGAGATAATGTGAAAGTACAGTTTAAAATTGTCAACAATGAACTCATTATAAGAAGGTTATCTCAGAATTTCTGTATAAAGCTTCTTTGAGGTTAAAATTCACTTCAGATCATGTTCAACATCTGTCAGCAAGAAGCAAAAGCTGGAGAAAAAGATCTATCCAATTTTATCCATTCTTACCTCTCTAAGAGTCTTGCGCAACTGCTAGATGACTAATAACTGATTTCGAACCTCACATTTAGAAAGAAGACAATATGAAATAAAAAAATAGAAGAAGGAAGAGAAAATGTAAAAGGAAAATAAAACAGTTCAACTGACATGTGAGTTATATTGAACCAGGCATGTTTTCACTATCTAGCAAGCATTTCCTACTCACTGAAATTCAAATGTTTCTTGATATTTCAGGCTCTAAATATTCCAGTTTTTCTGCAGTGAAAATGTTGGCCTTTCCTGAGTCATCACTGTTAGTGATGATCATTTTCATAGACATTAGTAAATTACATTTCATGTAAACAAAATATTGAGGCTTATTTGCTGCATTAACAACTATAGCTATAACACAGAATTTCTTAAAACTGTTGCACATTAAAGGAATCAATAGATGTGTCTAGTTCTATACCTTTTATGTGCAATTTTTTAACATACCTTTATATTTACATATACTATTTCTTGGTGTAAACGAAAATGAACTTTGGTAGATAAATTTCTGAAGTTATGTTGGACTGCATTAACATAAGCTAAAGAATTTGGTTCTCTCTGTTATTTTCCATACCATCCATTACATGATTGTCATAATGCTGTGAAAATTCACATTTTCAAAACAAGGCCTTTCCAAGGTACTCAGCTAGGAAAATGGTGGTACATTTGGCGATTCTGAAGTTTTTGGATTTCAGTTCTATTCTGTAAACTGGCATGTACAGTATCAAGAAGCATTATCGATCCAGCTCACAAATGTATATATAATTTTCTGTCCAAACATACAGATAACTGCATTTTTTTCCCTGCTGTACTGCAAAATGTTACTCTGGGGAGATGTCTGATATTCCCAACACACTAGTCAAAGCCAGGCTTAATACAAGGTATTGCAAGCAAGAGAAACAGGCTACTTGCATGCCAAGAACTCAAGTTAGATCCAACACTCTGCAGCACAGCAGATTTTTCCCCTTTCCCCCTAAGGACCTCCAGGTTATTCAGCAAATGGAGCTGAACCACTCTACCATTTTTCAGTCAGTGTGAAATAGGCCCTAAATGGAAAAGTAGTCTGGCTGTGACACACAGCTTCAGACACTGATTTGTCATCCAGCTCAATGTAATGCTTTACTGAAGAGCAATGAGAAAGTAAATTTATTTTTATATTCGTATCTGCAATTAATTACAGATTCAGTCTCACCACCAAAAAAAAAACCCAGAACAGACAATAACTACTGATGAGCACTGGGTCAAAGAAAAACTGAGTACACACTACATCTGTATTATTCTCTTCAACTGAACTTCCTTTTTAATAGCAACAACTAAAATCTTCTTTGTCTGCTCATAAAAAGCATTTATGTCTGCATCTTCAAATCTGAGTTTCACTCAAGACTACAAAGGTAGGTCCATTCTTCATAAATATGAGGTTGATTATAATACAATTTTTTTTGAGTAATTGATATAAGTTTTATGATCCAGACACCCTCTTGTAAAAATCAGAACAATAGAATACCTGTAAAGAAACAGTAGGGATTTTTCTTATTATTATTTTTTTTAAATACACCACCAAAGCATTAATTCTTATTATTTTAAACTAGTAATTTTTCCTCTGAAAATATGGCTTCCTAATATACAGGATGAGCTGGACTCACAAAACCTTTTTTATATCTAAAATGTCAGAAGGTAAGTCCATTTCTTTGAATAGTTGTAAGGTTAGAAATTAGAGCTCTATGCCACTGGAAAGGATCAGTTTCCCAGTTTCTAACTTTGGAGCATCCCAAGATACTGGATGTTAATGTCATGACATTTTAGATATAGAGAAACTCTTTTAAGCTATATTTAGAGATTTCAAAGGCTCCCTCTGTAACCTTCACACAATTGGACCTCCAGTAAACAGGGAATATAACTTTACCTTAACAGTACATTAGATAATCCATAAACATACTTTAATGCTTTGGTATGCACCTAAAATAGTTTATTTCCAACATATTTGACATGTACAGAAAATATGATGATATGATTATACATTAAAGGTTTTACTACCATGAATGTAGGTCATCCATAACAAATAAAACTGATAGCAAAGAGTTTCAGAAAAGGTAGCCTGAAGTGAAAATTTTCAGTCCAGGCTTAGAGTACTCAGGAAGAAGTCAGTCTATTTATTTATTTATTTATTTATTTATTTATTTATGCCCACAGATTAATATTTCTCTTAAAAGTTGCAGATTTTTCATTGCAGAGAAACTATAGCGACTATAATATGGCATTTCCCCCCATCCTCCATGAAACTTTCCTGGTCCTTACTTCAGCACCAGAAGTTCTACACAAAAAAAACCTCCCAAAATGATTGATGAGGAAACAGAGGAGTTTGTATAACCTTTTGTATTGCCTTCTGCTGTATAGCTGTGTATTTATTCAACAGTATCTCTTAAACTGAATGGAGAAATACACATGATTTTAGAAGGTGGGTAGACAGGGCCCTTGGACCATTTAATTTATAAATTTATTTTTAAAGTCCACTAGTGCTGGATTGTATTTGATAGATATTCTTCATCACAATCACTCAACTTATATAGTACTTCTTACCTAATTATAAAATAGGTCCCAGCCACAAAGAATGAAATTTAGCAAAATAAGAAAAGCCTCATAGTTATTTTGATTACCAATATTTTGTAAGGGGATTACATTTAGGTCAGATTCTCCTGTATTCTTCTTCTTGTTCCTGGGAGCAATCATTTATTAATTTTTCAGGCTAGAAAGAAAAAAAATACAATCTTACATATTTCCCTTAGACTAATATTATTTCTATGTGACAAATTCCCCCCCAAAATCTCTTAAGATTGGTTTGAACAGTTCTCTATGAATTAAAGAATAAACCATTGTCAAATACCCCATTCAGTTACCTGAAGAAATCATATGCAAAGCAGCAGTGAATTTTCATTCATTTGAAAGAACATATCAAGCATGTTTTCTTTCTTCTTTTTCCTCTAAAAATATTATAGACTCATCAATATGCAAGCTTATCATAAGATAAATGTTATATTTTAAGTGTTATTACTCAGCAGAATGCTTAAAATTTAGGAAGCAGACCTCCCAGAAATTCAGCAATTTAGAGATTGTCTTACAAAGCACTGCAAAAGTAGATGTTCACGCACAGCCAGTTTTCCCATAAATGAGGTTAATTTGTGTTAGCAAACTGTCAAAGAACCTGTCACATTCCATTGTCTTTCCAAGTATAAAAAAGTTAAAAAGATTACAAGACTGAAATAATACCCCAAAGGGATCCTGGGCCATGAAGAAAATCAACTGGTTTATAGCTTCTTATTTTTAAATTCCATTTACATCTGATTTTAAGGAGTAACTTTTTTTCCTGATTGCACATATTGAAGAACTCTGTTCTTTATTTTTATTTTCATAATATTTTCTTTAAAGTTACTGTAGTAATAGCAATAGTTCTGTGGAACTCTTTGACCCTGTACAAATGCAAGGTCAAATGTTTCACTCCAGTACAAACTTGAATTAGTAATTTGATGGTTTTTTCTCTGTGCATTTTTAATGAAAAAAAAGATAAAACATTTCACACATTTGTGAAAACAAATACAAGGTGCAACTAGTAATAAGTGTTAGTTAAACACAAATCTTTAGAAAACCAATATGTACTGGACGTGTTCAAGAAAGAATCTGTATGTGTTGTAGCTACCACAGGGCTAATTACAATTTTACTAGTTTTGTAATTTTAAAAGTCTAAAGTATAGACTGTACTTCTAAGAAATTTTAGGAGAAGTTAGCAATGAAAAGATATATTTGGAGTAATCTAGAGAAATAGGAATCAAAAGTAATCTGATGCATTAACACAGAACACTTTAATAAGAGCTTAAAGCCCAAATTCACAATTTAATGGGAAATGCCATACTTGGTGTCATAACATGGAAGTCAGGGTACCTTAATATGAGATAAATTCTGGTTTCACACTGCTTTCTACATGGTTTTCAGACTAATTGCTTTGATTTCCTAGGATTTGAGTGAGCACAGAGACAGACAGCAAATAGTGAAATATGTACCCATTCTCTTAAAGGTTAATAAAAATCTTCAGTATATAGTTAAATTTTATAACCATGTTGCCTTATTGTACATATATTTACTATCCCAAGTATAAGAAATAGATAGTTTTACCTATTTTTTTCTTCCCTTTTTTTAATCAAAAAACTGTGTTCAGTTAAATGCTTAATGTTATTATAGCATCCTGTATAAATAATTTTTATTATTTTACACAAATATTTTGCACACTTTTCCACTAAAAGACTTCACAATTGCTTCTTTGTGAGTAACCTCTGAACACAGCAAGTGCATGCTAAAATCATATTTTATTTGGTTTTGTATCACTGAAAGCAAGCAGTTATCTTTACTGTGTAAAGTTAATGAATCCAAGTAATGAGTCTCCAGTACATGGGAGGAGATATAGGGGAAACTAACATTGAATTCACATGTTACCACAGGGAATAAATGGTCTTATCATGCCTTTGGACTACATTTTTCTCCAACAGCTACATTAACCAGTAGTTTAGTTGTAGTTTTCCAAAGAGGCATTTGAAAAGCTTAGTACGTGCAGTGTCCTTTCAAGACTGAGTCTTCTCATGCATCAAGCAGGAAAGTCTTCAAAAATCACTGTCTACTGGTTAGCATTCATTAGTGACATTTACAATTTCACATGCCCAGGCCTGATTCTTATAATTTCCTACAAGGTTCAAATAACTTGAACTCTTATTGATTATAGACCATTCAGCATTTTTTAAGAGTCAGACAGGGACAAGAACATGCAACCTCATGAACCACTTATCTAGACAAAGAAATTGAACTGCTGTAAACTGTGAGTTTAAAATATTGTAGTCATGTCTGCATAATTCTTACATGTAGAACTGTTTTTCTGAATAAAATGCGTTTATACACACACACACACACACACAGACACACAGACACACACAAATAGCAATCTCCAGATAGTTTGGAATAGGATTAGGATCTGGAATAGGAGATTTCACACAGACCTTTATATTGATCTTTTTCAGCTTACTCTGCCACTACCATTAGAGCAATGTATCTAAAAATTCTTCAATGAAAACAGATCTTTATAATGCAGCAATATTTCTGGAATATTTGTAAATGGTGGAGACATCACTCATATGAAAATAAAATGCAATATATTAATCCTGCAGTGTAGTCTCTATTGAAAACTACACCCACTGAAAATAAAGTTTTAAGACTGTGTTGTACATATACAAAATATTTAGTGGATAAACAAATTCAAATGTATCTGTTATTGAGCTTATATTGGGACATATCCTTTCCTTTCTCAGAAGTAATTTCATGTATTTACAAACAAAAAGCTGAAGTGAGTATCCCTTTCTGTGTACATAAATGCATACTGTCCACAAACACAGATACAGGCTTATGCCCTAGAAAATATTTTCTCTAAAGTATTTTTGTTTCCATTCATTGCATTAAGGGGTAAAAGCAAAAGTATTTGAGTACCCATTTTTTGTTTTCCTTCATTATTGTTTCACAAACTGCTAATTAGAAAAGATACTTCATACAAATGATTAGCTCTTATATCTGCTTTAACACTTGAAAGGTTACAGCAATAGGAAGAGGAAGAGCTTTAATTAAAGAATGAATTATTGAATACTCCATTTTAATTGATGTAGCCTTCTGCTGTTATTTTGTGTGTTTATAGATATTTTATGTGATTCTGTAATCAAGATCACACACAAAAAGAAGCCTTTAAGTACTGAGGCTAAAGAATGAAGGGTGTTGTATGATCACATTCAGCCATTTAAGTTCAAGAATCATGTGAAGTATGGTTTCCATGACAACAAGTCACTAATTGCTAACAGCAAATAAAATAAAAATCAACCTTGACGGGATTTGGCAGTGACATGGAAGCTGAAAAACCTTCCCAATAATTATATGACAATTTTCATGTACGATGAAGAAATACAAGCAACCCCACCTTCTGAAACATGGTGAAAGCACTCCGAGTTCCAGGGTTATTTTGGATTTGGCAGAGCTGGCTGCTTATAGTAGTCATTGCGCATTACACTTGGTAGTCAACACCTATCTTCAGTAACAGATAAGAAGAGATGTTTGTGATGAGGTGATGAAGGATTTTTGCATCCTTGGGCTACAGATCAGCAAAGGAAAATGCTGTGGAGAATGCATGAAGTAAAGAAATGACACAAACAACAAGATTTTAGCATAAATTCACAGGGTATGAAGGAAAACAAATTAAAGAAAAGCAGGGGGGGAAGAAAGGAGCTATAGTCATACATACCTCCCATGCTAACTTATTAGAAAGGGTTTCAGACACCTCTAGCTTGCAGACAGAAAGTCTTTTGAGACTAGGGAAAACTACTTGGGAAGTACAATGGTAGCATTCAAAATTTGCCGATTTATGAACTGCTGCATATCATTTGTAAAAATTGCTTCAGCCTGAGTTACCTTTCACCAGCTCTGTAAGTCGACTCACTGGGTCACTAAGAGCGAACAAGAACATTTTGATAAATTCAGTTTCCATGACAATGAATTAGCCATGGAAAGGGGGAGGTGTTGAAAGATCTGTGTTCTGTAGAATACTCTTCAAATGTTTGCCTGTTTTCATTTTTAGCCATTTAGTTCTCATGGCTCTGTTCCAGGACTCTAATTCACCAGTAGCTGGTTTTCCTCCACAGATTAGAGGAGTAATTCATCAGTGAATGTTTCACTCAATGGCCCCATCTAATGTAAGAGAATATATAAATGAATTTTTCCAATTATGCTTTTTTGTTTGTTTTGAAAGAATGCAGCAGTCTCTTGTTGTTCCACCCTAACCCAGCTACAGAATACTTAATCTTTCCTATTTATTGCCCACTACTGTACTTAGGAGTACAACTGTAATTTGCAAGACACTGGGAGTTTGTTCTAAATAGCCATAAGCCCCCAAAACAAAACAAAACAAAGCAAAACAAAACAATGCTTTGGAGTTTCTTTCAAAAGGAACAAGCCAATAAGAGTATGTCATATTCCAAAGCCTGCTATAGCCTACATCAGTGGGAACTGCTGAGAAAAAGACCTTCGAAAACAACTGGTATTTATTTTTGATGGAAGTGCTTTAAGTTATTTTTCATTTGTCTGCCTTTTGAAAAGCTAAGCCAGTGGGACATTTGTTAGTGTCAGAACTAAAATGTACTCAAATTCAGGAATGTCATTCAGCCATTTTCAGTGGGTCCTGTGTGAGAGCCTTATACTAATGAGATTAAGAGTGAAGTTGTTTAACCATTCACAGAACATACTTATATTTCAGAACACAAAGTATCAGGGCATTAGAAGAGCTGTTTCCATGGCTATTGGGATAGATGGGTTTCCATCCAGAGACAATTGAGACAAATTTGACTCCTTCAGAAAGTAAACCTGTTCTTAGTACCTCCAGCAATATGCTCCCCATTGCCATAAATAAAAACTGAAAGGACCGAGCACCTTGTTTCCCTTGTCTCTGCTGAACAGCATCATTTCATGTGCTCCAAAAGGAATGGAAGGGGTTTTCAACAAGCTGTTAGTGTCTGTGACAGCCAAGCATGGGCTAAAATGTCNACCCCCGAGGGGAGGGGAGGGGAGGGGAGGGGAGGAATCACTTTTGTATGTACCTCTGCAAAGCTGTTTTATGTATATGTCAGTAAGAGACCAATTTCTATTCGCTAATGTACACATAGAGATATATGTTCTATGATATTTGCATATCTGGTTTTGTTTCTCTTTTCATGGGTAATTCACACAGAGAGAAATAGTCACAAATAACTGCATATTTTCACTCACAGCCCTTCACTCATAGACTCAAAGAGGGAAAGGAGAGGTTACTACTGGGCCAGAAAGATGATGCAGGGGTTGGAGCATCTTCCCTATGAGAACAGGCTGAAAGAGCTGGGGTTGTTCAGCCAGGGAAAGAGAAGGCTTCAGGGAGACCTCACCACAGTATTCCAGCCTCCTGAAGGGGCTTATGAAAGGGAGGGAGAAGGACTTTTTCTACATACAGACAGTAAGTGAGAGGACAAGGGTCAATGATTTTAAACTGCAAGAGAGTGAGTTTAGATTAAATGTTAGGGAGAAATTTTTTACCCAGAGTGTGATGAGGCACTGGAACAGGTTGTCCAGAGAAGCTGTGGAGGCCCTATCCATGGAAGTGATCAAGGCCAAGTTGGATGGGACCCTGAGCAGCCTGGTGTATTGAGTGGCATGCCTGCCTATGGCAGCTGATTTGGGACTAGATAATCTTTAAGGTTCCTTTCAACCCAAGCCACTCTATGATTCTATGATTTAAAACTGTTTTACCTGAGAGGCATCTATTCCATCCTAAAAAACTTAACTGAAAAGGTATGACAATTTTCCAAAATGCAAATACCATTAATACTAGAGTATTATGAATATATTGCAGGGTGGAAATAAAAAAGATTGTTTTACTCAATGAGACTTAGTTGTTCTGAAGCAGACCCTCGCAAAACGAAAATAAGAGAAAGGAAAAATTAACCCAGGTTGATTGATACTCGGGAGCCTTGAGTCTCAGCCTTGATTTAAAACAGTGGGGGACAGTTGCCCTAAGGCACTGGAGTGCACGTGGGCAAGAATAAGCCTAATGACTTGTTTGGTTTATCTGCCATGTGGAACTGTTTCAACATTCTTAATTCAGACGTGAATGAGGTGTGTTAATAGCTCCACACTTCCGCTCCTGGAGCCGAGGAATGCGTGCCGCTAGCAGGCGTTCAGGTCCCATTGATATTGATGGTGAGAAATCGCTCAGCCTGCTGTTCTCAGTGAAGCACGGTGCAAAGCCCACTGCGAGAGACAGATGTCAGGGGCTTCTTCACTCCAGCCATGACCTTCAGTTGGCACCAGACACTGTGGCGCGTCTCGTCTTGTTAACATTTTAACAGGTGAGAGATGGATAAACAACAGTTCTCTCAGACCTGTAGATCGCTAATAAGTGTCACAAAATACACACCAGAGCTCAGGTGCAGATCATTAAAAAGGAAGCAGGAATGTGAGGAATAATGACACGTCAATCTACCTCAAATCAAGTTGGACACCCCCATGGTACTAGTTAGCACCATGCTCAGGAAGATTTGCCTTCTGTTCTTTTAAACTTGAACTAGGAGCACAGCACTGGAACTTATTTCCAGATGCTTTTGGTTAAACTTTGAGCCTCTCCTCAAATTAGGGAAGAAAAGAAGAACATTCAAAATTTCATTTTTTTTCCTAATAAAGGTTTAAGTGATCTAGTCAAGCACTGTGAACTTTAACTAATAGTTTCATGCTACAGTAATGGCACCTATTATTTGAATTCATTTCCCATACTGACAGCACAACTCAGGCATACTCCAGACTATGACATTTTAAGTGACTGGTGATCTTCAGTTGTGCTTTTTACAGTACACTTGTTTGAACTGCAGACTGGAATACATACGCCTCTCTGTGTAGAATACAGCTCATGCTGCTTTTTCTTTTGCTGCTATATAGCGAAATATCTATTTTTAAAAATGCAGTATGCTCAGGCTATGTGTGTTTTCCCATGCTAAATTGGATCAAAAAGAGGAAATACTTGAGATATAAGACAAACCTTTAAAAGTTTTCATTGCCTCAGTCAAGCCCATGCTGTTCTAGTCTTTATCAGTATCACTAATTTTATAATCTAACAAGACGAAACACAGAAAGCAGAAAATGTAAAGCCAGTACTGAGCAAAATATTAGTCAAATATATATTTTTAAAGGATCATCTGTATCTCACAGCTACCACACACTTAGTCATTCAGTTTGTATGCTCATATTTTATCCATAAAAGATATTTTATAAATAAAAAAACAAGTCACCAATTTTCCCCTCCAATGCACTACAAGAAGAAATATAACAATTTGGAAAGCTGTACCTATGAATGGGAAGAGACTTATTCTTTGCCACTGCTTATTCAGTGTTACTCAAGGTACGTAAAATCACAAACTGGTCATAGACAATTCACAGAAAAATGTGGTAGGAAATAATTCATGCTTCTTCCCTTCTTTCAGCTCACAAATTTATAGTTAGAAACTTCATTTCAAACAAGGTTAGGAAAAGAAGTCCAAAATTTTTCTGGGTTTCCCACATGGCTTGGGATTCCAGTACTGTATGAAGCAAAACTTGGCTTCAGAATGTGTTATTCTGATGCTTCATTATGCCTTGGCAAGACCGCTTCACCATGACGTGTTCACTTCAAGTTAATGTCACTTAAGGGATAAAACCTACAAATGAAAAGTTGACAGCTTGTTTCTCCTGAACTTAAGATACGGAATCATGTTAACACTCAAGTATTACCACTGACTTGAAGCTGACCTAGAAACCAAACCATAGACATAATTTATAACCACAGAAAAGAGACCAAAGTAGCTCTTTGGAATGACCAATCTATGTATTCTGCAATCAGTCTCTTTTCTTTTTAATGAGTTTTGCAAATCCTAAAATCCATGCATTTTTAAAATAGAATATTTTCTTTCAAAATGCATATTTCAAAATGCAGGCAGTGTGATATTAGTAATATCCCTACACATCAAAAGGTGAATTACTATTATTCATCTGTTTTATTTCCAGTCATGTTATGGAAATAAATTAGAAAATGTGAATATATTTTCCCCTTTTCTGTCATGTTTATTACAAACTCCTGTATATACTCTTCAACAGATGTGGGTAAGGTTTTTATTTTAATTTGTTTGTTTGTTTGTTTGGGATTTTTGTTGTTGTTCTTGTTTTAAGGATTAGGGGAATTTCCTGAGAAATACAAATGAAACCTTTACTATATCTGCCTTTACCGAAATCTTGTTAAATGTTCAAAATTAGTAAAATCTAACTCCAATAAATGGTATTAGGTTCTCAATAGTGTTGAAGCCAGTAGCTGCTGTTGCAACAGTGTTATAGTTTAAGCACTGCTGCAGGCCTATACTAGTCTTGAACATGGGATCACAGAGATAAAAGCAGAGTGACAGCATCTCTTTCACTTTATATTCCGCCTCTCTAAGGATCTTTACATGAGTTCAATTCTCAGTGGCATTTTGTCATTGATTTTTTTGATGTATCTTTTGCATCAATGTGTTTTCAGGAACCTCCTCCAAGGAAGATCAAGTCATCATCAAGTCAACATCACAACAAGACCATGTGTGTCTACTGCATGGAAGACTGTGGGGCGTTTACCCACCACCTCTACTAAAGATTTGTAAGCAGTGTGCTGGAGGAAAGATTTCTATATCCCATTGACTGAATATTTCTGCATCATCAAGTATTAAAGGTGAATTTTTAAAATTCAAATATAGTAAAAGAGTACCTAGCAAGGTACAGTCCTCAACCAGGTGAATTCAGTGGAAAAACTAACACATTAAAACAAATATTGATCTAACTAAACTGATTAAATGTCTACCGCAATATATTACAAGCCATATTTCGAAGCGAGTGGGTGACTCTCATTGTAACTTTTTTGTCTAGAGCTGCAAGTGTACAATTTTTTTTCCCAAAGCTCAGCATATTCACTGCTGAACTCTTCAGAAATCTGGCTATTTTTTTGGTGAGATAAATAAAAGATGAGTTCTCTCTAAAAAGCACTTCTTACATACCATAATAAAAAAAAGTATCAGAACTTATGCTTTTCATTGCTTCCAATCTTGTGTAGATGGCTAGGAAACTAAATAACAGTATGGAACTCAACATAAACAGTTGACAAGCCTAAAAAATAAGTTTTTATGAAAAATGCTGATGTTCAACTACTTACTTTTAGCTGTGCTTTAGAAAGGAGCTGGAACTTTAAAAAACCAAAGTCACGAAATATACAGAAAATTGGCTGGAATGCTGCTCAGCAGAAAAGGACCTGGGGATGCTGGTTAACACTCAGTTGGACATGAACCAGCAGTGTGCCCAGCTGGCCAAAAAGGCCAATGGCAACCTGACTTGTATCAGAAATAGTGCGGCCAGCAGGACCAGGGAAGTGATCATCCCCCTGTACCTGGCACGGGTGAGGCCGCCCCTCAAGTCCTGTGCTCAGTTCTGGACCCTCAGTTCAGGAAGGACATTAACACGCTGGACCAAGCCCAGAGAAGGGAAACAAAGCTGGTAAAGGGTCTAGAGAGTGAGTCCTGTGAGGAGCAGCTAAGGGAGCTGAGATTATTTAGCCTGGAGAAAATGAGGCTCAGGGGAGACCTTATCACTCTCTACAACCGCATGAAAGGAGGCTGTAGCTACATGGGGGTCAGTCTCCTCTCCCAGGCAAGTAGTGACAGGAGGAGAGGACAAGCCTCAAGCTGCACCAGGGGAGGTTTAGGTCAAACATTAGGAAGAATTTTTCACAGAAAGAGTTATTAGATATTAGAATAGGCTGCCCAGGGAGATGGTGGAGTCACCATCCCTGGAGGTGTATAAGGAAAGACTGGATGTGGCAGTTAGTGCCATGGTCTAGTTGACAAGGTGGTGCTAGGTCACAGGTTGGATTTGATGATCTCAAAGGTCTTTTCCAACCTGATTGATTCTGTGATTCTGGAATATGAAATATTCTGCGTCCAGGTTGTACATTGGTAAATATATTCAACTTATTTTTATGTAAGCACAAATCCATCCTGCCTATCTATCTACTCAGTAATAAGCAGATGATTTCCAGAAAGAAATTCGAACTTTTAGAGAACTGAATGTTCTGTTGTGGGTCTTTACATCACAAAAGAAAAATTATGAAAAAAAAAGACCACTAAATAAGAAATTGGTGATGCAGACATTTTGGTTAGGCACTTAAAATCAAGAACAAATGAAATCTGGACCAGTCTGGTTCCCTGAACTCGTCCTTATTCACATAAACAATATTTGCAGGAGAAGCTAAGTCTGGCAACAGACTTAGTCTGCAACTGACTCTTCCATAGTTCAAATGAAATCCACAGGCACTGAACTACAGACCATTCAGGAAATTGTCTCCCATGACAAATTTTTCCTCATAATCTAAATTTTTTAAGTAAAGTAATTTAAAATTACCTACTTTCACACAAGCTTTTATTTACAGTTAATCAAAATTCTGAGATCACTTTAGATTGAAGATACATTGCTAAAAAATCCTGACACTTCTTTTCTTCATTACTTATGAAGCTGCTCTAGATAATCAGACCTTGCTTTAAAGCTATAACCAGCAGCCCCATGATTGGAAAAAGGAGATAAAGCTGACACTCTCTAGGAGAAGTAAGTTAAATATCAGAACCGAGTGCCTCAATTGCTGTGCATACTGTGTGTTTCTATTGCAAGTTTGTCTGCACAGAGTTCTTATACAGCTCTGAAAATGTAGTTTTCTCATTACTTCTTTTTCTTTTATTATAGAATAAATGTATTTGTTATGATCAATTCTAGGAAAGTCCTATTTCTTATGGAGAGATAGTATACCAACATGTCTTAACAGAAAAATACAAGCCTTCTTTCCCTCACAAGACATTTTTTATTTATTAATCTGAGTTTGTGCTAGTACTACCTTTTGTATGGTGGTAATATCTCACAAGGTTCCTTTGGCACCACAATCTACTATTTTCTTTCAGAAGACAAATAGCCATGTGAAGCAATATAATAATATAATTTTTTTTTTTCAATAAGCAAAACATTGGCAATGTAACCACATTGCTATATATGCAACCTGCTGTGTAAGCAGTCAGCAGAAGAGGCTTTTGTAGATCCCACGAAATCCTTTCATATGCCTTATTTACAATAAAATTATAAGCAACAATATTTCAGTTGTGGTAGTTTCAGCATGTAAGAGACACAAGGGCTGGGATTCATACCTCGTAACATACAGAATGCAAACATTTAAGTCTTTAGCCAGGTTTCTTCCCAGTTAAAGGTAAAAAAAGGCCTCCAGAAGTAATTCCTCTGACGTACACTAAATGCCTCCCAAATTCCCCTCTGGAATTGTTTACTTTTACAAATGCAATTTATGGAGGCTAATGCAGATACGGTAATTCACCTATAAAATTCTCATAAGAGAAGAAAGAACTCTTTAACAAGGGTAATTGGAAGAAGCCATATATCTCATATCTTCCAATAAAGTTGGAAAAAGCATATGTCTAACTGAGTAAGTAGACTTTGTGCCCTGAAGTCTACCTATGTTGTTTTTCACTGCACAAACTGGACTGAAAAGAGGTCCTCCTTTATATGTGTTGTGACTTTACAGACTTTGATGTTATCTGACAGTATTTCACTTTCAGAATACTTTCAGTTTCCACTGGATTCCTGGGTTCCTCATCGTGTTGGCTAAGTGACAGGGTTATGGCTTTGAACCCTGCACACTATGCAGGTGATGGTTAGTGTCAGAGTCTTTCTATTAAGCTTAAAGTCTACTTTCTTTGCAGCAATTTGCTTCCTTTCAGATATGTTGTTTTGCAATGAATAGGATTTTATGATTTTATATCTTATATTTGCATGTCTTTCCTACCCAAGGAGATAATTCCAGCAGAGCTTAGGCATATTTCATTGAAGGATCCAAGAGCAGTTATAAAGAATGAGTTCAGATTTAATATTCTTCAGTGACTTTTTTTCTTTTTCTGACTCAACAGAACCAACAGCTTCATTGTATGTTCACGTTAAGTGCAAATGGGGGGGATGGGAGGAGGGAAATGAAAATAATTTTCCAGTCCCTTGGGTACATGTGTTTATTACTGCCCTGTGGCAGCCCCTGATGGAAAAGGACACGTGTCAAACCACACTCTGCCTGCCAAACCTGATGCTTCCTCACTGGCTTGTTGTGTTCCAGCACAGTCATCAGTGACATCCAGGTAATTTAAAATCTGGAACCAGCTTTCCTGCCATCTGCAGAGAGGCAACTGCTCACTCTTATTACAATGAAGCCTGGATGCCAGAAGAACAAATAATGTTTATGATCCTTTTCTGACATATTTGTAGCCTCAAACAATAAGGAAAATGAAAAATATTAGTGCAAGAGAAGCAAAGCCATACAGTGTTAAGATAAAGCACTTGGGAAGAGCTTTACTTAAAGTACATGTCATGACATAGTGTCCAAGGAACATTTTTCACCAAGTGAAAGCATGCTAAATTATGCTAGTACTGTCTTCTCTTCCATGTAGTTGCTGACAGATGTTTGGAAAAGAAAATCTTCCTTTCTGCTAGAACTTAAAAGCTGTTTATTGTATATTTATAATGTTAAACAGTAAAACAGTACAACAAAAAGGGGAGTTTCTCTGTGATAGAAACAAAACACTTTTGTTTTGTTACTTAAATTACATAGGAAAATATTAAAAGCTGTTTTTCCTAATAATATTAATAGCAATAACAACAAAAATGACAATAATAATAATATTAATAATAATAATAATAATATTAATAATAATAATAATAATAACAACAACTTGCAACTAATGACTGGACTGAAAAAAAAATCTTTTGATTGCAATGTGTTTTGCCATACATCTGCAATGGAAAGAGAATTCTGCAGGTAGGCTGTAGTAAAAGCATACCTATTTTCTTTTATTTATCACATTCTTCCCAAACACTCTGTAAAATGTGTACATTTCTGATAGAGGTAATATTCTCTCAGGGTTAGGCTTCGTGAAAAACAGTAGTGATAATTTACATGAAAGTGATTCATGTAATGGGGAAAGCTGGAGAGAGTGGGTGTGGGGAAGAGAAGAGATGGAATAATGGAAGACATGAAACAGTGCAGGAAGCAAACTGATTTAAAGACTTGGAATGACTGGTTATTTTTGCACTAGGATAACTGTCTTAAAGAGGAAGAGTGACTAAGTTTTAAACAGGGACTGACAAAAAAATACGAGCAGCCTCAACAGGAAGTGTACCCTGCAAAGGAAGACAAGTGCCTCCGGGTTACAGCCATGGGGAGCTTCATGTCTTGGAGTTGCTGGAGAAGAAAACCACATTTGACTGTAGCTTGTCAAGTTCAAGTGGCATAAAATGTTGCCATTATTGAAGAATTTTCTCTTAGTATCTTTTCAAAGTCCAAATTTCAGTAAGAAATTAAAATTTATATTTCTTTTCCTTCATCCTAACAGCAATATTCAATAGACTAGAATGGTTAACTAGACTACATAAACAAGATCTGTCATCTTTAAAAGTCATCTTGCATGTTTGATGTATATGTCTTTTTAATTAAAGGACATGGAATTTGTTATGATACTTAGAATAGAAACCAAAATACCAGGATAAAAAGAGAAATTGCTTAAAAATGTAATGGGAACTTAGCACTGAAAATGATTGTCTGGGTGAAACAGGGAACTTTGCTTCATGCAACCCTCATTTTAAAAGAAGTAGGCTACAAATGAGACAGTGTAAGTCCTCCCTCTCTGTTCCTGCTCTCCAGCTGCCAGCGGCTTACCGCACTGCTACCCAAGAAATATCACTGCCACAGAGCAGTGTTGGAAAAGTCACAAATGTATTACCATGGCCAGCCAGAAGAGCTCTCTAGAATTTTTCACTGCTAATGAATTAGCAGTGCTTGGAAATGTTTATATGTCTTTCAGGAAAAAAAAAAAAAAATCGTTGCACCAAGGGATATTTGTACCTTTGACAACCTCCTTGGCAACTGTTATAAAAGCTATGTCTTTGAAAAAAACATTTTAAATCTTGTAAATCATAAGGCCTGCCTGCAAATGCAGAGCACTGAGGCTGATTTAGTTGTTGGCCTAGAAACTCTGCTGTTAGGACAGTTAAACAGGTCCATAGTTTAAGTTGCACAGTAAATTATACATAGAAGAAACAGACACAGCATGTCACATGGAATTTTCTCCCATTAAATCCTGGAGTGTGTTGCAATATTGAGAGACTCCAACATTATACACTGTTGTTGGGCTACAGTTTAAACAGCCATACACTACTTTCCATAGCCTTGGTCAGCCCAGGCAACTAAAGGTTACTATGCTTTTTACTGAATCCGGTGGTAAAGACAAAGAGGAATAAACTGGACTGAGAGCAAAGCTGCTGCAATGCCAGTGAGGGGCCCCAAGCCAGTGCCCTGTTATGGGCCTTCTTTTCTTATATCATAAATTACTTAAAATGCTATATAAATCAGCCTCGTGTGGTCCTTATCACCTAGACCTCTGCAAATGCCCTAGCTGCTCTTCCTTAACACTGGATCCAACTTTACAAATAAAACACACTGTCTGCTCAGTTTCCAAAATACTAAAATATAAGGTAATTACTGGAGACAATGTGATGGGAAAGCAAACTTTAACTGAAGACAAAGGAAACATTACTTTTCTATTTTCTCTACAATGCTAAAGGTCAGTGTGCAATAACCAGAACATAATTAGCACAGTTACACATTCTCTTTTGATGAGTGCCCAGCTAGATGCACGTCAGGTAGCAGCCTCGAACAAAAGGATGCTAATTCAACTGCAGTGTGATACAGAGTGTTTTGATTTATAGTTCTTAACAAACTGCTTTTTCCCTCTACTCTGAGTTATAGTGCCTCATGTTGAAGTGCAGTGTGATTAGAAACTGGCTGAGGCTGTGGCCTTTTGTGAACAATGAAAGCAAATATGTCACTCAAACATGTTTGGTTTACATCTACTCGGCAGCTCTCTTGGAGCTTAGTTTTCTAATATCTAACTAGGATTTTTTTTCATAATAGCTGATACAGGACTCAAGATACTTACATTCAGGATTGGGCAGGCTGTCCTTTCATATTTAGGTTAATAACTGAAATATTAATCTTCTGTATTCTGAGTAAATAAATGAAAATCTGGCTACATGCTGACAAATGTAAATCACTGTATACCAGCTGTCACCAGGGGGAACTATTAATTCATGCAGTAACTTTCAAGGCTGAACTATTATGGACTGGCACACCATAGAAATACACAAATGTTTCGAAGACGGAGAACTGGCAGCTGTGTAATGACTAACCACAAGTTAAAAGCACAGAGATATATGACAAAATTTCAGCTAACATAGTAATTAAAACTGGGTAAAGGGTTTATAATATTTTATATACATATATATATATGTATATATATATATGTGTATATATATATATATATATACATATATATAAATAGACATTGAATGGCATATTTACAATATATGACCCTAATGTATTTAAGAGATTACTTTTGTTGAAAGTAAATAAAATATGATTCAATAAAGACAAATCCACTTTAGGATGGTATCAGTGACCTCTGAGAGATTCCCAACAAAAATCCCCCAATCTAAAGCAACATTGTTTTGATGTTTCTTTCTTATTCCTACATTTCTTGGCAGAAAGGTTGCTACTAGCCATAAAGAAAAAAGACAAAGACATTTTTGTCAAAGCTTCTTAGAGTCATGGGTTTTGTTAAGAAAAATCAAGGAATTGTTAGCTCTTTAGCAGGGACATTTGAAAGGAGAACATGATAATGGGTTTAAAAGCAGAGATCATAACTCAGTAATATGCTAGTAAAACAGTAGTAATTCAACAAATTTCACCAAACCTCTCTTTTCCATCCACTCTCACATGCCCTCTAGTCCACTCAAATCTGAATGGACCCTATCTACCTGTAATTTACAAGACTTACTCTGATTCAGATTAGTCAGAGACAGCAAGCAGTAACAGTAATAAGCATAAGAGAAGTATATTTACGAGGTCAGTAGGTACAGAGAATGATAGCATGTTAGCAAGAATAATGCTACATGAAAAGCTTTGGCTTTGTTGTAAATTAAAAACTAAATACAATTTCACAAGAGCCCACTCACAAAGACAAACATTATATTGAATTCTGACAATAGACATATCATATGTAAAATAAGCAAGGTAATTAGTTTGTTTTTTATAGAATTATAGAAATATAGACTGGCTTCATTGGAAGTAACCTCAAAGATCATTTAGTTCCAATCCACCCTGCCGTGAGCAAGGGCATTTTTGACTGGACCAGTCTGCTCATAGCACCATCCAGCCTGGCCTTGGACACTTCCGGGGATGGGGCATCCACAACTTCTCTGACCACCCTGTTCCTGTGCCTTACCACCCTCACAACAAAGAATTTCTTCCTCATATCTAATCTAAACCTACTCTGTTTCAGTTCTAAGCCGTTCCCCCCGTCCTGTCACTACATGCTCTTGTAAATATTCTCTCTCCATCTTTCTTGCAGGCTTCCTTCAGATACTGGAAGCCTGCAGTTAGGTCACCCCACAGCCTTCTCTTCTCCAGGTTGAACAACATCAATTTCCTCAGCCTTTCCTCATAAGAGAGGTGCTCCATCCCTCTGATCAACTTGGTGGTCCTCCACTGGACACATTCAAACAGGTTCATGTCATTCCTGTGCTGGGGACCCCAGAGCTGGATGCAGCTCTGCAGGTGGGGTCTCACCAGAGGGAAGAAGAGGAGCAGAATCCCCTCCCTTGCCCTGCTGGCCACGCTGCTTGTTCTGCAGCCCAGGACATGTTTGGGTTTCTGGGATGTGAGTGCCCATGGCTGTGTCATGTCCAGCCCCTCATCCAGCAGCATCCCCAAGTCCTTCTTGGCAGGGCTGCTCTCAATCTGTTCATCACCCAGCCTGTGTTGATACCAGTGGTTAAACCTCATGAGATTCCCTTTGGCCCTATTCCTGGGCTTGTCCAGATCCCTCTGGATGGCATCCTGTCCTTCAGGTGTGTCAACCACACTGCTCAGCTTGGTGTCATCTGCAAATTTGCTGAGGGTGTACTTGGTACTTTCATCTGTGTCATTACTGAAGCTATTAAATAACACTGGTCCCTGAGGGACACCACTTCTCACTGATGTCCACTGGGGGTCTGAGTTGTTGGTTGCTACCCCCTGGATGCAATCATTAATGGATGATGTGACTCTGGGTAACAACTTTCTTATCCATCTAACAGCCCACCCATTGAATCCATCTCTCTCCAATTTAGAGGGAAGGATATTCTTAGGGATTGTGTCAAAGGCTTTGCAGAAGTCCAGATAAATGACATCTGTAGCCCTTCTCTTGTCCACTGATGCAGTCACCCCATCACAGAAGGCCACTGTGTTGCTCAGGCAGGGCTGTACCTGGGTAAAGCCATGCTGGCTGTCCTGAATCACCTCCCTGTCCTCCACGTGCCTTAGCAAAGCTTCTAGGAGGATCTGTCCCATGATCTTCCCAGGCACAGAGGTGAAGCTGACAGGCTGGTCGTTCCCAAAGTCCTCATTTCAATCCTTTTTAAGAATAGGTACAAATTTTCCCTTTTTCTAGTCACCTGGGACTTCAGCTGACTACCATGACTTTTCAAGTACCATGGGGTGCGGGTTGGCAACCACATCAACCAGTTCCCTTAGGACTCTGGAAGGCATTTCATGGGGTTCCAAAGACTTATTCAGCTTCCCCAGGTGATCATGAACCTGATCTTTACCTACAGTGGGAGGGACCGTGCTACCCGAGTTGAGTTCCTCAGCTTTCTCCTCATCTGTTGTTACCTGTCCATCAACATTGTTCATCAGGGGGAGTACACCTTCTTTGACCTTCCCTTTCAGGCTTACATAGCAGGGAAAGCCCTTCTTGTTATTCTTTGTTCCCTTGCCAGTTTCAGTTCCAGCTTCCCCTTAGCCCTCCTCACCCCATCCCTACACAACCAAATTTAATCTCTATACTCTTCTCAGGTTACCTGCCCTTGTTTCCACTGCCTGTGCATTTGTTGTTTTCCTTGACCTGTGGTTCCCTACCCAGCCACGCCAGTCTCTTGCCTTCCTTACCTGATTTATTGCTCCTGGGGATTGCTGGGAATTGCAGTTTTCTTGACACTGATTAAGCTTTTGTTGGGTTACTGCATTTAGTTTCGGGCACAACATTTTCAAAAAGGCAGACAAATTGGAAAGAGTTCAGAGGAGAGCAACAAAAATGATAAAATAAGATCTGTGGGAAAAGGTTAAGTGAACTGGGCATGTTCAGACTAAAGAAAAGAACACTGAAGGGAGGCATGACATGTCTACAGATACATCAAGTTGCTATAAAGAGGATAGGGACAAATTATTCTCCTTAGTCAATGAGGACAGAACAAGAACTAATGGGCTTATGCTGCAGCAGAGAACATCTAGGTTAAGTGTAAAGGAAAAACTTTAACTGATAGAAATAGTTAGAAATACAACACACTGCCAAAGAAGCCTGAAAAACTCCCTCTGAGGTTTAGGTTTTAGTTTGTTCTTGCTTTGTATCTGGTAGAGGGAGGATCACACTGGTAGGGGTTAGGGCTCTAGCCAGCTTCCTTCTGCACTACAGATTTCTGATGTGACCTTGGGCAGGCTGGTTAGCAGCCCATTTCAGTTCTCTAGCTGTAAAACAGTGAGAAAGCAATTCCCTAGCTCTCAGAGATGCTGTCGGGATAAATAGTTAAGGATTCTTAGACACACTATGAGCCATCTAAGCAACCATACAAATTAAACATTGAAACCTTCCACAGTGCAAAGGCACCAACCCCCTGATGTACCTGCAAGTGCCCTCCCATCCAGAAGGCTTCTGTGAGTGCTGCAATGGGCTTTAGCTAACACATCCAGTCTAGGCTGCATTTGGACAATCCAGTCTAAGCTGCATCTGAGAAAAGAAAAAGTACAGAGTAACGATAAATCAGTGGCCAATATGACAGGCCACTAGCAGCTCAGCCTAACTAAGCTGAGCTAAAGTCAGTGAACTCTACTGTCTTAGTAGAAGAAGCATCAGGACTCAGTACCAGTCATTAAGCATGAAAAGAGACCAGTTATCAGGATTCTGTCGTAGCTGTCTGCACAATTCTACCACAGCCATGCGGCTGAGATCAACCCTGGAAAGCAGATTAAAACCAAGTTAGAAAGGCAGACAATATTAAAAGTAAAAATATAAGATGTGAATATAAGAGGAAGAGATTTTTTTTTTTGTTCTATATTTAGTCAAAGGTTCATTCTTATTTGTTGCTTAATTTCATAAGGGTAATTTTGATGGCTAGAAAGGAGCTGCATTTCCTATCTAAAAGTAATTATCAATTATAAATTCTTGGAAAAGCTCAAAATAAAGCAGCAGCAGCAACATCCCATTAAAAGAATTGAGGTTTTGTGATGCTAAAAGTAGAGGAGAATATGAAAGAAAATATTATATATAAATTTAGTCAGTTTAAATTTGTGATATTTTTTTACCCAGCATAGGCTTTGCAAAGAATTTAATTACATTCTTTATTGTTATTATTACTATTATTGTTGTTGGTTTTGATGCTATTGTTATTATAATATTCCTGTATAAAACTGATGCAGTTTCATCTTACTCGTTTAGCTTTACAGACGGACAGAACACACATTTCCCTGACTCTCAGTACAGTGAGACTCACAATAACAAAATGCTGCATTTTCCAAGCTATTTTGTCCCATACCTTCCTCAGCTATAGCCCAACTATTTCACATTCCCCAACCTGCTCCCCATTAGCTCAGCTGACACATCAGACTAGGGTTACCTACACTACATGCAGGTGCAAGAATTACTTTTCCAAACACATCTCACAATCCAGGTTTTGCTACTGTAGTAGAAACATTCATTTTGAAGAATTTGTACTTAAACTACACAATTTAAAATAAAATTAAGCATCCTCTAACTCCTCCACTGCAATAGAAACCCTGAATAAACATCTGAATAAAAGAAAGCTATGAGAAAGAACTGATTTGCTATTAGCATGTAGAGCTCAAGAGGAAACAAAATAAATAACAAAACACTGCCACCTAAAACATTTACATAAAAATAAACTGAAACCATGTCAGATTTCTAGTGCTGAAACATAAAATGGGACAGATTTCAAGAAAAGAATAAATGTGTCTCCTCATGGCACAAGTGGTTTCACTGACTAGCAGCTATGCAGAAAAAAAAAGTGATGTAAATGACAAAATAACTGGAAAGTAAGTCATGAGCCCAGGTGGAGGAAATGAAAAGCATGACACAAAATCTCAGAAGACCTTGACAGCACACAGGCACAACGAGCTACATTAACCCAAATGCTATAGGCATTTCATCTGGGAAGTTAAATGTTTACTGCATGAGTTATGTGCTATGTACTTATTCATATGCATCTCTACACTCACTACAAAAGCCTTTCAAGTAGAATTGTGTGAACCGTGGATTTTTTTTTTAATTCAGTTGAGAAACCAACAACAAAAATTCAGCTTAATATTTGACTTTATTTTCAAGTTATTTCAGCCATCTTCTAATCCTCTGGGGAGGAAATGTACAGCAGAATGTGAAATGAAAAAAGTTTGTTTCAAATAAAGAGCTATAACATCTCGTTTCAAAAAATAAAAAGTAGAAACAAGAAAAAGACTGGTAAGGAAGAAAAAATCTCCAAAGGGAAAATAGAGATGCAAGTCTAACTTTGAACTTAGACACTTCCCACATTGTAATCAAGTGACTTGCCAGCCAACCACACATGTATACCAGAGAAACAAGTGAGAATGAGACTGTGGGGAGTGTGGAAGCAGTTCTGCACTCAGTACTTTCTTTCATCTCATAGCACACATATTTGTGCAGTTGATACATTTAACAGTTTTATTTTTTCATGTTGCAGACAACAGTTTGCCCAATAGCTTGTAGACAGTGTTTTGCTAAAAAAAAACAAAACCAAACTGACAACCAAAGTAATTCAAGGTTTTAATAACGTAGAAGAAATTCTTGTGTGCACACTACACAAAAGATGATCTGTGAGGGTTTCACATGTGTACTCCTCAATGACTCAGTTTTAGACAAATTATTTTCTGGGTTTGGATCAAAAAGGAAGTAATTAAATTCTTTCTTCTCTTTTTGAAATGCTCTTGAAACGTTATTTATCTTAGCTCCTATGGAAATAATACAGATATTCTGCTTCAGACTTCAAGGAGCACTGGATGTCATTGAAAAAAATAAGATGTTGCCAAGTATTTCCTGGCATTATTTAGTACTGAATCATATTGCAATACAGAGAATCACAGAATCACAGAATTTTTTAGGTTACAAAAGACCTTTAAGATCTTCAATTTCAACCATAAACCTAATATGGCCAATTCCATCACTAAGCCATGTTCCTAAGTGACACATCTACATATCTTTCAAATATCTTCAGGGATTCTTGATGTAACCAATTTCCCAAGCAGCCTGTTCCAGCACTCGACATCCCTTTCAGTGAAAAAATATTTTTCCTTACATCCAATCTAAACCTCCTCTGGAGCAGTTTGAGTCCATTTCCTCTTGTCCTCTCACTTTTTACGTGGGAGAAGAGACCTGCTCCCACTTTGCTACAACCTCCTTTGTATAGATATTTGTAGAGAGCAATAGGGCCTCCCCTTTCCTCCAGGCTAAACACCCTCAGCTCACTCAGCTGCTCTTCATAGCACTTGTGTTCCCTTCCCCAGCTCCACTGCCCTTCTCTGGACATCCTCCAGCACCTCAATGTCTTTCTTGTAGTGAGGAGCCAAAAACCAAACATGGGACTCAAGGTGTGGCCTCAACAGTGCCAAGTACAGGGGGACAATCACTGCCCTGGTCCTGCTGGCCACACTATTTCTGGCATTCTTGGCCTCCTGGGCACACTGCTGGCTCATATTCAGCTGGCATGTTAGGCTAAAGCCATAATTAAATATTTCAGTGACTTTCATGTATTTATTTGTATTTGTTTTCCTTCAAGCTTTATGATTTGAATGATGCCAGTAATAGAGGGAAAACATGTTTGTCTTTCTGAACTGTCACTGATGACACAGACAAGTGAAATGGATGTAGGTGTTTCTCTTTCTTATTAATGAGGCTTTTCAAGTGTTTCAGTAATGAAGACTTTGACATCCAAAATGTTTGCATCTATTGCCCTCATCAAGGTATACCATGAGGAAGAATGGTCAAGTTTTGTGCTGATAAGAAATACAGGGGTAATCTAAGAAAGACAACAGCATCTAGGGAAAAAAAATGAACAAATGTAATCCCTCAGGTTTAGTGCAGTAAAACACATACAGAGGATCGCTTTGACCTATAAAAAATATATTGCCACCAGTGCAGCTAGTGAGTGGTTAGACAGTGGAATGACAGTAGAGCCCAAAGGCCTCTCAAGTGCTAAAATGAGAGAAGAAACAGGCAAAAAATCAGTATTTGCTGGAAACTACTGTTTTCATCTGTGCATTTAAGCCAATATCAACTATTCTACTCCCCTGTGTACGATTAGATTATTTGACTCAATCAATTAATCTAATTTTACACTGCTTTGGGGAAGAGAAAATCAACTAGAGGAATATATTGATGGTTCAGATATGTTTGATTCAATCTTCTCTACCTACAACAAATTGCACACACCACAGTTTTCTTGAGCTCAACTGGAATCAGACAAGGCAGTTCCCTTGCTAAGTGCCTCCAGCTCATGGTAGGTGTGTGAATTGACACATACAGGTAACCAAAGGCAACCATCAAATCACAGCTGAAATGTGAAGAGCGGATTTATTTCACTACCTCGCTGACAACTCCAGGCAGCAGAGACACATGGGGAAACACAGGCTCAGTAAGGCTCAGCTCATCCTGGGGGGCAGCAGGGGTGGATGAGGGGCACTCTACACCTCACTATAACAAAAGCTTCAGGCATGTCAGGGAGAGTGTGTTCTCTCTCCACAGGAACTCTACTTCTCAAAACAGGGATAAGTTGGACAACATTAAGCATAAAAAATGGGGTTTTCCCACAGTGACATTTTTAGCGTTCACAGCTGCAAGGTCACTTTGAGTGACACTCTTCCCTTCTCTGACAAATCTTCCAGTTTTAACCCTTTCCTCCAAACAGTAGGTAACATTCAGCTTCAAAAATAACCCTTTCAGCCTTTCCACTATTTTGTTATCCAGCTACTGAAAACATGTCCTTTCCTTCCTTGCTAGCCTGTTTCTTTCCTCCTTTCTCTGAGCTTTTGTTTCTCTGTCAAAAGCTCTCATACTCTTAAAAACACGAAGCCCAAGAAAATACCTCCACACTGGTATGTATTTCAAATGTTCTGCTGGTGACTGCTATTGGTTTGGTTGGGTGGTTCCACTGGGGCATTTTGACAGGTCCCCACCACTATCCCAAATGATACAATGCTGTTTGCATTCCCAAATGAAAACAGAAGGCATAACCAACTTCGAACATTTCATGAACAACTGCTGTGCATTAGGAATCCTGATGGAAAAAACACAGCCACAAGGTAAGATACAAGAAGAGGACTGGTTAGAAACAAGTCTTAAATAATAGATCAGAAGATCACTTTTGCTAGGAATGGAAAAGAAATCTGGCATATGAAGACATGGAAAGGTACTGTCAGGAATAACATTGCTTAGATCTCCAGCCTTCTAACTTTAGCACTGTCTTAAGAAGGTAAGAAAATAGGTTTAAATGCTGGCTTGTAACCCTTTTTCTCTGATAAGAAAAAGAAATAAAAGTAGTGCAAGGAGAACTGATTTAAAAATTGAAAGAAATCATAGGTCAACTTTATTCTCCATTATCACTCAATCTCACTTGAGTTTTAGTACAAAAATGGTTGGAATGTAAAAATTATTTCTTTCCAAGTGGAGAGCCAAAGCCAAAAAAGAAAAATTTCTCATCAGAATTTGTTTAGTTGAAATGCATTTGTTCTACCAGAAACCAGAGTAGAAATATGTAATGAGCAGTATTTGTTCCCTTCCTTCATCACTAGGCAATAATGATATTCCTTCCTGCACCCCAATAAAATGGAGATGCAGCAGCTCCTCTAAAAAGTCCAACCACTGGAAAGCAGAGTGAGACTTGGAGGGAGCAGCCTTCCAAATGGCCAAGATTGAGCTTGCATCAGCAACACTCATGGGAATTTATAAGAGAGTGGATAACAAAATGTGTTTCATATAATTTCCTTTTTGATGCCTCTACTACTTTTAGAATCCTGCTATTAGACACGTCCCTTTCTATTGTTCCCCTTTGTCACCTTTTGCAGGCAATAGAGAGGAACAAGCTTTTTAAAGGTGTTTCTTCTCACCCATTTTAAAGGTTTGCATTAGGATGAGATAAACTCTACTTCAGTAGTGCCTTACTTTCTTTAGGGTGATTCATAGGAGTTCAGACATGGACATCTACATTGCACACCTTCACTGCAGACATCTGTAATTTGTCATATAAACCCCAGCCAAAAAAAGGAAACAAGATCAAGAGGGAAAAAGAGGGAGAAAGACTAAGAGAACAAATAATAGCAGAGTCCCCAGTATGTGATGTAATCTAAAATTCAGAAGCTAAGAAGTAATAAATTTAAGTTAAAAAAATATAAAAAGGATAAAAAGTGAAACAGTATCTCAAAAAGAACTCAAATACCTCAGTTCATCTACATGAAGTGGATCAGAAGAAACATGCTGTCTTTTTCCCTTAATTTTAGACTGAAAGGTCACCTAACTCACCACCAGTGCAAGTTTGTTCTGTGGTACATCTGTTGGTCTCCTCATAAAAATATATTTCAAAATATATCAATTCAAGGAACACTACTTTTTCCTAAAGGAAAAAATGAAATAATTTTTAAAACGCATCTTTTTTAAATTACTGTGAACATTCTTTTTCCTAGTTTGGTTACATTTCCTTCTGACTCCTTCTAAATAATTCTATTTGTTTTTCACACATGTTAAGCTACTTACAAGCACTAATTTTGGACAAAATAAAGGGGTTTAACTTTTCTGCACTACTGTTATATCTGGACTCAAAGCCATCAACTCAGCAAGGGTTTAAAGTGCAATTAACAGGTTTACAGAAGAAATCATATCATGACAATTAATTACAATTACTTCGGGGAATTTTTTAATTTTCAAATTACCATGTCATACAAACTCAAATATTTGATTTTTTGTTTTTTCAGAATAGGATGGAATTCAAACAACAGAGAGTGGAAAGGAATATTAAGAAAAGAAACAATGCAGAAATCTTTCATTCTGTTAGTGGAGGAGACTACTTTTTTGTCTTGTAGTTATAGAAAAGGCAAATATAAAAAACTTTTCCAGATTTATTCATGTTACACTTTTTCTCATTTTCCAAACAAAAAGAAGTATGTAGCATTTTGTGAAAGACCACGCTTAAAAGATAACAGTTTCTGAGCACTGTTCTTAGAAGTTTGTACAGTTTTTTAACAACAGCGAAGGTTGCTAGCAAGAGAATTAACGGGAAGAACTGAGTGTGATGGGGATTTTTTAACAGTCTTTTGTCTCTTTTAGACTTGATATATTTCAGTACTTCAACTGTCTGTAAATTCTTTCTCTAGGACTTTTAGTATTCAGTTATGCAATATTGCACTTCAGGTAATCTTATTTGTAAATGAATCTGTAGGATTGATGTTAATATGTAGTTTAATTTGTTAGGCACAATCTTGAAAAGTCATAAACTCACTTTGCATCCTTACATACTCATTTATTAAAGAGGTGTAATTTAAAATAAACATCTGCTTTATAATACTGATGTGACAGAAGGCATGAGACAAGGAAAAAGGGCTTTAGGTGTGATACACCAAGCACAAATATGCACATGTATAAGTAAACCTTTCAATTATAGCTGAGTGATTTTCTTATGCCAGTCCAAGGATTATTAATACACATGTCAATGTCAAATTTAATAAAGCTGTTGCATTAATTGTAACTATGGTGTCTTGTACCAACACCTGTCAAGGTGTTTCTGGTGCAGAAAATCTTTGTCATGAATGAGCTAGATAACATAAATTATAAGTGAACTAGCCTTTTACCTCAGGAGATCCGAATTCAAATACTGCTTTTAGTCTCAAAAGAGTTGTTTATCACACCCCACTGAACCTCCAAATATGGCACAGTTCTGCATGGCTGGAAATCTTGACTCAGGAGATGTGAAGGATTGGAATATCAGGCTGTATCACTAATCAAGATTATGGCGTATTGGCAGAGACAAGTAGGAAAGTGTATATGTGTGTGCAGCAAAAGCCAGCTCCTTCCCTCACAAGCCAGCACTATTCACATCTTAAACTCCACAAGCAGGATGTTTGTTAGCAAATTTGGGACAGAAAAATAAGATGCTGTTACCAATGACAGCTTTTTCAAATCAACCTCATACAACTGTCAATGATATTCTCCCATCAGAAGCAATGGTATCCATTGCAAACACCAGTCAGTGCTACTTATCTCTGAAAATGCTGAGTATCATTTTTGAAGCCTGAATGCAAAGATCTGTGAAGACTGCAATCCTATAAGTTTCAGTTTTCTACAGAACTGCTCTCATATGAAAGAAAATTATAGAGAAGCATCTCATTCATGAAAAAAAAAGGAAAAATTCCCAGTGGAAAGCCAATAAAATGTATTTTTATGCCAATAATATCATATATTAGTATCTCTTTATCGTATCCATTTAAAATTAATCCATCCAATTTCACTGGAGGTAAGACACCATACCAAAAGACTATCACAGTGCTAGGTCTGTGCAGAATAACAACTCACATTCGTTTTTACAAACACACAAAGCCAGCTAAAGGAAACTCCTGCCATGTTCTTGCACACAACATACAGTATCCATGGGAGAATGGCACCATCTCTCATCAGTGAGCAGGAGAGTGAAGAGGAGGGTTCTGGCAGCATCCACATGAACTTTAGTAAAGGCAGTGGTGAAGCCACATTCCGACTTGAAGGTCTTGACATTGCATATTCTCTTTTTTACACATTTAACTAAGTTTCAGCAATATACTATTAAGAATTTCTAGGCTGAAAGTGGAGGTGTAAAACTTCAACTTAACAGTAAAATGTTTATATTTTAGAGCAAAACAAATAAAACCCTTATTAGCACAGGCTGTCAATTTGCAAGGTCCTAGGTTAGCTTTCAGCATCCCAAAGAAAGATCTGCTGTACTACTTTAAAGAAAGCTAGAAGGAAACAACATACTCTCAGCAAATATTAGGCAAGATGTAGAGGGTGGATACAAGTCAGAGAGTGATTGTTCAAACATACCACAATAAATCTCAAGTCCTCTATTAGCAAACATTAAATATATATCTCTGCAGCTTTACTAGAACTGTGTGCTGTAAGATAACAAACAGGAGGGGAGAACCATTTTACTGTTCCTGCCTTCCTAAGGGAAACATCCCAGCTGAACAGGCTGAGCTCTCCAGAACTAAGAAAGATGAAAAGAGCCTGCTCAGCAGGTGGATTTTTACCGTGAGGTTTTAATGCAGTAAAACAAGCTCACAACCCCATCGGAAAAGCAGGAAGGGGATAAATCTGAGTTTTGCAATATTCAGATACCAACAGAGAAACCTAGATGGCAAATTTTCATCTTTCTTTGTCAGTAAGAAACTGCCTCATTTTGTTCTTAAACAGGTATTTCTTGATGTTAATGTACACTGGACTTTGTCTTAGTACAGAAATTTCCAAACGGCTGTGTTAAGTGAAAAAGATTACTGACATGACAAAAATTTTTTAGAATTGCAGAATTGCATGTTAATCAAGAGCTACATTATGAACTAGCAGTCCAGTAAATAATACATATTTTATAAAAGGCTTAATACATATTTAAACAAATAGATAATTAATACTTCAGAAGGTAAATGTATATTCAGCTATTTATTGAAAGAGCAATCCAATTTCA
Source organism: Platysteira castanea (assembly GCA_013397175.1). Classification (NCBI taxonomy): domain Eukaryota; kingdom Metazoa; phylum Chordata; class Aves; order Passeriformes; genus Platysteira; species Platysteira castanea. Next base: position 297,337 of record VYXC01010316.1, on the reverse strand, counting down.
ATCTCCTCTAAAAAATAAAAATAATATCTGCACAAACATACAGAAATGAAAATGAAAACCAATTCAAAGGCCACAACTCCTTAATAATAAGCAATAAATAAAAGTCCAAATGAAGACCAAATGCTATGCTTACTTACATTTACTATGGAAAAAGATTGTATAGGAAAAATAAGTCTCCCTAATTCACATGCTCCTGTCTACGTTTTGTAGCTGGCACATTCTTCTGTAACAGCACAGACCAATAAGCAATGTTTTGACACACCGACTTTGTAATGCAGTAAGAAACAGATAGTGAATAAGTAATGTGTAATTGGTAAATAAAAAGCATAGAGACTTAGGGAATACAGATCACTTTATTCAGACTAAGTTTTCTCATATATATTTATATATTTATATTTATATTTACACTTATAAAATCAACATTAGAAGGCTAGAGATATGCACATATGTACACATATATTTGTGACTGCCTCCTACCTAAACATGGTAAATATGGTTTCTATATCAAAAATAAACTGGTAATAGAGTCAGATTTTTCTTTTATAATCTTGGGTTTTTTTAGAAAATGGTCAGAATCCTGCTTTTCATAACAAAATAGGAAATTAGCAAGAAACAAACAAAGAAATTTAAAATGTTTTTTAAATTGCTTTTGGACACAGTTGTTAGTGTTATTTTCAATCAGAACTTTTCTCAAAAGCTTTTACTCTTACCTTTCCTTCAAGCTGCACTCTCAGGATTTGTTCAAAATATGTCTGATCCTTGCTTACAACCTTGCCTATCTGCTTCTCTGTGTTGCATCTCTCTCACAGAGATGCACATCTTCAAAAACAGTGACCAGGAAAGCTCCTTCATCCATATGGGCAAATGTACATTCTCTCCGTGCTTCGGATAGGGACAGGTGGATGAATTTGGGGTGGGGGGTACTATTGTTTCGACTATCTGGTTCCATAAAAGATCATAACTATTGATTATAATGATCTCAAATGAACTGAAAGTGGATTTTGTCTAATGAGTAAAAGATGCAGATGTAAAAGTATACTGTGAAAAGATTCATGCAGAACTCTAACGTTATGGCAATACTGCATTTATTAGAGGTATGAGAGACCAAAACAGTTCTAGAAGTTTGACATTCTCTTTCAAGGAACAAAGAAAAGCTCAAAGTTAGTAAAGGTCATTCAAGAACGACTCCAGCTCATTGCTCTAAGATCATACAGTCACTAGAATAGCCACTGAGTACACTCAGAGATCATTGAAGAGGAAAAGAGGTCACAAGTTTTTACTGAAATATAGGTAAAAAGAATTATGCAAATCTTTTAGAAAAGTAAAAAGAAAACAATATTGAAGTATTTAGACAATTCAATAATTATTTTGTACTATATATATCAAAAGATTTCTGGCAGATGTTTTTAAGTAAAAAACCTACCTTAGTTCATTTACTATGTCTTTTGATTCTGATGGCACAGAATGTTCTAAGAGTCAGAAAGCTCATTTTTTGATCTCGAGGAAAAAAAGGCAGAAGAATATCACCTGTATCACTGGAAAGCTTTGGAGAAAAACAGAACAACAGATTTCAAATTAAACAATCAAGTATGCAGATTCCTGGGACTAATGAACCTGGAAAACATTGCAAGTCATAAAAAGGTTATGAGTTTGCTTTTGATGTGATTAAGACTGGGATCATCATGCTAGCCCAAAATGACAGGGAAGAAATACAAGGAGTGCTTAAAATGGTAAGGTATGAAAGTATATTTGTAATGAGAACAGGAGTGCTTCTGTGGAAAAAAAGTCAAAGACAGATATTTGCAAACCTTCATAAACACTTTCAAAGATCTTAAGAAATGAGTCTCTAGTCCAAAGGTGCTTTGGCAGTGAAAAGGAAATTAAGTTGTCTCCAGATACACATCCAGTCCAGTAAGAGCAGTCTAGTCCCAGTGAGTCATAATGTTAATGAGACCTGCATGTCAGTACGATCAAACACAGAAGGAGACTCCCTGTAGCCTTAGTAACTGGATATGGCACGGCTCACGTCTTTAACTGCAAGAGGCCAACAGTATTTGAAAACAAGTTGTTTGTTTGGCATGTATTGTTAAAACTTAGGCAGGTGAAACTCCAGCAGGCAGGATCTCCCCCTGGAGGTGTTCACAAGCATCTACTGCTTTTTAGTCTAGGGAAGTGAAGCATGCATTTTTAGAAAGCTTGCTCACTAGCTGCTAAAATGCAGTTGCCAGTAACACGACTAAGCTGGAACAAGTGTATCCCATTCCCTAAAAATAAAAAAATATATTTCTTTTATTATGGCGATCAGATCTGCAAATCAAACACAAGTCTACAGAAGATTTGAGGGTTGCAGACTCCCTCTCCAGAACACTTGACAGGAGTGAGGTATTTCAGATTAAAGTGTGAGATATTGGTACATCAAACTGGATTTTTAATGAGTACCCTAGAAAAGTATGGAGATCTTGATCCTCAGAATAATTGCTCAGGAGGAGGAGCTGCAGAAAGTGGTCCGAACTCTTAAAATTGGAGTGTTTATCGCCTGTCACTAATCTTATCTGAAGCCAGAGCTCTCAGATTTATGTGAAACTCTTTCAAGATAACACACACAGTGAACTCAGGGGTCACATAGGAAAAAATGTTGTAAAAGACACAGTAAGACCATTTAGGTCTACCAAAATAAAAGACAATGTTTGGAAACAATATCTGTAAGGTAAATATTAGTGTTTATCTCATACAGCAAGAACAAAAGCCCCGCTAGAAAAAGAACTCATATTTGTGACAGGAGCAACTGCACTGTATAGAACACACATCAGGCACACATTTATTTAACTGAAGAAATTAGTTGCTCCTATGCTTATAGTCTCATTTCCCTGAGCCAGCTTTGCAAATGGATATTACAGCTGACTCCATGGTTATGCGTATTGTACCTATTCCTGTCAAACCTACTATGCTTAACACAGTAACATCTAAATGTCGATGTGAGGATTTTGGTTACAGACAACAAAAAAACTTGCAGAGGAGTTAGATGTACCCATACACATGAGGGCAAGCAATTTGCAGTGTCTAGATCTAGAGGTTTTACTTCCCATTTTTGACTTTTTTCAGTGGTAGTTGGAAAATATCTGAAAATATAGCTGAAATTCAAAAAGCTTGCGAAATCAGCCTGTGATCATCTTATAATTAAGTTGAAGGATAACATCAGTGAAGCATTACATCTTGACAATTTGTTTTTTATGAGAATTAATTACAAAAAAATGAAAACAAAACTGTCTTTCATGTAAGGAACTTATAGTAAAAAATAAACCAAAAATTTGCATAAGGATGCAAGGGCAAATTCAAATAAAGTGATAAGAATGGCAAGCTGCCAACAATTAATGTAAAAGTTAAATGGATCTACCACATAACATCTCTTGCACCTAAATAGTTTTCCAATTAATTGTTGTTCATCAGACAGGATGATAGAATGGGTGAAACTTTCTCAGCTTTCCTGAGAAGAAGGAAATAAGGAATGCTGTCTGCCATCTTGTCTTAGATGCTTTCAGCAAGGGAACAATTTCATCAGAATAAGTTAAATAAGAGATCATGCTATCTATATGAACAGGATAACCTGGTTTTGCCAACAGCACTACTGTATCTCCAGAGAAACCTTCAAGTACAAATTATGACTGAACAAACCCTGTAAGGCAAAAAAAATTAAGATGAAAAATGAAGTTATAAGCAAATTTAAACTACACAAGTATTGCTCAAGTGAATATGTTGAATTTAGAAAAACTAAGATACTTGAATGTATTTTTCCATTTTGAAATGAAAATTGCATTGAAAAATGTTAAGTTGAACCCATAAAACCTAGATATCTGGAAAAGGAAAATACCTCGATTTTCAGCACATAAATAAATATTTCTGTGAAATGTGCAGAACCTTTCATTTTACTCAGACTGAAACTAATACCTTCTAGTTAGAATGAAACAGAATGTAATTTTTGCAATGCTGTGATTTAGTCAGAAAATGAAAAGAAAAAAAGCAGTGTGAAGTTTTCATACTCACCCTTTTTTTATTTAGGTGGGAAATTCTTTTGTAGGCATTACACTTTTCAGGTGCTCACATCATGTAATGAAAGTTACGTTACTCAAGCTGAAGTAATACAGACATAATTTTTACGACAACATGAGTGAAGAAACTCTCTGCTGACCATCCTGTTTTAAGACAAGTATGTACTTGATGAACACCTCAGCACTAACACTAAGTAAATAATGCTTCCAGGTATTCCAGTATTTCAACCAAATATATTAGCAGGATATTAACTGTTTCATCATGGAAGGAAAATTTAGAAGCCATTGGTCAACAGGGTGAGTATGAGTGAGTTAATTAAAGACTCTTTTTAAGTCCCCTCCCAGTACTCTAAAATAAGGAGGTTGATTTTGTGTGGAACCTTTCACCCTGAATCTCAGAGCTTTAAAAGCAAAGAGGAGAGATTGATAGACTGGCATAGTGTTTGGGTGTGTAGATAGCAATATGCATTGGATAACTGCAGGATCATTAGTGGGACTATGTGTGTCACAGAAGTCATGCCTAGCCTACATGCTAAGATTTTACAAGTATTATCACTGAAGTTCTAGTAATAATATTTATCCTTCACAGAATTTATCAACACATGGGAATACAATAGCATTTTTTATACAGCCTGCAGAATGTAGGATGACTTGTCAGGAGCTGAGCCTAAAGGTATAAATCAATAGATCCCTGCTAGTGTGATCAAGAGCCTATCTTTCAAAAATACCAGAAAAGAAAAGACCCCCATACACAGAAACAGTATTTGCAGCTCTCCATCAGTGCTGCAGACTCTGGTCCCCAAGGCTCCATCAGGTTTTAAACAAAAAGAAAGGCAGATCAATAACACAATGATCAAAAAATTGAAAAGGTTCCTCTCTACGAAAATAAACCCCAACATGTTATCACTATTGTTGCTGCTATTTCAGCTATTATTAAAGATTGTGAATAATGCCTTTATAATGGATTCTGTAGGGTTAACACAGGAAGACCTTACCTATTCTATCACCAAACAATGGACACAATTGAAGCCTTAATGAAAATATGTTTTTGTTTACTTAACAAAGTTTAATTTCCAGTTGTGTCAAGCCTTGAACAATGTATTAATGGACTGGGGGGAGGGCAACATTACAATAACAAGCATGTGTCTGTATCTTCATGCCTGCAAACCTATACTTCACACAGATTACACATGTCATGTATTTAGGACAGAAGTTCACACACCTGTCTAAATAGATACAATCGTTACCTATGTTTGTGGGACTCTCAAGGTACCAGTTAGCCCAATAAATAGCAAAAAAAAGGCATGGCTGGTATTTCACCCTGACGCACTGAACAACTTACTGTAGTCAGTATGAAAATATAGACCATTCTAATGAAGTAGTCAATAACAAATCAGGACATTTCAGGCACATCTCCAACAAACAGTGGAGTGTAGTATGAAAACCCTGGAATACCCTTATCACTGAGGCTATCTCCTGAGCAAGAACAGGTTTGGAATTATCAACAGAGCACATTTTAAAACTATCTAGCTCTGCTGAGAAGCTGGGATTGCTGGCTCAGTCACAGCTGTCACTTCCAGCACTGCTTTGGGTATCTGAGCTCATTCCCTGGCACAACTCTGCTCTGCAGGATGACACACCAACTACATGAGCTCTAGCCAGGGGGTATCTCCAAAGCCAATATGTGGAAATGTTTCTTGTCTTTATAACTGACCCTTAAGAAATCTTGAATGTGCTCTCCTGTCACTTCCATGTGCCACACCATGCAATAGTTTCCTTGTGCTTTTTCCATCAGACAACCACATACATGAACCTAACTCACTTTTCTTGCAGTGTACAGCTCTTAGCAGACTACATCTTTAACCTTTCCATACAAAATGCAATTGCTGATTTCTCTGAAAGGTGTGATCTACATAGAACAAAGACAAAAATATATGCTTAGATTTTTTTCTTGTTTGCTTTATAGATTTAGTTGTGAAAAACTCAGTATCTACCTACCTGGACTTCAAAAAGAGGAAGGCATTCAGAAACATAGCTTTCTTCCATGTTTCTTCATGCCTCTAGACAGCACCTGTACACTATGCTATTTACTGTGAATACATTCTGCAGGTGTTTGTCTCTTCCTGCACATTGCACCAACTGCAGATGCCTTAGAGAATCCTGGACTGAAATCCAGAGTCTAAGGCATAAAAGTTAGGCATTGTAAAGCTCAACATTATGTCTTTTTTTTTTTTTTTTGGATTGAGCCTTCTAGCCCCAGGCATGTTCAGTCTGCATCAACACCTAACATTTAAGGCATTGCAGCATCTCACACAAGACCCTTACAGCCTTTCCCCCTCCACAACTTTTATTTCTTACCGGCAGTATTCCTATTCTGTAACCCCATCACATAACCCTACACAGAGTACTGTCTGACCTCAGCCACCAAGAATTCAACAGAACATTTGCACTCCACTCTGCAACACCCTCTTGGCTTACTTACCATGCTTTTGAAAGATACAAGAGAGTAGATGATTAGCAGTAAACCTGAAAAAATAATACCTAGGAGGCATTTTTTTCCTCTCTCTGAGATTTCATCTCAGGAATGGGACAAAATTTTACCTTGCACTTCTGAAATTGCTGTTGCTTGCACTAGAAGAATTATATGTAGGTATGTCATTACCAAGGCTCTGCCTCACTGTTGTTTCCCAGGTCTGTGAATCAATACATACTTTCTGAAACAACAGTTTTGAAACTTAAAATGTGAATTTCTTAGTTTATATTTTTTCTCAGGTTTCAGATATTCTTTTGCCTGTGCTTCCACATTCTGTATGTTGTTAAACAGAAACAAACAAAGGAATCTTCAGATTGCTGAGAGCAATAGATCATAATAATTCTAATCTGTTGTTATTGAGGAGAAACTACAGGAGTTTTAATCTACAGAGTATCAATATCATACATCAAAATACCTCCTTCAAAGCAGTTGCATTCTATCATAACAAAAAAATCTACAATCAGTATCATACATCATGCACAGGTAAGACATTTGAATATTAAAGTTTTTATAATGTAAGCACATCGCATGTAGTCACATGCAAGACAGCTGCTCGATAGGTGTCAGTATCCAGTTGTCGTGGTTTGAACCTGGGTTGATAGACAATTATTTGGACCAATAGCGCTTTCCAAAATTTGCATATTTAAACCCTGGGGAAAGGCAGGAATTTCCCTTTGGTATTCGTGCCTCCCGCGGGAGACGGGGGGGGCGGGAAATGGGCCCCGGGACTGTTTTGAGGAGCTGGCCCAGGCCTCCCCTTTCCCAGCCCCGGGGCACGGGCCCTGGGTAGCGGCAGGAGAACCCCCACGGAGCCGCCAGCAGATAAAAAACAACCATTGAGCTGCTGCATGGTCGATGCCACCCGGCGCGGCCCCTAAGGACTGGAGATGCACGTCCCCTCCTCACTCAGCCCCGCGCAGATCTCAGCGAGAGCCGAGCCAGCTTTCTGCCACCACCATAAGCAAAGTCAAGTTGAGGAACCAGCCGCATAAAGGCAAAAAGACTTTTTTCCAACATAAAGCCTGAAGAAAATCATGGCGACATAAGGTCAGGAAAAAAAAGTAAATTATCGGAGACGAAGCTAAAGATGACGACGGGAAAAAGGGCAGAGTCGTGTTCAGCGCAAAGCTTAAAAATGCTTTTTGCAGGCCGTGGTAAAACACTGTAATATTCTAAACTGTTTTTTTCTTTAATCCACTTAAAAACATGGGGGGACAAAACTTTTGTGTGCAGCTTGTGAAGAAAAGTAATAGTGACCATGCCAGGTCACCTTGAAGCTATAAAAAACTCTTACAAATATTGTGAAGAAGCTAAAGATTGCTTGTGGGGCAGTTGCCTCAAAATGCTTATCCTTAAAACAAATTACACCCCATGTGTGGCCCATGCTGGCAGTTCAGCAAAACTGCAAGATTTATGGGAGAAATTGTTTTTAACGGCAGCAGAATTTCGGGCGGGGTCTGTTTGCCCTTGAAGCAGTTTGGAAAACCACGAAAAGCGAAAAAAAAACCTTTTTACCTTGAATAGTGAAAAAACTTTAATAATGCTGACCTAAGTCATTGTATGTTGTCCTTTATGCAAGTTGGGTAAAAAGGGGGAAGGTGCTGGAGGCAAAAGGGGGTTTTTGCTTTGATTCCTTCTTATTTCTTTCTTACTATTTAGTTTTAATAATAAACTTCATTGCATTCTTTAAAGTGTGATGCCTGCTTTTTATTCCTCCCTATTTTTATCTCACAAAAGAAGCCAATGTGAACAAAACCACTACACCAGTGCATTTACTTTTCAAAAAAAAATATTCAAACTTTCATCATACGGTCTAGTACAGAGAACACTTCTTAACACAAAAATCTGAAGTGTAAAACTACACGAAAAGAAACAATTTGTTTCATTACAGTTTCTGTACACATTTCAGACAAGTATAATTATCCTATTTACAAACACTCATGAAAACTTTCAGCACTTCTGTAAGACAGTAAGATAAATTACTGTTAATGTATAGACAGGGACTATGAACTGGAAGACCAGAAACCAATAGTAGATCTTAAAGTCTTAATGTTGTCATTATTATTATTATCATTATTATTGATGTCATCATCATCATCATCATCATTAAATACAGATCTCAGTTGGTCTTGATATTTGTATTATTGCTTGTCATAGCTTATAGTGTAAGATAAGCCCCAAAAAATATTCTAATACCATTTTCATGAGCTGCTGAGACCAGGCAGGGTGGTGCTCCCTGCCCCCTCCCTCTGGACTATTTTCTGTCAATGGGCCCATCAGTGCCTTCCTGCATGACTCACAGATAACTGGCTCCTGGATTATCTCCTGTTAATGGCCCATCAAGGCCTTGGCCTATGACTCACCATCCCATTGTGAGATGCTCCGCCCAGGGGGAAGGACCCAAGCATTCCCACCAGAATAAAGTCTGGGGGTTTTGGAGCAGCAAGACAGAGCTTTTTTCCCACTGGACTCCCAGAGGAACAGCACTACCACTGGATTCCCAGAGGACAAGAGCTCCCTAACCACCACCAGGTGAGAAGGACCAGATCTTTCTGCAGGATCACCCTCTTCAACAGGACTACTTCAAGGAGAACTGCAGCTCTCATCAAACCGGACTGCTACCACCACCCTGCCTGGCAGGGTGCCAGGTCGTACCCTGACTGCCAGCTTAAGCCAGTTTTTTTTGTATTATTGTTTTTATATATATATATTTTAGTAAAAGAACTGTTATTCCTATTCCCCATATCTTTGCTTGAAAGCCCCTTAATTTCAAAATTATAAAATTCAGAGGGAGGAGAGTTGCATTTTTCCATTCCAAGGGAGGCTGCTGCCTTCCTTAAGCAGACACCTGTCTTTCAAACCAGGACATTGCTACAGTTGAATTCAGATCTTGGATTCGTATTTCTTTTTGCCAAGATAAATAGCATCCTGACAGGGTGGCCCTATACTGTGATCAGTGGGACCTTACAGAATTCTTGCTCCAGGAAGTTATTGATAGTAAACAACAGCTGTAATAAAGAAAGAAATAAGATCTGGAGGCATTGTTGGCTTTCTGCTCTGCTCTTCTCTCTTCACTTCACTCCCAACCCCCAGTTTGTCTTCCTCTCCCCTCTTTGATCACTTTGTATGAGAAGTGAATTCCAATAGAAATGTAAAATCAGAAACAAAAAGAACTAGGAAAAAAAAATTTTAAAGCATCTAGGAAAAGAAAAGATCACAATTCAGGCCCATGAGGAGATAAGCATGGGAAGAACATTCCCTGACTAAGTGATCTTTAGCCTACACAGGAAGAACTGGAAAGTAATCCATTTAAAAAGGATGCAAACTAAAAATATTTCAAGATTGGAGGCCAAGACTGTGCCACTTTTTACTCTCCCTTGACTGCTCAAGCTGGAAGACAAAACTGAGGCACATCATGTTCCTCCTTCAAGTTCAGATTTCTTTCATATAAGAGCAAGGGCATGAAGAACAGGAGGAGCAAATGTTGTTCCCGAGCTGGAATGACAGTGCAGCAGGCAGATTCATCAGAGCCTGAGTATGACAAACACTATTATATTCCTCAGTGTAGAAAAGCCCAAAGTGAAGTTCCTTAAGTTGCAACACATGGTCCAAGCTTTATTGAAATTTATGTAGCTCAGAAAAAATCCTAAATAATAAAAAAATCCTCTGAAAAGGTTTATGTAGACACAAAAATGTTGCATGAATTTTCTCAATAATTTAAAATGACGACTGAAAAAATAAAAAATATATCATTAAATTTCACAGGGTGGCTGGTGTGATTCAGAAATTTGAGGAATGTTCTGGGTCTGGTTGGACTAGAGTTAATTTTCTTCCCAGCAGCCCATACAGTTCTGTGGTTTTGATTTGTGACAAAAACACTGTTGATAGAACAGCAATGTTTCATCTGTTCCTGAAAAGTGCTTGCACAATGTCAAGGTCTTCCCTGTTTCTCACTCTGACCTACACAGCAGGTGAGCTGGGGTGTGGGCAAGAAGCTGGGAGGGCACAGAGCTGACCCAAACTGACTGAGAGCTTATCACAAACCATACAAAATTGTGTTCAGCAATAACACTGGGGAAGGGAGTTTTTCCAGTGCAGCCATTGCTGAGAGACTGACTGGGCATAAGAATTCCTGGTGGGAGGCAGTGAGTGATTGCCTTTGCATTATCTCATGTTTCCCATGTTTTTCCCTTCACTTATTAAACTGTCTTTACCTTGACCCACGAGTTTTTCTCACATTTGCCCTCTGCCTCCTGCCCCCACTCCATTGGAGATAGGGGTGAGTGAACGCCTGGGTGAGTGCCAGCTGGGGTCAGCTCAAGCAAGAAGATAGTCTGTGATAAACCCGTAGTAGAGATGAAAGACAGAGCAGCTGAAATGTAAATGCTCAGGCATCCCAAAGAAGCTCTAAAGAAAGCAACAAGTGCATGTAATCCAAAAGACTAAGCACAACCAAGTGCAGATCTGAGGCTGCAAGGAAGACTTGAGAGCTCAGTAGTGGAAATGCTTTGCATATGATGAGATATAGAATTGTTACAGTAAAGAGAAATCAGTCTGCTAAGTCAAATAAGTAAGTATTGATACAAAGGAATTTTTTTTTTTTTTGCATATATATCACAATAATGCAGTGGAAATTAGCAAAAATAAATGATTTACATAGTATGGACTATCATCAACTGCAAAGACAAGATCATAGGAAACATGAGCAATTTAAGGGCAGATGATAAGTTGACTACATGAAGATTTCCTTAGCATTACGTGAGTAAAAGAGCCTGCAGTCAGGCTAGCCTGTTTTAAAATCATATGATGATATTTTCAATAACAGCTGCAAGCACAAAACCAAAGCAACATATTAATGTTGGAATTTCAAGCATCTTTTTTAACACTGAACAGTGCTTTCAGATAAAAGGAGTTAATTAAAAAATTTAGTAGAGTTCAGGCTGAGAGTGCTGATTCAGTGTAATCAAAAGTTAAAAACATAGAAACCCCAAACACACAGAGCAGGCAAACCCACAGTGGCACTTGTTTGCCAAAGGTTAGCGTGTTTTAGAAAACCTGAAATGGCTTCTTCTGTGTTACATATGAATATAGCTGAAGCAATGTTGCTGGAACAGCACCTTTCTTTTAAAATATCCAGTGCATTAGAAAAAAAAAAAAACGTATACTGAGAAGAGGGGCAAATAAGGATTGTATAGATAAAGATATCTTCGTGAAAGTCAGACAATACATGCTGGCAATGTACTGTGGTAGATAGTGAAACATCAGGCAAAAAACCACATTTGAATAGACTGGAGCTATTTGAATAAAACACAAAATGTGTTCACTGCCAAATGTCTAGAGTCATGAAATATTGCCTAGGCAAAAGCAAAAATTAAAAATTACAGGAAAAAGACTTGGTGCCAAATCCCAAAACTTAAAAGACAGATATTGGCAAGTATTCCTGGGTAGCAAAAGTGTCTACCTCACCACACTCAGCAAACAGAAGTGTATCCAAATTGTCTGAGGATGTTCCCCAGAATGAAAATTAATCCAACTACATCATAGCTGATGTTGGACAGACACACTATTGTAGAGGGTATAGCAGACCCCAGTTGTAGGTTCTTTTGCATGATATAAGAAACAGGGAAATCAGTCAAAAACTGCGTAAGTACAAGATGACTTCATGGTGAGCAATACTCACTTCAGTATAGGTCACACAGCATAGTCCTTTTCCCCCAATGTCTCAAATCTAAAATAGAAAATACAAAGTGAGAAATGTCTATACTTGAGATACTAATTATTCAAAGGCCACTGGTAATTACAAAATGCATTTATGGGGAGGAGGAAACAACCTATGTGCGCAAATCGCTGAAGCTACTGCTAAAAGAATATGACAAATAGTTCAATAAAACATACTCTTTAAATGGATCAATACAGGGATGTGAACAAAGAAACTGTTGTCACTGTGATGCTAGTGAGATGGGACACAGGGCAGTACTCTTACAGAAGAGAGTTGTCAAGTCCAGGATTACCAGCATCATCCAAATCCAAATAAGTCAAAATAGAAAAGGATTTTCTTGTAGCAGTGTTTGCATGCAAGAAGTTTAAAAAATATAGTCAAAGATAGAAAAACTATTCCAGTTGGAAGTGCCCATAAATCACTTGGGAGTGCTTTTAAAAAACACTGTCAGTCACAGAAAGCCTTTAGTGTATGCTACTGAAACTGCAAAGTGGAAGCATGAAAGAGACTGACAAATACATTGCTGATTTCTTATCCAGAGCAGCCTTGCAGTGCACAACTACAGCAACTTAACAGGAATGTGAAATCTCTAGCCTGATATTAATGCAGAAAATGCAGAGAGACAGAAGCATCAGCTAAGTCTGCTATGTGCAGTTTCAAGGTAGGGGCTACAGCATATCTAAGAACAAATGATACGAGACCTAGATTTACAAGTGCTTGCATCTATCATTCTGTCACACTCTGTCAGGACAGCCAGATGCTGTGGGAGAAGCCTTGTCTGCTTCCCAAGAATACTGGAACTGCCCAGAGAAGCTGAGAATCCACCATAGCATCATATATAAAGTCAACTGAATCGTAAACCCAAGGTCAGTAAAAATAAATTCCCTCAGGTACACACTGAAGCCCTACAGGTATAGTGCTCCATTCCTCCATAATGCAGTGACACTGCACGCTCTGCAGCAGTGCTGCACTGAGCCAAGATATTTGAGATCTCGGGAGTGGCCTTGTCATGCTTATGATGGAACAGAAACTACAGGACACCATGCTTGGTAAAGGTTTTTGTTGTAATGACAGTATTTGATAAAAGACAGTAAAGTCACACAGCATCCCAGCAGGCTTTGGGACAGACCACAGCCATAACTGCAACTGGGCATTTTGTTTGCAAGTCAACACAGACTATTTCTTCATCGAAGTATGTTATTTGGACATGAGTGGCAAAATTCAGATTCTCTCAGTTCTGCTGTTTGAAAATGTAGGCAACTACAGGTAATGTAGAAGCTCAAAACCCTATTACAATCACTGGAAATATAACAAATGCAGCCAAGGAAGACCTTAGGACTGTTCATCTGAAGGAATATATATGCCTGTTTTATAGGGGATAGCAATTCTTCAGTCTCCAGACTGATGTGTTGACAGGCCACTACCAACTACAATGAAATTTTAGATACATGGTGCACATGTAGGTACACAAGTACTTTACACATAGCTTAATTTAGGTATTTTAACCTCGAGCTGAAGCACATACTAGTGGCATAGTCACGTCACTTAATTTCCATTATCTAAAATTCAGTATACAGCCAAAGCACGTTGCCAGCTTTGTTCCATAGTGGGCAGGAGCTTGAGAACTAAATCATTTCAGAGGCTGACTCACCAAACCCACTAAGGCAGCTCTCTTAAGATGTCATGTGCCTATTCAGAGATGCTTATTTCTCCCTACTGACCTCAGAGGTAGTTTTCTGAAAGAGACTAGGAAGGACTAATGTGAAGTGAGACAAATCCCACCCCAAGACAATACTATAGCCACTGTCAATGCCGCAGTGATGTATTTCAGTAGGCATTGCATCTTGTATAATATCTAAATGCATCAGAGAAAGAGCAAAACAATTTTGGTTCCCTGCCATCCTCTGTGCCTAAATGCTTTCAGGTGGGATACAAGGGCTTTCCCCCATGAATTACACCTTTCTAAGCAGCAGAAAGAAGAGTACCCTTAAGAGGTTCCTAGGAAAGAAAAAATAAAGCATAAGGAGAGGAGAGTGTGTTATTGAGCCTTGATGGCATGCATTGTCAAACTCACTAAGGAGACAGGTGCAGAGGAAAATGTTCAGGGAAACCACATCAAAGAGAATCTAACATTCCATGCTGGGAATCAGACACTTAGAATTCACTAATTGAAACATTCTTTCATTCATCAGAAATGGATAAATGGTTTGCAAAGCTTTATTAACTAAAATGGTTAGTCATTTTTTAAAGATTCTAACAGAATACTAGGGAGCCTGTATCTATCAATAATAACTTCTAATGAGCAGATTATTGCCATCTATACAGTATTTATTAATAGTTTACCAGTATATTATGGACATTAGTACCATCTGCTGCAGATAATTATAACCATGTTGATAGGTGTTTGAACTGATTATAAGACACATATGATTCAGTTAGACTCCATTATAAATAATCACCCATTTTAAAGAATCATTTTGTAAACTCATTATAAGCTATTCATGAATGAATTTTTTTTATCACAAGCTTCAATTGTTTTTCAGGATCAGATGATATACATTTACAAGCATGTTTTGCAGTTCAGAGGGCTACCAGATTAAGTGATTAGCATTTAAAAAATGTGTTACTGTGACACAATTAATAAAAATTGCCACAAATACACATAAAAGGACTGAATTATGGAGTAGCCTTTCATGATATGTCCAATCTGGTATGCTGCTCATTTAAGTGATTGCCGTGACTAGTTTATGTTCACATTTAGCTTTTGTTGGCATTCAGAAAAATATGCCATTAAAAATTATACAAACTAAGGGCATGTAAAAATGTCTAGGCTGAGACAATTTATCCCAAGCTATGTTCTGCATTGGGAAAAAAAATAGAATCTTCGCATAAATTACCTCATGAAATCAGTAAGAAAATTAGGGTTTATAATAAAAACACTGACAACAATGGCAGCATAAATGAGCGCCACTAAAATATCACCTTCTTTGGAAGAAAATGTTCATGTACAATGCATGCTGGTACTACAGACAGGCACAGCTAAGCTCAGACATTCTCAGTGCTTTAGCTGTTTACTTAGGCAGCAACAGAGTTCTAAGAAATAGTTGCTATGCCAACCCATCACAGGACTATATATATATACATTCATGACCAGGGCTTATTTTGAGAGCTCTGTTACCCTTTCTTCCAAAAGTTTAAATATGCTACTGTTACATGGTTTCCATTAAGGCAAAACTCTGTTTGTGGGTTACAATGCGCAACCCTGATTTTTTCTAAGATAGGGTGTGGAGTATCTAGAGTAACATGAAGACATTTCAAATAAGAAGCAGAACAGCCCTTTGACGTCACATTTCTACAATCACTGAACAGACTGTTCTATTTGCAAGCCTCTAAAGATTTGGTGTTCAGATGATAAAGGGCACTGCTTTTTATAATCTATTATTAACTGTCATGTGTGAATTACTGCAGGAGTTCTCTGAAGAGAAAGCAAAGCATGGTTTGGTGGTATGATGATGAAGTGCTTTTTTGTACTATTTACCAGAACAATTTTCCATATTAACTCCATCCAGCCAGTCTTCTTTTTGAAATACAGGAACAAGGCATAGTAACCTACCTCTGGAGCTTAGAAGTGATGTCTTCAAATAAATATGCAGTTTAAAAGAATTAAAAATCATAGAGGGAGCTCTTTGATTGCCTTATTCTGTTTATGTTACTTTAGGGGCTTTTTTTTTCAAATGTATTTGAAATTTCAGTCTATTTATTTCATAATTATTGGATGACTACATGAAGCACTGCCATTTCAATTAGATTTTGATCGCTAATAAAACCATTGTTGACAGCAAGTACACAAACAAATGAAGGGAAACCAGATTAGCAATGTTTGTGTCATTGCATTTAAATAAAACTAAATGTTCTGGCAGAAATGTGATCAAATCCAAAGAGAAAAGAAAAACTGTAAATGGCATGGTAAGCATGCCATCATGTCAGAGATAATAATCTTTCTTTAGACATCTGGATTTTTCTGAAGAATAGTTATTTCCTTCGGAGACTTAATTTTAATTCTTGGAGAGTGTAGCCACTTCTTTTTCAGATTAGAAACCCAAAGACATTTATATATGTCTTCTAACAAGAGTTTTGCAACAAGACATGCTCCTGGAAATGTGAGAAAAGCAAGAAGATAGGAAAGATATCAATGCAGATAAAGAGAGCTCAACCCACTAGAATTGATAAGGCAAGAAAAGCCATTGTGATAAATTCCAAAGGTTAAAACGTTTTGTCTATTCTAAAGATCAATATAAAGGGGAAAGGAGAGGATGAGTGTGATAACACCATTTAAGAATGACGATTTGCCAGATGAGAATCTGCATCACAAAGTTGTTCTTTTTAAAAGAGAGGAGCATTGAAGCAGCTGTCTCTTGTGTCTCTCTGATTGAAATGAATGACATACTTTGTATTCATTCAAACGGCTGTAGAGAAAATACCTGAAACTAGTGGACAAGAAAGAAAATTATACATTACATGCTCTGAATTAAATTTGATACAGCAGTGCTGCCACAGGCTGAATGCAGTTCTCTGCTCAGTCTCAAAGCCTGATTCAGGTCGGTGGTTTTTTAGTTGTTGCAGGGTTGGGTTTTTTAATATTTCTCTAGGAAGCAACAGATTAAGCCCATTTTTCAGTGAAATAGCTTCATTTTAAGGATTTTCATCTTTTGATTGTTGGAGAAATTTTACATTTCTTAGTGAAAAACTTTATAAAAATCTAAGACTTCTTACAATTCAGTTCCTTTGTTTGTCTCACACAATTTCATTAATTCCTTGACTTTTAGGCTTTTTTCTTCTTTTAGGCTTTTAGACTTTTTTCTTCACACATTTTCTGCCCATCATTATCCTTTTCCTTGCTCTCCTTCCATGAGACAACATAGGCTTTGCAGTTCACATCCAGAAAGGATCTTACTCTTTGTCTTACCTAGGTCCATACTGCATTTCACTGATCAAACCAAACCCAGTTCACAGTTACAATCTGTAGATGTGCCTCCTCACTTAGAAATCACTGCAACACAACTTTGGGGAGAATTAAAGAGAAAATATGCTGACTTATGTCTCTCACTAGCACAAAGTGTGAGCTTACTTGCATGATAAAAGGATCAAGACTCTTGAAATTGCTCCACTTGAAAATGCAAGTAGGAAGGACCATTGAAGCCTTCCTATTCAAAATCAATATGCCAGGTCTGTTGCAGCTGCAGATGCTCCAACAGTAGCAATACAGA
Source organism: Platysteira castanea (assembly GCA_013397175.1). Lineage (NCBI taxonomy): Eukaryota > Metazoa > Chordata > Aves > Passeriformes > Platysteira > Platysteira castanea. The sequence goes on along the minus strand of VYXC01010316.1, from coordinate 279,772 downwards.
GACAGAAGAGCTCACTCCAGGAGCGCATCACATCTCTCGTCTGGTCTGCTAGAGCTGGTTCAGACTGTGCCATAAGAATCAGCCATCCTCTAAACATGATAAGAACGTGCCTTTGGCTGTCAACAGCATCATGGTACTAAAGTTCAGAGCAGAGCAGACAGTGAGAATTTCTATTGAAGCAGTATAACATGTCTTTGAGGAAAGGAACAGGCAGTGCAGATACTGAATTAGTGGAGAAGGACAAGGTGGTTTTGATCAGCTCTTGAAAAGAATCCTAAAGTCTGGATGACTCCCAGAGTAAATGCAGAGCAAGGATAAAAAAGAGGAACAGTTCTGAAGGACATCCCAATCCACTTTACAAGATAACAATAGAATAGATGTCCACAATTTGGCCAATATCATCAGAATGTATATATCCACCCTTAAGTTTCTCCTTGACCTTTGAATTGTTATTAAAGACAAAGTTCTAAATCAGTTTGGAAATTTTAGAGGTGACCTTAAAGAAATTGTATCTTTTATGCTTACCACTACTACTTTGTTAGATTAAAAAGTGACGAAAAAAATTTTTATACTTTTGGTATTGTTTTTTTTAAATGCAAAGGAAAATCCTCCCTACAGTACATTCCATCAAATGGTCAAATTCAAAATAGCATGCAGGACTCATCCTAAAGCTAGAATACAGTAAATCCAGAATTGAGCAGAATTACTGCAACACAGGGAGTGGGGATTTTTTCCTCCTTTTTAAATTTACTATAACTGACTTTCCTAAATGATTTATGGGTCTGGGAGTCCTGCCTCTCTTATCCTTTCAAGAACAATCACAGTAGGCTAGAATGGTTTGAAAGACTGAGCTAAGGGAGAATCTGCGTCCTTATCCCTGTAACACTCTGGTGCTCACTGAACTGTTTCCTCAGACTTCTATTTGCAACAAAACTGCTGATCTCGAAACAGCTGCATTATTTCTGTTTTAGTGCTCAATCTGTAAAGAGAGAAAAACATGAGAGATTAATGAGATCTTTTTCTTCTCATGTTACTCCGTTTATCTCATAAAATCTATTTTTCAAGGCTTTCTCTCCAGATCTGCCTGATATCTCTTTGTATCCTCCAGCAGCCCTCTTCAGTTTCTCATTTTCTTTTCTAGTGTTTCATCACCAGCTTCTCAAATTGCCATACTATGGGAGAAAAGGTAATAATTAGTTTTACTTTTCTTGATAGATTCCTCACAGTCACAAATATCCAACTACAAACTAAAGATGAAGTAAAAAATAAAAAAAATCTGCTGGAATTGAAGAAATTCTTATAATTAACCATTCTACGCCAGCAAATTAGGGTTTTTTAGTTACTCATGAATAGAGTGTAAGTCAATATAGTTAAATATTAAAATCTCTTCAAAAACTCTTAGATCTATAAAGGACATAGCAACATGAACCTAAAAATAAAAAAACATAGTAATATACAGTCATTCTATTCTTTTTTTTAGTATTGCTCTGTTATACTGAAAATTGATAGCATTGCCAAATGCTACTCACCACTGTGATTATCCATAGTTCATATATTCCTATGAGGTAAATATCAATGAATCTTAGTGCACTACTGCACAGTAAAACTCCTATGCTACTGTACATAAGGAAGCAGTACTTAAAAACAACACACACACACACATGCACCAAACACAAAGCCAAACCAACCAGCAAGGAAAACAGCAGCTCTACTCTGGAACACAATATGTTTGTATAAAGCTGTCTGTGGTCCCCTCTCAAAGCACAGAAGAAACTCCCAGAAACTGTGATCATTACATGAATTTCAGTGGCTGCCATTTCAAATCCAGTAAGAGTTCGCTTGATCTTGCTTTCAATCACAAATATCCATGGCATCTGAGGCACGAATTATACAAGTATATGCATCTTCCTAGATCAAAAAACTTCAGATAATTTTCCACTTGAAAGAAAGGAGTGAGAATAAGATGTGACAGATGTTAGCCACATCAATTAATGATCTTCTGGGATATACTCACATATTGCCCGGGTGCGGGCTGTATCAGAATCTGGGTAGAACAGAGCAGAAAATTTCAGCCTAAGTAATTAAGTACAAAACAGATTCCTTGCTGCAGTTTTTTCAATTAGATACAATAATCTTCTCTACTCTCTATTATGCTTTTTTGGAGTGGCGCTCAGTGTTGTTAAGCATTAACTGAATTTGTAATACAAATGTGACTATGTGTCTGCCCTTTGTCAAGCTATTTTATATGTTCATTTTATGACATATATATTTTAATCTTTCTGTATAAAAAGTGTGTTTATACATGTAAGTCATTATCATTCCATCTATCTTTAGAATGCCTTAAAGTAAAAATGGTTTGAGATGTGTATCTGTACAGATTTTCTTGGAAAGCTGAGAAGTTGTGCAAGTTATTTAATAAAGCTGTCACAAACTGCATCCTATCTTCCACCCCTTTGCAGTTCAGGGGCCATTTTGGTAATTTAAAACTGGCTTGCAATGACGTAAGAGATTCAATCCATAAAATCCAAGAAAGGCTTTGATTTGAAGTACAGTGCAGCAAATTAGAAACAAGAATACTTTTGTTTGCTTGTTTGTTGGCAGAAGAATTCCCGATTTTAAGTGAGATAGCCTCAGTATGGTTACAATCTCCCTCTATGCTTTTCCACCCAAGTATGTGTCAGTGCTGTTTTATTTCAACAGTCAAATGAAATTGCTCTTGTGCTTCAGCTGTGCATCTAAAATTGCTGCTGTGAAGTCTGCCCTCAAAAGAAAATTAAGGGGAGTTTGAAGTGTGAGGAAACCTCAGTTGCCACTATTTGAGTTTCATACGAATTAGTGTATTTCATTTATTTCATTCACTGAAAATTTTTTTTTTTCCTTTGGTGTCAGTCAGAAGACTAGAATTCAATTCTAAAGAAACATTGAGATAGACACTGTATTAGCCTGTTCTAAAATACTTACTGAAGATACTTCTTTGGTAAACTATGCTTATGTCAACAGAAAAAAAAGATGCACTAGAGATCACACACACAGCAGCAGCAACAGAAGAAGGATGGAAACCTGTGGTTCAACTGTCCCCCTAGGTGAGTAAAATTTTGTTACAGATATCTCACACAGCAACTGTACAGCTCGCCCCAGCTGGCACCAGCAAAATCTTGGCTTGTAAGGCATATAATTCCTGTCTTCTATAGAAGTATGTGCAGCTTTAGCAGCCTACAAAGCCTTTGAATGTCAACACAAAAGCTTCTGGGAGTTTCTTCTGATAGCTGATCAGGAGACAAGTAAAATGAAAATCCTTATTTTATTACTAAGTGTGATGCTTAAAAATATATGAACTCAGGGGAGATATTTTTAGGTACTTTTTTTTTTCCTGCTTCTCTCTTTTCTATTTGAGCATGCTAACTTAATAGTTATATGTTTTCTTCTATCTGCAGCAAATATTATACAGGGGTAAATTAAACACGGTTTCCATGCCAAAAAGCAGAAATGATAGTGTTATATTTTTACCTATCTTATGATGGAGAGCAAAGGAGCCTGTGGTAGCAGGGCTGACCATCTTGGTGAGGCGGGCTTTAAACAGACATGGGGAGGGGTCTAAACTGACAAACCCATTTCAACCAACTGGGGAACAAGCCAGGACAATCAAAGCAGTGACAAACATTCCTTGGCTGCCTCTCAAGAGGAGAACAAGAAGAAAAAACATCTTCAGATGGTGAGTCTCTTTTCACAAGGGGTCATGTGGAAACGGTGAGGTGTAATGGGTACTAGTTCCTCCTGGGGAGATTCCAATTGAACGAAGGAGGAAAATTTTTCTTAGTAAGGACAGTCAGCTATTGGAATTAACTCTTGACGGAAGTGGTGGATTCCCCAACACTGGACACTTTTAAGATTCAGCTGGACAGGGTACTGGGTCATCTTGTCTGCACCATGCTTTTGCCAAAAAGAGTTGGACCAGATGATCCTTGGTGTCACTTTCAGCTTGGTATTCTATGGTTCTCTGATTATCCCACATAAATAAAAACCAATCAGAACTGCTAGATGTATTGACTGTCCCTTCTTTGCTCTCCCAGGAACCTCAGTGCTCCTAAAGGAAGAGATATGAAGAAGATGGGATATACTTACTTACTCCCCCCACAAAAATGAATCCTGTCTGACTGAAGGCAATAGTCACTTTTCAAAGATGTTGCAGTTCCAACTACATATTCTATGCATACACTGAAAATTTTGAAGAGTTTTGCAGAAAAACTTCAAGAATTTCTCCTGAGGTGGTGTGGGTCAGGGTTTGTTGGTTTTTTTTTTCAGATTCTGCTAAAATAGAGTCACAATGACATTAGCAGAAACTACGCAGAGGTAAAAGTAAATTAATGGGAATGTGGGAGGAAAGAATTTCATCATGCTTTTGACAAGAATGCTTTAGGCACTGTGCACTAATTAGTCCAAATTTGCTACATTGCCAAAAAATGTCCTGACTCAAATTTTGAAGCTTTGGCATATTTTGCTCATCTTCATTTTCATGTTATTTTCTTGATAAAAGGCAAATGTAAGTAAGATGATTAATACAAATTCAAATAATATAGAATATGTACTGTGGCCCTAGTGTTCCACGCTCAGACAAGATGTTTATTAATGGAATGAATGAATGACCCCTTAGTATTAACACATCAGCAGTACTAGACAAGCTGAAGGTGGTCTCTCATTGTAAAGGTAGAACTTCTGCTAGCAGCACTCCATCTTACCCAGTGTGATACCAAAACTATTACTGAAAAAAATATACAGCTTACTGTCTTCTTCTAATATTTTTTGCAGTACTTTCAATGGTACCTTTGAATGTCTTGAATGTAATTTATAAAAAGATTCTAAAGAGACTGAAGCTTGCACTTTCCACTGAAAAAAAATAGGACTCTAAGGTGCTGCGAAGTGCTCCTTAGCATTCTGCCTCTGGTTGATAAATCTGAGGAAATTTTTTCCTGTGGCAATTGTAACACTGAGAGAAAAGCTTCTGACTGGGAAATTATGAGGAATCTTAGCCACGGCAATATTGATGCTTTATGGTGGATACATGCTCAGAGTCAATTTTTTCCTGAGCAATGAGATTTCTCATTTAGATGCAACTGCCTAAGAAGCACACATGTAACTGAAGCTTGATTTCAGAGTTAAAGAAGAGAAATAATCATTATTAAAGAGATTAAATTCCCCATTAAAAGGACAAGACACTTTGGAGATAGAATGTGTTGGCTCCACAGGTTACCACCTAGCTCAGACCAAGTATTGAACTTTTCCCTATCTGAAGTATGTAACATGAGTAACAGCTGCTTGCAAAACTTTTGATTTTTGTGTCTGAAGTCCTAAGCAGGTTGAAATGAACTGTAGTGAGGTTGAAGATCACAGAAGGATTTGAAAATATAATGATCTTCAATTTCTGAGTATGTGAAACTTGGGGCTGACTTTACTTTTATGGGAGTCAATAAAGGTCTTTTTTGTTAAAAAAAAAAAAAAAGCACAGCTGTGACAGTGAAATCCATTTTAGAAAATTACATGACAGGAGCAAAACTGTCATTGAAAAAAACCACAGAAAAATGAGATTAAACAAATAAAGAGAATGGCTACTGAATTAGGATTGTTAACTACATGCACCCATGTCCAGGCAAGTTTACAGGACTGCTGGAGCATCAAGACCACAGTGCTGTTACAGTGGGATGGGTGTATGCATTTAAAAACTGTTACACTAGTGCATTATTGATCTCATAGATAGTTCTGAGAGAAAAGCTGGGTGTCTATTTTCAAAAAGCATTTTTTAATTCATTTGGCAGCTTATTTCTCCTTCTTACCTTTTAGGGAACTTCAGTCCTTATTACCACCCCAAGATAACAATGCTGTTTTCTGCTTTGCTCCTTTCTTGGTCACTAAAGAATAGCTATAGAATAAACTAAGGGAAGGAACCAAATAACAGAATTTCTTTCAGTATGTTCTCTAAAAACAAATGGAAACTCAGCCTTCTTTCTAGTACTCACTATCTTTTTTCTATTGCTCTATCAATCTTCTGTGTTCCAGTTTTGCCATTTACTCTCCTACCTTCTTAGCACTTTGATTTCATGTTAAAATCAATGCTGAAACAAGAAAAAAACATTTGCCTGTACCAGACTGGCAAAAGTAAAAACAAACAAACAAAAACCAAATATTTTTAAAAGCCTAGAGACCCTGTGAAGGTAGCAGTGATCTTGTCACACATCCTTGCAGTCTTTTAGCAAATTGACATCCATGTTCATAATCCACTTTCTTCTTATCTTCTGCTATTTTTTCTTTCTCCACCCAAGTATATATCATGTTTTTTCCTAAGAGGAAATGTCAGATTTCAAAACAAAAAAAATGCATAGGAACAGCAAATTTAAATTAAATATTATTTTCTTTAAAATGGGAGTCAAAAAAACCCTATTTTTTCCTAAGCATGTACTAGACAGAGTTTATATGTACTAAACAAAAGAAGTATGATAATTTATTCATGTCTTATGTCTTCAATATGTCATTAGTAATAATTTTTAATGTTAAGTATAATTTTCATTTGATAACAAGTCAAAGAATATCAGTGCTGCTTGATTTAGACCACTAAAAATCAACAAACAAAAGGAACTTTAGAGGCAAAGACATGGAAAATCCTCTGTACTATTAGAAATAATTTCACAGAGAGGTTTATCAACAGATAGAGTATGACATTTTCATTAACTGAATGATCACTCGGTCAGTCCAAATCTGCTGAGGTTTATGGAAATAGCTGAGTTACAAGAAGTTGGCTTAGAGCTTAATGCAAGTCACAGCACAATGACTCTTATATTATCATTGCATCATTTCATTTACACAGTCACTCTAATTGACTTTAATAGGTTTTGGATCAGAGCAAACACACAGACAAAAAGATTGATTATACAAAACCAGAATGTTTTTATTAAACTTGCCTCAAGAATATACAATCTCAAAAAAATCTCTATATCAGCAGCTAGAGGCTTTAGGAATTTGTGGCAGCCAGCACAGAGACATTTTGTCAGCTTCAATTTAATTTTTAAAAGATAAGGTTTCCAGAAACTTCTTTTTAGAATGTGTTTGAACATAGAATCTGTCTCACGGACCACCCTCTGTTCACACTGACCACCAACAACTAACTAATGATTAGACATAGTAGCCATCATTTTCATCAAACCATAATGTTAAGAAATTGGTATCTTAAATCTGATGAATTTTTTTTACTTTTTTTTTTTTTCTTTTTAATATGACTTATAGGGAGAGAAGAAAAACAAGAGGGATGGATTATGTCATCAGCAGCAATCTACATAGAAAAAGCAAGACTTTTCTGCAAGTCATAGGCAGTCCACAGGCTACAGTTTAGGAAACTGTTCAAGCTTCATTCTACAGAGCATCATTGCATTGCTTCATTAAAGGAAGTGGATGTAAATCACAGAAAAAGCACTGCAGCCTGTTTTGTAAAAGGAAAAAAAAATAAAAACAAAACACAAAAAAACCCCACACCAAACAAAATGTTGCAGCCATATTGAGAATCAAAAACCATCTGTGTGTGCAGTTTTGTCGTAAAATAAGTAAGTCTGTGAGGAAGTTTAAGTCTTCATAGCCTAATTTTCAAATTATTTTCTGCTTTTGTCTAAAAGACGTATGGATACTTGTCTGGATGCTTTTGTAGCATCAGTTCTGTGGAAGTCCAAGGACTAAACTTGCTTGCATAGACCCATATATCTGGATATGTTTTACATGTGGAAATTCTAACTCCAAGAACTGTCAGTGTTAGCATTTATCTGTCATTCAAAATCAGTCAGTCTGGAATTACGAGAGTACAAAATCTGAGATGCATGAATGATTACTACACCAAAAACTTCTTTCAATCATAGTCTTATATATACACTATATAGTAGGACTACAGTCCATATATTTTAGTCCTCTTTTGTCTACCTACGTAATTTTATTGTTCTTGTACTGTTAATAGATAAGTGAAGAAGAAAAATGCATTCACAGAATTAATTCTTTTGTAGAATAAATAGGTTCTTGTTTGTTGACCTTGTACACATGACAGTAGCTGATCTTGGAACAATCATTCCAGTTTGGGTTTTGACATAAATTTTTTTAGGCCCATTCTGCTTGTGCAAACTCAAGTCATGTATTGATACAGAATACATTCCTCTCTTCCTCTGCTCCACCTTTTCCCTCCTCTTTCCGTAACTGTTTTCAGTCTGTCAAGAATTTTTACTCCTGTTTCTTAGGGTTTCTTTTTCATTGTGCTTTCGACTTCTCTGATTTTTAAAGACAAGAGAAATGAAATGAGATATATAATCAAGACAGTTTTCACTTCACTTGTTTCTCTAAGAGACATTTTAAAAGCGACTTTGATGAAGGGGAAAAACAGCCCTACTATGTAATGATCTTTTCTATGGTAATACACCCACAGGGGCATTTTAATATGTAAATCACATTATTGTCTCACACATGACAATCTGATGGATTTTAAATTCCTCATTTGTTAAAATATAATGAACAGCACTTTTGCTGGTTTTTATTAGTGCAATAGCACCTTGTTCATCCAAAATGGTATAGTTGTTCCAAGCTACATAAGGTGATATTATTATTGAGTCACTTGAGATCTGGAAAATATAAATATAATACGGAGCTTATTTTCACAGGAATACACTCTAACCCCATGCTGGCAGCAAAGAGGTGCAGAGACATTTTCATGTCAACAAGCAGGTGTCCTCTGGCCGGCTCAGGCAAAATAATCCCCTTACTAAAATATACACAAATAAGTAAATATATATGAACACATATATTCTCATTGTACAATGACTTTTAGAAGCCCAAAAAACGAAACTAAAACTACACAAAGCTTTTTAGACTGATGAATAGGCATCAAAGCTGTGACAACAGAAACAAACTCCTCTTCTTACACACTGCTTTCCCTTAACAACTCTAACATATATTTAAGCAAACACAAAGAAAATTAACCTAAAGAAGAAATAAAAATAACTAGAGCATGTTTTTGAAGGATCTTGTAAATATAGCTTGGCATGCATTTATTTGATGACATTTTCTTTGCCCTCTTCGTGTCTTTTGGAAAACATACAGCATATTCTTTTTTAAAGATGTAAACATGAAAAACACAGCCTCAAAAATTGTGTGCATGCTATATTGTGCTTTTAAAGCCCCAACTCTATTTACTAGAAAGGGCAGAAGTCTCAATACTGCTAATATCAGCAGAAATGAAGCGGTACAGAGTCAGAACAAGTCCCTTATTGACCTTATATTGTCTAAACCTTCAAACACTAGCAAACAAAGCAAAACAAAACAAAACAAAACCCTTCCACCAGATCACTGAAACTGTGAAACTTATTTTGAAAATATCAAGAGCATTTAAAGATCATAAATAAAGGTTACTTCTTTGTACTGTCACCACCTTTTCATACACTACAATTGACCTACAAAAGATCCTTTAAATGGTTTCTAAACCCACAGCATTTCTTTTAGATTCCTTTGCAAGCAGTCAGGATTTGCCTAGAAGTGAATGGAATGATAATTCACTACTGTATTTTTCACTCTCATTTTGGATACATAGAAGTGTGAACATTTCTGCAAGAAAATCAAAAATGCACATAGGAACTTTTTCAAATTACTTTTAGAAAGCATAATGGATTTAACATGAAACAGGTATCCTTATAATAATGTCAAATTCTGAAGAATTCTAATGGAAGGCAAAAAAAATAATTCTCAGAGGGATTATCAAATCTTTTGCAGCTCTGTCTTACAGCAGAAGGGAAACCACTAAGCAACTGTGGAAAAACAGTGATTTACTAATATTATAACTTTGCCATAAATATCAGGGGAAAGGGCACAAAATATCATCTTATTGTGCTTTTAAGAAGCATGTAACTAAACAGAATTAGTCAGCACCACAGAAGTACTGTCACAATGTTAAATTAAGAAATCAGCATACATCACAAGAGTGGGATGGCACATTAAAGAGGAAAACAAATTTAAGATTACTATCTGCAGGAATATAATGTACTGGGGTATGATTCCCCAACATTTGTAACTACTGCATCACCACCAAATCTTAAATGTCCACTGGATGCCACACTTGTCCTCAAGCTGTTATTTGAAGATGCTATGCATTTTATTACTTAATCACAGCTCTATATGAACTGGCATGTTAAAGAGAGGGGAAAATGTCATGCCAGGAGCAGCCAAAACTTGGCAACTGTGAATTCATTTGTATCCTAACAGTAATTTTTTCCAAGTTATTTCCTAGTCACATATTGCACATACAACAACCACTCCATGCCAGTAAATGTCTTCTGCTTTACTGCAGTCTTGAACTTCTTTCTGGCTTTCCTCACGCTTGCAATTACTGAGGCAAAGAAAAGTCTGTTTCCTAACAGATGCCATATTTTCAGATAGGCTTCATCTAGGGTAGTAGTAGAGATGGTTGTGCTGTATGAATTAAGGATATCACACCAAAAAACTTCCCTACAGACCAGACAGTGAATTAATTTTTTTTCGCTCTGGGAAACTAAGCTATTTGTTGTTGTGCAGGATACTATAAATACAAGGAAAGACCTTAGGTGGGATTCATCTGACTAAATGCAGACAATCTACTAAGTAAACATTTATGGGTGGGCCAAAGTAAGAAAACAAGTCCTGGCCCCCAAGATTAATTGACATTGCCCAGCTCCTATTCAGTCATGTACATGTTCAGTCTCTCCTGCAAGAGAGAGCTGAAAGGAATACAGGGCCAAAAACCTAGATAGCTCTAACTCTTGCTCACAAGTTTGCTCCTTGGGTCATTTTTGGTGAGAAACGTGCAGTTGCTTTATAACTGAGACTGACATACTAAGTTTCTTTCCAGCAAATGAGAAGAAGGTACTTTTCAAGACTGACTCATCTACAGGAATTTAATAGTTAATTTAATAATGCCTTAAAACTTCTATTTCTCACTACTGATTACAAAAGAAGGCTATAGCAACTAATTGAGCTACAGAAAATTGCAGAGGTGACCTAAAGTCAGCTGAGATAAATCTGACCTCTGTGGTCACTAGATCACAGAAGAAAAGGTGGTCTTTGAGGATTCTGTTTGGTCACATTCATCTACGCAAAGCTGCTATGTGGAGAAAAGAGGGAGCAAGTAAAAACCTCAAGCATGTTTCTTGTAAAAGCAAAGAAACAGGGATAACCTAACAACTATCTGTGCAAGTTCAAACAATTCCAGAAAGAGTACTATGTGAGAGAGAGGCAAGTTCTACATTTGGTTTTTAGCCGAATGTGGAAAAAAGCCTTTGTACCAGAGAAGACTTTAGAGAATGATTAATAAAATAATTTATCCAACCTAATAATTTGAAATTTTATCATTTCAAGTAGTAATCTTAAAATATGCTGTAGCTTAAGCCCGACAGAAAAATGTTTGATATAGTTGGGCATACTTGTACAGCAAGTGAGAGATGATAATGCAACTTGACCTTTATAAAAGTATTTTTCAAATGAATAATTTCATTAAAATACTTATGGGCAATATACTTTTCACCTCATTTTAGACACTTATGGTGTCTGAATCACCCGAATCATTCAACTGAAATTCCATTTTTAGTCAAAGAAGAAAAATGGGCATTTGAAGGCACAAATCTTTTGACTTATTTTGGAAACAGATGATTCATGCCCTACAAAAGCCTATTTCTCTTCATAAAGGGATATGACTTACTTGGATGTAGTCCTTCACATTCTACGCTTACATTCAGTGAGATGGCTCTCATTCCTCAAAGTATCCCTGCAAAATTTCATGATATTTTCTTAGCCTGGAGAATTAGAGAAGATCTGAAAATTAAGTATTGTGTTTTGGTTACATATCACTAACAGATGAGAGAGACTATTTCCATATTTTGGCGGGGGGGGAAGGGGTGACAGGGGAAAATGGTTCATGTGTGTGTATATATATATAAAATTCCAAAGATGGTTTGGATTTTAGTTTTACATGGACTAAATTTCCTTGTCAGATGGTTTGAGCATAATGATTCTCAAAATCTGTTAAACATTTTTAATTCTTCCAGCCTGCCACGCATGGTATGTCAGATTCTTCCCACTTGTAAATTGTTTTCTGATCTCCTAAACAGCACTGCACCATATTTTGGTCTTTAGATAAAAGGAAAACTTCAGGAAAGGCACAATGTTGATTTTGGTACACATTTTTTAAAAGGAAATCTTCCCATTTTGGAGTCCTGAGAAAAGTTAACTTAAAATTTTGCGCCATAAAACATGTCTAGATATTTATATTGTACTGTAATGATAAACCCAACAGGCCTATGTTCTTTACCAACCAAAATCATGTAGACCTCTCTTCTTTCTAAAAAACTAACCTCATTGGCAGGTGTCACTCTTTAGTGTAAACAGATATGGGATGCAGAATGAAGTACAAATTTAGGTAGAAATGAATGATTCACTATTAAAAAGAGAGTAGACCACACTGCAGACAGAGAAAATGGCTAGGACAAAGTGTGCAGACACTTTCTCATGTGTTTCTTTAGACTATATTTCAGTTTTTGACTTAACTCAAATTGAAACAAGCCCTCTATTTTTATGGTAAAGAAAACAGTCTATCTTTTACAGCATAATACGTTCATGGGATGTTGCCACAAACATACGATCTGTGACCTTTCTCTGATAAGTACTGTTAAAAACAGGAATGGAGTTGGCTTTTGTATGTTAATTGGGACTGTGTTATCAGGAGTCGTTAACTGGTTAATGAGGTTGAGAAATTAAATATGACATGTTAATTGTTCATGTTATAGTGTTCTGGTTGTTGTAATGTAGTTGTTGTATGTCCCCTTTCTTTGCAACCTCCCTTGGTTTATTATAATGCTCTCATTACAACAGAAAAGTTTTCTGTTATCATAATTAGCTAATAATGTTTAATTGTTAATATAGGGAAATAGGGACAAAATGGCTGATGAAGGCCGATGAGGAGTCTCTAGAAAGTTCTATGTCGAATGTCAATCAGGAGGCCAGTCAAAATGAGACCCCTCCCGATCCTGCAACTGAGCATGCTCCAAGTGGGTGACCTGGGTCGGACCTGCCCCAAAGGGGTGGAGGTAGGGGCAGGGCAAGAACATCAGACCCATGATTAGTTAAAAGCATCTAAGCTCTTTGATTGACGTCGGGGGGTATAAAGGTGGCTGCACGGGAACTGGGTGGTGTGTCTCTGGCCACCTTTCACGTAGGGTAAGCGCCCAGCGCTGCCCCCTTTGCTTTGCAGCACCGCAGATCACCATTTTGGGTTCCCCATTGGTTTTTTATTAATTCCTTTTTCAGTTAATTCTAATGTTCTTAATTTTACGTGGCTACTGTATTCTTATCAGTGAAGTGCTCAGAATTTTATCTTTTGATACCAGTTTTAGTATCACGTGTTTTTTGCCTCACAAACCCTCACCTTCTCCTGAAATTTGCTTGAATTTTCACCAAAAAATTTGGGTCATTTATTTTTTCTCATTCTTTTTATACACCAGGTTGCATATATGTCAGAATTGATAATTTCTACATACTTAAATTTCACTAATTTAGTTTGTCTAAGTTTTTATATGTCTGGTTTTTCATGCCATATTGTCATTTAATGAATTAGTTTTCTTCTGATTTGACAAATTCTCGATTTTTGATTTTTTAATGTGAAATGTTTGGGATTCAGTTACAGACATTAAATAATATTTTTTCTTAGGGGTAAGCATTCACTCCACAATGAAAGTACCTAATGTCAGCAAAAATTCTAGACCACTAAATGTTTTATCATGATTATTATTGATGAAAAGAGGAAAAGAAATACATTTATCATCAATTTTTGGTCCTTCTCTTTTGTATTCCAGAAACTTTGAGCACTGTATTAGACTTGGTACAGAGCGCTACAAAGTACTGGAGATGCACCCAGTGTAGTAGTCTATGTTAAATAAGTACCATTCATTACTTCCCCACAGACAACGAATTTAAAATCCATCAATTCATCACATGTGAGGCAGATTGCGATTTACATGTTAAAGTGCCCCTGTGAATTGATTTGCATAGGAAAGACTTCGGGCACAATGAAACAAAGGATTAGTGAGCATGATAAGAGTGCTATTAGTATAGAGAGTACAGAGTCTCCTACAACACACCCTTCAACCAATGTAAATACATTCATCACAAATTTTTAGATCTTGGTGAGTTTCCTAGGCAGGAACAAAACAAAGGTCTTGTCTCAAGAGCAGTAAGACTAATGTTATAAACACTACATGAGCCTGTAAGCAGCCAGAGAGAGACAGGGGTCTGCAAACAGACCTTCCTTACACCACACTCAGGTGGACTTTTGGGTTTGCTTCAAGATGTAAACATTTACATCTGAGCTCATCTGCTAGATTTCCTTTTATTGACAGTATAGGGAAACAGAATGGCATGTTACATCTTATCCTAAGGCACACCTCTAAAATAATCAGAATTTACTCATACTATGATGGCATTTTTTTCTTCACTCTTTTATTTTTTTGATAATAGAAAACAACTATGGAGTTAACGATACAGTTACCAAAGCTCTTATTATAGACAATGCAAAACCCTTTAACACAGTCACCAGAGACTTTTCAGCAGTTTAATCTAAAGCAATTCATCACACTTTCTCTGCTGCTCCTTTCTCCTCAGGAGGTGAACTCCTCACACCCTTCCCCTCATTGTGGGGTCCCTCCCACACAAGACAGTCCTCCAAGAACTTCTCCAGTGTGAGTCCTTCCCACAGGCTGCAGTTCTTCACAAACTGCCCTACCTCTGGTCCCCTCCAGGGTGCAGCCCTTCAGGAATAGGCTGCTCCAGTGGATACCCCATGCAGTCACAAGTCCTGCCAGCAAACCTGCTCCAGAGTGGGCTCCTCTCTCCATGGGTCCATAGGTCCTGCCGGCAGCCTTCACCAGCAAAGGTTTCTCATGGAGTCACAGCGTCCTTCAGTGTGGGGTCCTCCACGGGCTGCAGGTGGATCTCTGCTCCAGCTGATCCTCCATGGCCTGCAGGGCCACAGCCTGACTCACCAAGCTGCACCACAGGCTGCAGGGGAATCTCAGCTCCAGCTCCTGGAGCACCTCCTCCCTCTCCTTCTTCACTGGCCTGGGTGTCTGCAGGGCTGCTTCTCTCACATATTCTCTGGATGTATTTCTGCAGTTTTTCCCCTCCCTAGTCTGTTATCCCAGAGGTGCTACCACCTTTGCTGATGAGCTCGGCCTTGGCCAGTAGTGGGTCCGTCATGGAGCTGGCTGGCACTGCCTTTGTTGGATGTAGCAGGAAGCTTCTAGCAACTTCTCATAGAAGCCACGCCTGAACTCCTCCACTACCAAAACCTTGCGGGCCTGAAAAGCCTTTCTATGTCAAGTGGTTAAAATTGAAAATTATTTCTGAGGACTTCAACAGCACAATGTGCACTTCCCTGCAATAAGTAATGCACCATGAGAGAGTAAATAAAACCCAAACTTATAGCTAAGATATCCAAAATATGAAACTTAAAGAGGAGGCTCTGTAAAGTATTCACAAAGTCTGTATTTTGCATATCAAAAGTGGCTTGTGTACACTTTGTTTACAGCTGTTTTAAAGAGTGATTTTTTTCTGTAGTTGATTCAGAATAAAAATTTAATTTTAGATGCTTGTAATCAGCCCTCTTAAACTGCTCCTCTCCGCTATCTGTAAGGGCAGCCTTGACAAAATAGTCTCACTAAGTTGAGTCTAACCTTTACCTCATATGATTTGAATTCTTGTATATAAGTGATAATGAGCATCTACAGCAAAACTAAATGGTGCTAGACCAGACTGCTTCCAGTTCTGGAGTGTCTCCTGCAAACTCTAGTCTCACCTTTTACTGCCTTAGTCCCTACTGTAAATGATAGGCTTCCATTCAAACCACAGGGCTAGAAATACGGTGCTGCTGTAGTAAAGGAATCTCAGCTGTGCCCTGGCCATGGTGACTTACCCCAGTGATCTCTGCTGGGTCACTCATATTTACAAGAGAGCTGCCTTATTACTCCTCTCTGTCAGAGTGAAATGGCTGGTAAACACAGGACCGTGCAGGAGCAGGGAAGACACTGGACTGTTACACATTTCTTTTGAGGTAAATGTTGCCAGAGGAAAGTAATCTTCAGGCTGTGGGCTACCAGTTGTGAGGAGGCGAAAATTAATTCAGAGTCTTTGTACATTTTTATGCTATGCTGATTGAAAGTTCATTCTGGACTTTACCTAACCCAGCTTCTGCTGTTTCCCCTCCAGGAGGTTTGAGTATTAAATGGCATTGATTCTTCCTATGGAGATAAAAGACTGCAAATAAATTACCATTAAAAGGGATATGCCCTTGAGAAAGCCAAAACACTGAGCTAAAAAACATCAACTTGAAAAGATTTGGCTGGGGTTAGTGTTCTTGATGTCTTAGTATTGTGGCACTGACTGCAGTAGTGAAATTCTTTGTCTTCTGCAACATACTGCCCAGGGCACTAATACTACTAGGATTAGGAACAAAAGTATCTTCATACACAGGCACCATCCCACTAAAGTCAGGTTATTTCAGGGTTAGGCTCCTGTCTTCTCTTTTTTGAAATTATGCTGCACATCCTTGCATAGTGCTATTGTTTTCTTTAACTACAAAATAATTTTTTTAAAAATTAGTGTGATTTTCTAATGGACACTTGCAGATGCTTCATAGCAAATCTTTTTACTCCTAAAGATAATGACACTGAATGTGCAAAAGGAATTGAGGAAAAACTTTATATTCATAAAGTTTTATAAATTGTCTGTTGTGTATGGAAGATTTTTAGCATACTTATTTTTATTTTGCAACAATAAAAATCCTGTTTGGTATTGCTTTTCCTCTATTTAGAACACAAATTAATTGAGGTCATGATTCTGTTAGGAGAACACAGTCATATTTCTAGGAAAAACACCATGAAAATTTAATCCATGTCTGAGAGACTTTTGACCTTTCAAACTTGCAGGGTATTTATTATTCCTCTTTTATTTTATGTTGGGAGTCCTCACATTCATCTGTTCTCTTTAAATATTTACATTGTAACTTCTCCGGGTAAAGTACCACATGCTTAGCTTATACATAATGCTCATTATTTGTGTTGCTGCTCTCATTGACGATTTTCCATTTTGTCAAGGGGTCTTTCCAAATTGCAAGGAAAAAAAAAATTCATCTTGACTACTGTTTCTTAATTACATATTATAAATGATCTTTAATAATTACTTCAATGAAGTATGAAAAGTAAATTATTGAATGCAATTGCAACCTTTCATTTCTAACATATTAGTCTCACCTTCCACTTTTCCCTCTTTTCCCTCTTTTCCCTCTTTTCCCTCTTTTCCCTGTGTGATCATTCACTTTCCTCTTTCTTAGGAAATAAATCTAAGTCTTCCAACCTCATTTATACTTTATATTTCATATTTTATTTATAATCTTTGTTTCAATTGCCTTTACTGGTAATTTATTCTACTTGTTCATCTATCTTTTTTGAGATCATTAATTCTGTCCAAGTTCCCTAATTTTCCTGGTTTATTTACTAGGTCTTGTCAGATCATCTAATTTTAACCCTTAACATAAAGATATGTGTCCATATTCTAAACTTTTCTTTCTTTTTTTGCCTACTTAGTGTTGCGTTTCCCTTTTACTATTTTGCATTTTATATTTAAGAATTTTCCAATGCTTATTAGATCACACTGAACAAGTGTGCTGTAGTGTTACAAAAAGGATGAGTTACATTGATCATGTAGGAGATGATTTGAGCAGATTTCTTACCAATAACTTTTAAATACTTCAGGTTCTAGAACAGAGCATTGTTCCAGATCTGATTATTTAAGTGTACATCTCCTCTTTAAATAATATTTACAGTACAGTTACGAACATGATCCATAATATTCTAGATTGATTTTTTTGAAATGCTGTCCTTTTTCAATAAATAAAATAATTATACAAGAGTTTTCCTTTATTTGTTTTCTCTTACTACATATTATTTGATTCTATTCTAGATTTCCTGGCTGATCCAAGACAGAGTATATTGCAACAGGTTTTCACATCAGTTTATCCAAAAGATTTTTCTTCTCCTTTTTAGATCCTGTGTGGATATTTTGTGGTAAGTATAAAATAACGTGAAGAAAATGTTTTAAATACAATAATTATCTATAGGAATTATATTTATCTCCTCTGGATTCAGCCCTCTAAAACATAGGCAACTGGTCATTTATACTCCTTCTTTAATGAGACTAGAAAAAGGACAGGAATTTTCACACAGGGATGGGTGCCCACATTAGGGATTGATACATGCTAATAAGGTAAGTAATGCACAGAATCTCTTTTGGGCAAGACCATTGGTGGTGTTTATTCAGACTTTGCCTGGCACGATTGTAGGCAATGCTAATTCCCGCTTTTTGAAAGAGCTCCTGGGCACAATTTAGGAACTAGAATGTACTAGGGACTATTCACGACAGGTATGTCACATGTAGCCACATGATTTTGGTTCCAGAACAGCGGCCACCAGCCTGCCTTGCTTCGTCAGTCCCAATGAGTGTTCTGACAAATGCAGCCTGGATGTCTAAGCTTCAAATTACTTGAGAAAAATATTGTCTCGTGGGTACATTTTGCAGTCACACAGAATCCATTTTCCATGGAAGGAATTGCTAAAGTGACAGCAGGACTTTATTTTAAATGTTCGCATTTTCTTTAATGAAATTTAATGAATGAAAACAGGAGCCAAGGCTCAGGTTTATCATGTCTGGCTTCACTTATTAACTGGCCAGCCAGGCCAGGAGATGAATCTGTACAGCTAACAGGAAAAGGTGTTCTGAGTTATTTTTAGTGACTGCAATCGACTTTAGCCCACAGACCATAATTTCAAAATATTTCTGATATGGCAGTTTTCTTTCCAATTTTTAATAAATTAACAAAAGGAAAAAGTGGACCAAGCACAAGTTCTTCCCTTTGGGAACATTTTAGAGCTGGCTGTAATGTCCTTTCATCATTTAATAATTGGCAATAATATTCAAATGGCAAGAAATCCTCTTTAACTTTCTTGTTTTGTTACATTGGAGAAAATGTCATCAGCTGTGGAAAGCATATGCATCAAAATTCTTTGCTAGCTTTTTTCTTTTCATTATACTATAGACAGATGATAATTCACAGCAAAAGCTGTAGGGCGTGGCAAGCATTATTTAACTTAAATAACAGCAATTCTCACCTGTCTGTGTACTTTTCCAGGCTCTTTTTGCTATGTCTTAGATTAGCAAAGGTCCAAAGATTTTTGTGGTGGTTTTTTGCAGATACAAATGTCACAGTACACATTTTTAAAGGGGTGGTGGTGGTGGTGGTCGTGGAGGATGGGTAGGGTGTTGGGGAAAACACACTTTTAAGACAAAACTAAATTACACTTCTCGTAATACACAAATAAGAAAAATGACACAAAAATTCACGTTCAAGGCATTCAATACACAGCAGGCCTGCCTGAGAAAAAGCCTTTTGAAAGTTCACTTATTGAGGTGTTGTAGTAGATGCCAGATTTGAATCATTTTGAAACTCTGGGCATTATTTATGCTTACTGTGAGAACGTAAGACGTGCCCTAACAGACCAGAGGCTCACCTGTACTCTCTCTGGCTGTGGCTAGCAGAGCTGCTTAGTGACTAATAGCGGAAACAGGGTATATGTGACAAATGATCTCATCTTAGCTAGATCTTCGTAAATGTCAATGACTGAAGGCACTTCTGATAAGGATGCCATTCCCTAGGCATCGTGGCATGAACTAAAGCCCATTTATACAGAAGATATCGCAGATATATTGATACAATTGTTTTTAAAGCCGGAACAGTTTGTCCTGCAGCAGTAGAAAGGGAGGATTCTAAAGAGAATTACTATATTGTTGTTGGTTGAAAATGCTCAAATATCTAGATTAACTGCACTGTTACACAGAAATCACGTAATTTTGGTGGCTTTTTCCCTACTTTGATTCACCTTACTTGTTACTATATTATGAGCTTGTTTTCACACTTTATAAATGTGAAGGAAATTTTATATAGTTCAAGTTTGAATCCTCTTTTTCTTTATTCCACTGAAATATTTATAAAATAAATTCTATGCATGTTTTTTAGACAAAGAAGGAAATAGGAATAAATTAATTCATCCCAAATTAATTAATGCAATTAAGAAGAGATCCTTCTGCACAGCAAGGGAGATTACGAGGTAATTGTCTTTTCAGGCAATTATTGCCAAACCTTTGCCAAGAATAAGATTTAGAGGAAAGTTAAGGGAGTATCCATGTAAATATGGACACCCTGACAATGTTCTTTTAAGAAGTGGGAAAGCAAATTTATGCACTCCAAGCACAGCTCCCTGTGCTCTTCAAAGGGAGTGACTTTCTTTTCCTTTGACTCCTCTGGGATACTTTATGGACCAGTTCTCTCATCTCAAATGTCTGATCCCAAAACATAAATTAATTTTAGATGCAATTTTTATTCTTTGTGGCTGCTAAAGCAATATTCACTGTTTGTTTTGGTTACCATGGAGATAATTGACTTCCTGTGGTGGCAAGAGTTTTTTCTGGGGTATTAAAGCGGCTTGGATCTAGGGATTCGCTAATTTTCGTGCCGTGAAGAAAGTAATTTCATCAAGAAAACCTTCGTAAGATTTCTCTCCCTCATAATTTGAGTCATTCTTGTTATAATCTTGTGAGTATTTGGGTGTTTTTTGCTTTCTCACGTTCCTTTCGTAACTCAGCCTACACACTGCACGATGCTGGCTCAAACCACAGGAAAGGGTAGGTAGTCTATTTATTAATGATGTACTTTGGTCAGGCAAAAGCTCCCAACAGCAAATTATTTGATAGAGCATCAGCAGACACAAAGATAATAAAACATTTGATTATAACCTAGTCTTCAAAATAGATTGGTTAGGACTCAGACAGACACTTCTGACAAAAAAAAATCCTGTAGTGAGGTCGTCAATAAAGAACAAAAACCAAAAGCCATTCAGTTTATATTAGCTCTCTCTCTTATAGAGCACTAAAATTTGGACGGCTCATACCAAACCTTCAAGCTAGAGACCTCAGCATCTGTATACTGAACAAAGAAAAAAGACATGTTCCAAAAGTATGGATAACCAAGAAAATGCTCAGAAGTACCTTCTAAAGAATTCCAAAAGTAAAGTTGGTATAAATCTTGAACCAAATCTTGAACCAAATCTTGTGAGCCCTTGAACCAAATGGTTCCAACCATGAAGTATGGCAGGGGACTTTGTGTAACATTCAGCTGAGCTTGGGAGGGGTTTTTTTAGTATTTGAAAAAGGATACTTCAGTAAATCAGCTCTGGACAAGAAGGTACAAAGTTGGAATTGTATCCATCCCTTTCCTCACTGCACTCACAACAGCCATTCACAACAATCGTCTCTTCTGAATTCAGGCACTACCATGTTAACTATGAACAAAAGCCTTAAATGAGCCCAGAGATACTGGGACTAATGCTCAGTGTCCTGTTTAAACAGCCGTGGGCCTAGATATGCCTACTCAGGATTTCTGCACTCTTCACAGCAAGCTGATGCTGCTCAGCATAACTCTGTAACAATGGTTAGGATCCAGGATGGAATGGTGGGATGGAGCTGGAGCCAAGCACTGCCCTCCACATCCACGTACACAGCAGTGGTCCTCCTGTCTCAGAACGGAATGCAACACGATGTGACGCACAAACAGATGTGCTCCCACAATGCCTGTCTTGAACTTGAGATGGTACTGCAAGTCCCTGAGGAATAATACCGCTAAGTCCTCCAGCTGCACTGGTAAGCTTATGCATTTCCCAAGCACGAGGCTTTCACTGAAGATACAATAAAGCTTTTGGACAAATCTTCATTAATAACAAGAATTAAAAGGGGATTTGTCGTGTTTCCACACTAACAGTGGATAAAAGCATATAAACACAGGAGGGATTATAAATAACATCTACATTAATCCCACGATTAGCTCTCTGTCCTCTAGTCTCCACCTCCTGTATCGAGGGTCATGCCCTTTAAAGCGCCAAATCTGTTGCAGTTAACAAAAAAACACACACAATAGTCATTGTAGTTCTTTTCTAATGCGTTGGAGTTTTTAGTCTAGTTTGTTTTGAATTTGGTGTACAACACCAAAATGCTCACAGGTATTCCATGCAGGAGTATACTTTTGCTCCCTGAAAATAATGTCTTTTGTTCCTAAAGCATTTCACAGCAAAGAAAAAAAAAATTAGTATCAATAATAAAAATGGAAATGTTTGAGAACAAGTAACAGTAAAGCAAAACTTTAGAAATCTCCTTCTAAGTGTACAACACAAAATCAATTTGCCATGACCCTGAGAGTCAGCTATTCTTGCCCTTGTGACAGAAGAGGATGAAAAAGGAAAAGAAACAAATTAAAGCAGTACATAAAAGCCTTTTGCTTCCCAAAACTTTGGAGTGTTTTTTGAGGTAGAAGGATGGTTAAAGCAAGCTTTCAAATTTTTAGCAATACCATCATAATTTCTCATAATTTCTTTTTTAGTGTCTAACATAGCTTCAGCCTTCTGGTGTATCAGTCATTTATGTCTCATTTTTTGTACATGAAGATTGTTCTTTAGGTAGTCCATAACCTGAGAACCACTACTGCTTTGCAGTTTCCCCACCTCCTCTGTTTACAGTCTATCCATCTAAACCATTATTACTTGTTTACAAAGATTCCTTTTTTATGTTCATCAAAATCTGAATGCGAAAAACAATACAAGATTTAAACTGGAAGATATCCAGACAATATTATAATACTTAGACTGCACAAGAGGGTTGATCATACTAGAGCAACATACTGGATTTTTTTTCAAAAAATAGCAATGCAGTGTTCAACAATCATGAAAAAGCAATTTTTAAGCAAGTGTCTCAGGGTTTCTGGGCTGCTTTTGTGTTCAGCTGAAATTTCTATTAATCTTTCCTTAAATTAACTGCACTGAAGCACTCAGGAATTCTTTCACAAAATATTCATTCCTCTGCAATATTTCTAAAGGAACAGCCTAATACAATGTAGCTGTGAGAGATATGAAGAGGAGACAGAAACAGGAGTACTTAATTTGGATTTCCTAAAATAAATACTTAAATACAACTTCTTTTCTATCACTGCAAATGCAGTTACTGTAAGAGATGTTTAAAACATTATGATGGGGGTTTTTTCCACTGATACTGCATTTAGAAATACTGAATAGAAAAATCCTATTTTCCTATTATAAGGTCAAGTTACACCAAGTTCTTTCTAGTAAAACAAGAGCTTTAGCATTCTATTGGAATGTTAATATATATATAAAACCTCTGAGACTCAATATTGTGATCCTTCATGATTTACTGCAGACAAAACTCCTGTGCAGCTCCAGCAGTACTGTAAAACACAAGATTTTACTAAGTAGAAAAAGATTTTCGAGCTAAAGTAAGCACTTGAAAAGATTCAATCTAATGTCCCTGAGTTTAGAAGCCTGTGTTCTAAGAATCCAATGTACAGAGAGTGTTGGAACATAATATCTGCTCTTTCCCACACAGATCCGGTAAACATGAACTTGCATCATGGCATGGTTCAAGAGCACAGTACTAATTCTGTGGTTGCAAACAAGGTACCAAACAAAAGAAATGGTTAGTCTCTAACACTTTTTTCAATCCTGCCCACATCATATTTATTCATCATCCTCTCTGAACTGTGAACAGAAATATCAGGTTTTCAAACTGCAAGCAGAATTCCAATAAAGTTAGGGGATTCCCTTTTTTTTTTTTTTAACCAGATAAAACATGCATAATTTTTGCACTGAAAGAATAAACTCCTCTTCCAACAGCATAAAGTTGGAGACTGGTAAAGGATTAAACTGGAAGCAGTAGCAGATGTTTGCTCTCCTGAGTTTAACACTGAGGGTTAATAACCAAGGGTGGAAACTCCTTTAAAAAACAAAATTCATTCAAAATTGAAGATTTCCAGTTCTGCCACTGAAATATTTTTGAAGAAATGCATCTTTCAAATATCAAAAATAAATAATTTTATTCTTACAATAAAAACACAGTGAACTGGACCCTTTTCTGTTGAACATTGATACTATAGCTTTGTGGATTTTGGAAAACTAGTGACTTGTTTCCTAAAGTAAACCTAATTTCTAAGTAACCTTAAGTATGCATCACTTTGTAAAATTACCCAGTTAAGGTCTGCTAATTCTCTCACTCTATCTCATTAAAAGCTTTATTAAGTCATTATAGATGTTGGAATAAATTCTTTAAGATTGTTTGAAAAGTACTTCTACTCTAGCAAGTAGTACTTCCACAGAGAGCCATGGTAAAGTATCCACATGATGGAATAAAATCTTGGTAGTCAATGATATGTTGGGGCTTTTAGCGTCAGGATTTTATATGTAGTTTTAAATCTCTTTCTGAAGTGTATGTTGTCAGACACAAGTACCAAAATCATGTTTCCCCTCTTTCTATGCATTCAAATAGTACTGAGCCCCAGAACAGGCAATTCTCCCTTAGCCATAAGTAACGTGTTCAAGGGCCAATATCTCACAACCACATGAGGCTATTAAATGTGAGCTTCACACCACTGAAAAGGGCCTCAGCTTCTTATACTGGAAGGTCAGGAAACATCAGGCCATAAAACAGTGACATTATAATATATAGAAAAGCTATTTTACAGAAGGTAATTTTTAGAGGTTTCAAAAATTTATTAGCTATCATTTTCCTCTCGTTGCGTATCCTGTGATCTGGAGGGCATGGTAAAGAAGCCAACCTGACTCAAAGTAGAAGGGCATGAAAAATAGTAATAATAAAAAAAGAAATGAGCTAAAATATTTCTAAAACTTTCGTCCTTTTTTTTTTTTATTATTCTTTCAAATACACTGCATAAGCAACATTTACAATCATATAGTTTGTTCTGTAGGATTTATGGCATATGATAATAAAGTAATAAGAGCAAATAAATCCTCAGCTGATAAAAATAGTTGTAACCATTACAGCCAAGCTATACATAACAATTTAGAAACTTTCTTTTTTTTTCTTACCCCACATATTCAAGCTATCAAAATCATGTTATCACATGCTGAGCCTCTGGTACACATAGATTAAGTAACACCAGTTATTTATGTGCTTGTACACACAGTTTTTTGTTTTATTAATATTAAACTCCTACATCCTTCAATTAACCAGAAGGACACAAGGAATTGGCTGACTAAATACTTACAAAGATCCACAGTGTGACTTCTTCTGGACATGGGATTTAGCTCTAAACTCATAACTATTGAATGCCATTTTTATTTGAATCCTTATGTATGTAACCCCAAATCAAATTTATCATGCATGAGTCCCTTTAATTTTCTTTTGGACATTGTTCTTGTGTTTCCGAAGTTTGAAATAACATTTGTCCAAAATAAAAATTTTGCTATTGTCCTACTTCACCACTAAGTGCAAATGAGATTTTTGACTTGCCAGCACATATCCTACACTGCACTACTGGGAATATCCCCTTGTGCAGAGACTCTTGAGCTGATGCCAGTCCAAGCCAATAAATGCTTATGTTAATGAAGAGTGTATGGAGGCTCAAAATTGGAAAGACCTCTTTTTGCCTACTAGGTTCCAGAACTAAGCTGATACATTCACACAGCACAACACAACTCAGTGTTAATATTTGTGCTACATATGAAACATCTGGAACCTGATTTTTTTTGATCAAAAGGCAGCTTCTTTAAATTTCATTTGAAATCTGTAGCTTTTAGGATTTCTCCAGTAGTTTTCAAGATGGAGAACACAGAGGTCAAGGTGATGGCAATCTAGTAACCTCTATTCATTTCCACTGTCAGTAAAGGAAGACAATTTCAGTCATTCACAGTCAATTAGAAGTATTCCATTCTTCTAATGGAATAGGGAGTGAATGATAAACATTTATTGCATCATTTTTCAGTTAAGGGCATTTGTGGCAGACAGATGTCCAGGGTGACATTTGACTACATTAACCACAAGAAAAAATCACATATCTCCTCTGTTCCTTGACAAATTCACAACAAACACACAAATCAGGTAGAGGGTCTTATAGGTAAAACCTCATGAATTTTACCAATCTGAGAAACTGCCCAGAGAAGTGGATGCCCCATCCCTGGAACTGTTCAAGGCCAGGTCAGACTCACCCTGAGCAACCTGGTCTAGTGAATGGCATCCCTGCCCATGGCAGGGGTTTTGGAACTAGGTGATCTTTAAAGTCCCTTCCAATTTTAGCCATTCTATAGTTCTATGATTCTTTTAGATAGCCTCAACAGTATCTAGCTTTGTAACAAATGAAACAGGGGAACAACCTGAAAAATAAAACGTGATCTCACATCAAAAGGTTATATTGAAAGAGAGGCAGATTTAGGATTGCTTAGGGACCTTACATAATACATTTGATAATTTAAGCGCTTGACTTTGCAGTGCTAATATTCTGGTAGTTTAATAACATAAAAAATGTAAAAACAGCACTACATGATCTGAATTTCAAATCCATAATCTCCATTTTTTTGCAGAATCAAATTGAAAGTAAAGTCTATTTTCCACTGCAGAGAAAGGCACAGACCACTCAGACGAGCCATCAGGAGCGGGGGAGTCTTTAGCTCCACAGTGTAATTGTTTCTCCCTTGAGCTAATGGACTAACCACAGATGCTGCCCCACACAGCCATTCTTTGTTTGGGACACATATCTGAAAGGAAGGAAGAACTCATCTGGTGCGCTTTCACATAACTTCAGTCAGGTTTCACAGAAACTGGCTGACAGTACAACATCGTAAATAATTTAGAGAGGAAAGTCTCTTTTAAAACTTACTTACTGTTCACACAAGTAGAAGCCACGTATGCACTCTTCAGTCAGACAAAACTGAAGTCAATAGGGTTCGACCTGACAGAGAAATTCATGATGAGGCATTAATGGCACACTGCAGGGAAATGAGTGAAGAGACCTGCTCATGAGATGCTCAAAATTGATGCATATGGTGGGATTTTTCACTGGTCTTTCTTAATAACCTTTTGTTACCAGCTTGCCCTTCATCATGATTAAAAATATTTGTATTTATAGAGATTATTTACCCTAAAAAGAACTTAAGACTAATGTTCTCTGTCCAGATAAAGCTTTTCATGAGATTAAAGCTTTTAAATATGTCTGCATATTTCCTTACTGAACAATGTGGGTTTATTCCTAAAAAAAGAGATAATCTTTCAAACACTATTAACATGTTTTATTACACTGTTTTTTCACATGCAGTTTAAACCAATGTTAGTTATACAAAATGTCCAAAATATTAGGAAGCATGTTTGTGTTTCAATTTCTTTATTTTTTAGGTGAAAAATTCTTACTAAACAAACTGACAGGAACATAATTAAAATTTCTTCACTTTTTAAGACATTGCATGATTTTTAAACATATTAGTTTGTTGCAATTCATTCAAAGATCAAAAAATTCACAAATGTCTTCAGTGTAATTCCATGAAAAGTGACCATCTGTTTGCTGTCATTATTTTTAATAAAGTCTATGTAATGCTTGTTGCCAAAATAAAATGAACCACCGAGCCTCAAACCAGCTGGCCTGACACATTATTCAGAAATTTTCCTGCGTGCGTTGTCCATCTTCTCAGGCTTTTTGAAGAAACATGGCCAGAGCACTTTTGGACTGACACAGCACTCCAATACTATAATGGTTCCTCTGGGCTTTCTGAAGCTGTTTTACAGGACTGGCCTGATGCCTCAAAGCATTGACAAACACAGAAATTTGAGATAGGTTTAATTTCTTAGTATGTTTCTTAGTATAGAAGTTTTGGCGTGAAGAATTGACACTTCAAAAGGCATGCAGTGCTCAGATAAGAAAAATATTGGGAAAGCTATATGGACATGATTGATTTAGATTGTTAGAAAGTGTAAAACTGTTAACTTAGCCATATATAAATTCTAGCCAAAGGACTGATAGCAGAGGTTGATCAATATTTGTTGTATTAAAAAACACAAACCTTTAAATGAATAATAAATTATTTCTTTAGTTAGGAACACAGAAAAGCCACTTGAACCTCTGAATTTATTCTCAGACAAGTGGTGGTTACTCCAGAAGATTTCACTCAAGATCTCTTTTATATATTCTTTGCCATGTACTATAAAATTCTTCCAGACACCTAGAAATAAAACAAAACCCAAAATAGACTCTATTATATAAGCTTTATTTTATAGTTTCAACACATTTGTCTAACATGGGCAGCGAGCTAAACACAGACTCTGGGGTATTCCCTTGGGTTTCTAGATGCTGGACCAGAAGAGCGTGGACCTTCTGTTTCTTTTGATCCAAATCTCCCAGGCTCAGTTATTTGCCAGATATCCTAGGAAATTTTGAAAGGCACTCAACAATTCTGTTTAGGCAACTGAATAGTCCCTGATGAGACAAAGTAGTGGAATTGAGCTTACAGGTTGGGAAGACCGGATACAGCTGTCTATCACCAGAGATATGAACACATGAACTAGCTGAACTCTACTCAGTGGAGATCTATGGCTTCAGTCAACAATTTATAGGTAAGGAGCAGTGTCATTTAAGCTTCTCTGTGATTTTTTTTTCCCAGCCTTTTGGAAGGACACATGTCAACCATAGATCTTACATAGATCTTATCAGTCACACTAGGCAACCTCAAAGATGGAGGTATTTATCCTGTTCTCATCAGTACAGTCAGCGGAGTCTTCAGAACCATCCAGATGACAAAATGCACACACACTAGTGCAGGTTAAACTTGTGTGTCGAAAGATAGCTGCAGACTGAAGTCTCTCACCAGAAATACCCCTTAGAGTCAAGCACAGCTAGATATCTATATTATAAGTGGAAACCATGGTCCTAAGAACAGCAGAAGCTTTAGTCCTCTTTGTGGCTACATGCCTTCACTTGTGGAGATTATGTATAAAGGGCTTTGGTTCTACTGCATGAGGAGTGCTCTTCTCTCCCTCTGCTGAAGATCTCAGCATACTGACATCTACTCCTTTCACCCTTTGACACTAAGAGAGACTGGCTTGGTCAGTGTAAGCATAAATGTTCCTTTTCACAAAGGATGATCTTTCTTTGCTATCTTTTAAAGTCAGGAAATGTGGTTCACAGAAGGCCTAGTGAAGTGGAAAATCCATTTCTGTAGGTTCTGTAGAATGAAATAGAGTTAGAAAAAAATTCAGAAATATAACAAGAAATTAGATTCTTTCTGTTCAAGGTTTAATCCAGTCTATAGAATTTAATAGAGAATTACATCCTTGCTATAGAGAGGCTTACAGTTCCTGGAGAAAGGTGATTATTCTCTATTTAATTCTACATATCTTTTTCTATCAGGGTAATTTCAGGTTCGTTCAACTGTTATGCTTCTTCTGCCACCTTGGAAATTATCACACTTTCATGATTTTGGCATGGCTCCATCAATAGAACCAGAAACATGAAATTTCCATTCCTAATATGAATGAGCAATACTATTCTATTTCATAACTTTTCACTTGATAATTTATACGTAGCATCTTCTGTTGGGTTTAGATTGTAATTTTTAACTTGTATTCAGAGAAAGGGCTAAAATTATTTGGAAAAAAGTCATGCTAGAGCTCCAGTGTTTCAGTTTGCAGTATTGCTATGCCAGTGTCTTACTTTATTCATCACAGGAACTGTCCATTTTAGTCACAACTTAGCCTTCCAGACTACATGAGGCATGTAATCTCTTACAGAGCAAGTGAAATATCTGCATTATTTTTGTCTTGCAGGTTGTTGTGGTTTAACTCCAGCTGGCAACTAAGCATGACACTCACTCATTCAGTCCCCCACCAGCAGAAGAGTATCAGAAAAGTGAGAGAACTCATGGGTTCAGATAAAGACAGTTTAATAGGTAAAGCAAAGCTGCATGCACAAACAAAACAAGGAATTCATTCACCAATTCCCATGTGCAGGCAGGTGTTCAGCTATTTCCAGGAAAGCAGGGCTCCATCACATGTAATGGTGACTTCGAAGGACAAACGACATCACTGCAAATGTCCTCCTCTCCTTCCCCCAGCTTTATATGCTGAGCACGATGTGATATGGTCTGGAATATCCCTTCAGTCATTTGGGATCAGCTGTCCTGGGTGTGTCCCCTCCCAACATCTTGTGCACCCCCAGACTTCTTGATGGTGGGATGGGATGAGAGGCAGAAAAGGCCTTGACTCTGTGTAAGCGATGCTCAGGGATAGCTAAAATACCTCTATCTTACTAACACTGTTTTCAGAACAAATCCAAAGCATAGCCCCAAGCCAGCTGCTAAGGAGAAAATTAACTCTATCCCAGCCAAAACCAGCACAGAGGTAAAATCTTATTTAACCTATAAATGTATATGAATTACAAGATCATTAATACAGAAACCTTCCCTCCTTATGTTATGGTAAAATGCTGTGTTGAGTTTGCATGGCAAGTTTTTGTTAGCAGGGTCTACCAGGGTGGCTTCTGTGAGAAGTTGCTAAAAGCTTCCTCCTAGATCTGAGAGAGTCAATGCCAGCTGACTCCAAGATGAACCCCCTTGGCCAAGACCAAGCCTCTCTGTAAGGATAGCAGCACCTGGGATAACGGAGTTAAGAAGAGCGGGAAACTGCAGGGAAACAGCTGCCAGAGAATGTGTAAGAGAAACAGCCCTGCAGATACCCAGAGCAGTGAAGAAACACAGGAGGTGCCCCAGGTGCCAGAGCAGTGATTTCCCCCCAGCCTGNTCCCCTCCCAACATCTTGTGCACCCCCAGACTTCTTGATGGTGGGATGGGATGAGAGGCAGAAAAGGCCTTGACTCTGTGTAAGCGATGCTCAGGGATAGCTAAAATACCTCTATCTTACTAACACTGTTTTCAGAACAAATCCAAAGCATAGCCCCAAGCCAGCTGCTAAGGAGAAAATTAACTCTATCCCAGCCAAAACCAGCACAGAGGTAAAATCTTATTTAACCTATAAATGTATATGAATTACAAGATCATTAATACAGAAACCTTCCCTCCTTATGTTATGGTAAAATGCTGTGTTGAGTTTGCATGGCAAGTTTTTGTTAGCAGGGTCTACCAGGGTGGCTTCTGTGAGAAGTTGCTAAAAGCTTCCTCCTAGATCTGAGAGAGTCAATGCCAGCTGACTCCAAGATGAACCCCCTTGGCCAAGACCAAGCCTCTCTGTAAGGATAGCAGCACCTGGGATAACGGAGTTAAGAAGAGCGGGAAACTGCAGGGAAACAGCTGCCAGAGAATGTGTAAGAGAAACAGCCCTGCAGATACCCAGAGCAGTGAAGAAACACAGGAGGTGCCCCAGGTGCCAGAGCAGTGATTTCCCCCCAGCCTGTAGTGAAGACCACGGNGTCAGTGTAAGCATAAATGTTCCTTTTCACAAAGGATGATCTTTCTTTGCTATCTTTTAAAGTCAGGAAATGTGGTTCACAGAAGGCCTAGTGAAGTGGAAAATCCATTTCTGTAGGTTCTGTAGAATGAAATAGAGTTAGAAAAAAATTCAGAAATA
This sequence comes from Platysteira castanea, assembly GCA_013397175.1. Classification (NCBI taxonomy): domain Eukaryota; kingdom Metazoa; phylum Chordata; class Aves; order Passeriformes; genus Platysteira; species Platysteira castanea. The sequence continues at coordinate 248,215 of VYXC01010316.1, read as the reverse complement.
TAACAAGAAATTAGATTCTTTCTGTTCAAGGTTTAATCCAGTCTATAGAATTTAATAGAGAATTACATCCTTGCTATAGAGAGGCTTACAGTTCCTGGAGAAAGGTGATTATTCTCTATTTAATTCTACATATCTTTTTCTATCAGGGTAATTTCAGGTTCGTTCAACTGTTATGCTTCTTCTGCCACCTTGGAAATTATCACACTTTCATGATTTTGGCATGGCTCCATCAATAGAACCAGAAACATGAAATTTCCATTCCTAATATGAATGAGCAATACTATTCTATTTCATAACTTTTCACTTGATAATTTATACGTAGCATCTTCTGTTGGGTTTAGATTGTAATTTTTAACTTGTATTCAGAGAAAGGGCTAAAATTATTTGGAAAAAAGTCATGCTAGAGCTCCAGTGTTTCAGTTTGCAGTATTGCTATGCCAGTGTCTTACTTTATTCATCACAGGAACTGTCCATTTTAGTCACAACTTAGCCTTCCAGACTACATGAGGCATGTAATCTCTTACAGAGCAAGTGAAATATCTGCATTATTTTTGTCTTGCAGGTTGTTGTGGTTTAACTCCAGCTGGCAACTAAGCATGACACTCACTCATTCAGTCCCCCACCAGCAGAAGAGTATCAGAAAAGTGAGAGAACTCATGGGTTCAGATAAAGACAGTTTAATAGGTAAAGCAAAGCTGCATGCACAAACAAAACAAGGAATTCATTCACCAATTCCCATGTGCAGGCAGGTGTTCAGCTATTTCCAGGAAAGCAGGGCTCCATCACATGTAATGGTGACTTCGAAGGACAAACGACATCACTGCAAATGTCCTCCTCTCCTTCCCCCAGCTTTATATGCTGAGCACGATGTGATATGGTCTGGAATATCCCTTCAGTCATTTGGGATCAGCTGTCCTGGGTGTGTCCCCTCCCAACATCTTGTGCACCCCCAGACTTCTTGATGGTGGGATGGGATGAGAGGCAGAAAAGGCCTTGACTCTGTGTAAGCGATGCTCAGGGATAGCTAAAATACCTCTATCTTACTAACACTGTTTTCAGAACAAATCCAAAGCATAGCCCCAAGCCAGCTGCTAAGGAGAAAATTAACTCTATCCCAGCCAAAACCAGCACAGAGGTAAAATCTTATTTAACCTATAAATGTATATGAATTACAAGATCATTAATACAGAAACCTTCCCTCCTTATGTTATGGTAAAATGCTGTGTTGAGTTTGCATGGCAAGTTTTTGTTAGCAGGGTCTACCAGGGTGGCTTCTGTGAGAAGTTGCTAAAAGCTTCCTCCTAGATCTGAGAGAGTCAATGCCAGCTGACTCCAAGATGAACCCCCTTGGCCAAGACCAAGCCTCTCTGTAAGGATAGCAGCACCTGGGATAACGGAGTTAAGAAGAGCGGGAAACTGCAGGGAAACAGCTGCCAGAGAATGTGTAAGAGAAACAGCCCTGCAGATACCCAGAGCAGTGAAGAAACACAGGAGGTGCCCCAGGTGCCAGAGCAGTGATTTCCCCCCAGCCTGTAGTGAAGACCACGGTGAAACAGGCTGTGCCACTGAAGCCCGTAGAAGTGTGGGATAGAGCAGATATCTACCTACACCCTGTGGAGGACCCCACACTGGAATACGTGGATGCCAGAAGTAGGCTATGACCCCATGGGAAGTCCACCCTGAAGCAGGATTCTGGCACGACCTGTGACTCTGTGAGAGACCCACTCTGGAGCAGGCTGTTTCTGAAGGACTGTACCCTATGGACAGGTTTGTGAACACTATGGAGCAGTTTGTGAGCTACAGCCTGCAGGAGTGACTTGTGTTGGAGAGGTTCATGGAGGACTGTCTGCCATGAAAGGGATCCCAGGCTGGAACAGGGGATGAGTGTGAGGAGTCCTCCCCCTGAGGATGAAGGAGCTGCAGAGACAACATGCAATGAACTGCCTGCAGCCCCCACTCCTCATCCCCCTGAGACTCTGAAGGGGAGGAGGTAGAGAATTCAGGAGGGAATTTGAGCCAGGGAAGAAGGGAGGAGTGGGGGGGGGAGGATTTATTTTCATTAACCTACTCTGATTTTGAATTGATCTGGTTGATTTGAATTAAACTAATTTCCCCAAGCCAAGTCTGTTTTGCCCATGATGGTGATTGGTGAGTGATATCTCCCTGTCCTTATCTCAGCCCGTGAGCCTTTCATTATATTTTCTCTCCCCTGCCCAGCTGAGGAGAGCGGTTCTGGTGGGCACCCAGTGTCCAGGTCAACTCACCAGAAATGGATATAGAAACACATAAATAATAGACAACAATTCCCTCTGTGTTTTGTTCGATACACAGAGACTTTTTTGAAGACCTATACATTTCAGTAAGTGAAATGCACTACAAAGGGATGGGGAAATTGCATTTATACAATTGTTAGTACTTCTCACTAGCACTATGTAATTCTTGCTTATATCAAAGATATTCACATGTATCTTTTGTATATTTCAAAATCAAGCTATCCCAGTATAAGTCACTAAATATATTCTGCTTTCTGTAACTGGAGAAGCACAAAAACATTCAAAATAAAGAAACCAGTGGCCCCTGGATTTCTACACAGTTTTACCTCTGTAAAATTAGACTGTAATTGTAAAACAGGGGTGCAAATGTCTGTCAAAGAACACAAAAGTTACAAGAACAAATGTAAATAAACTGTAAGATGCAATTATGTCATTTAATATTAAGTGTTTCAGCTTAGGAAATCCACCCCTGATCTAACGACCTAAAATTTTCTTATTGAGGAGGAAGAAATGTACATGTTAAGGTTTACATCGGGCATTTGACCTAACTAGGATGGGAGTGCATGTCCTATGTACACTTATGTGTCTCTACTGATTATAAAGGTCTTTGGCAACTGGTTCACTGATACTGTAGAGTTCAGCCTCCAGGCAGATTAATAACACTCTCTGTGGTTTCTTTGTATTTTAGTAGTGTTGATTGTAATAAAAATAAACAAAACAGGCATTACTAGATTTCCATTTTTTTACACTTATATCCCTAAAAACATTTTATGAGGAATCCGGAAGAGCTGACGACCAGCATCATGAAGCATTGCTTTGTTTTAATGTAAAGGAGGTGCTGTAAAGCTGGTGCTGAGTAGCTCCAGTGAACTATGTGCTGTTAACCACGATTTTTCTGCCAGTGTTCTGCCAGTGTTTGGGAAACTGCACTCCTAATGAATTAATAGACGGACATGCTCTGTAGTTTCTTGAGCTAATATTTCAGGCTCTGCCATATCAAATTCAATTTGGATAGCAATTAATAATAGCTTTCTGTAAAATTAGCTCCTGTTTTAATAATACTCACTTCTCCTAGAGTTGGTTGATTTCTTCACAAATTGGTCTCCAATAATTTCAACAGATTTGTTGTTATAACTATATGTAAAAGTTTCTGTGAAACTACAGTGCATTTAGTTCTAGATTCCACTCCTTTCTCAGGGCATATGTGGTACATACATCCTTCCAGTGCTGTGTTCCTTTTTTTTAACTTTAGGTTTCAAATTTTTCGTGTAAGGTGAATCCAAGGGAACTATACAATTGTCTTTGAGGATATGTCTTGTGTAGATACTTGTAAAGAAAAATTACAGTTTTGTTAAGATCATTGTGGAGTCACTGAGTGTTAAAACTTCACCAAACTTGTGGCAAGTTAAATTTTAAGGTGTTACTTGAAATTTAAAGTCTGAGTGCAGATTTTGATATTTCCAAGATACTTCATGGTTTAAAAAAACTGTCTTAAAGGTTTTTAAATTGCATCATTTCAATCTGTAACTTTAAAATTTCTTATATTTAAAAATTTATATACTTCAAGAAATTCATATTAATTGAACAAAAGAAAGTACTGCTAACACCATAACCTCAACAAAAATAGTTTGCTGTAGATGTTAAGGAATTAAAATAATTTTTAAGAGAGAAATCAGAGAAATTACTAAAAATAGTGCTAAAATTAAAATTTAAAATACAGCAGTACAGAGTTCTGCAGTACTATACAAGTAAACAAAGCAAAACTAGATCATAAAACTTAAAAAATAAAAAAGGAAAAGAAGTATTTATGAATTCACCTTTGCCTTAACATAAATGGCAGAGAAATGCTGGAAAAGTTCCATGCTTTCAACATAGGTGATAGAAAATTCAATATTGTTGGAAGAAAGAAATTAAAGAAATATAGGGGAGAAAAAAAGTTACCTGGTTGGCAGCTGCAGTCAAAATTTTTGTAAGAAAAATTAGGTATAAGAGACTAAAAAGTTTGAATGTTCCCTATCCTGTCTACATGTGACACTTTTCTTCAAGCAATAATTGTCTGTAAGAATACATGCGTGCATCTACATGTGTACACTTCTAAAAAAAAAAAAAGAAAAAGAAAGAAAAAGAAAAGGAAAAAAGGCTTCTTGTATGAAGAAGAGCAGTATTTTTTTTATTTCTGCAAGATGAAACATGTCAGGAAAACCAGACACTAGTTCTGCTGCTAAGTGCTAGAGTTTCACTTTGCTGAGACAAAGATGAAGAGAATAATGCCAGTGCTCATGGAGAGAGGATACATTTTCTGCTTAAAATATTTACTTCAGAGAAGTTCACATTAGTATAAATTTTAAATAAGTCCTGGGAAGCCAGAGCCATCATAAAATTGGGATTTTGTCTTTAGGTTCACATATGGGTGAAACAAGATTTCATATAAATGAAAAATATTTCATTTTGCTTCCATTCAGTAAACCTGAGGAATTATTTTAAGAACAGCCTTAAAGAATACAGTTTGTGTCAGCATTTTAATAAAGTATATTTTTTTCCCCAGGCACTGCATTTTGAATGTGTCCTGATGTCTTGCACCACTCATAATCAAGATGGCAAAATCTCAGTGTGAACATTTATCACAAACAGATTTCCCTATTTCAGTATAGAGCTTTTTTTTTTTTTCTGCTGTAGCAATATTGTCTATTATCAGTCATCGTTTATAAACCAATCAAGTCCATCATAAAATTATAGGGAATTTGTCTTCCACTGTTTTTTTCATCTGGAGTCTCTGGATTAAATTTTGTTTAATATATACTGTTTCTTCATATTAATACTGTACTCTGTGGGGTTTAAAATTGTATCCTTCTTTAGTATTAAAACACCCTGGCTTCTGGTATGGTTCTTTGTGCCCACAAGTAGTATCACTGAAGCTCCCAAAAGGAGGAATTCCAGGCCTGCAAATAAATTTTAAAAACCCGAAAAACAGATTCACAGTCTGCATGTAAGGTTATTAATTCAAGGAAAAGGGAAGAAGATTTTGAGGAAAAAACTGTAACAAGTGTTGGCTGCCAGAGAAATAAAGGAGAACAAACAGTCCTGCTGAGTCACTAGATAGTTGCTCTGTATCCTCTAATTTTGACACAATTTCTCACTGGGTAGAAAAAAACAAGATAAAAACTACAAACAATAAAACCCAAATAACAACCGCTGTTTAATTTTCTGAAACCTGGGAGAAATTGGAATATTTTTAACTGCTTCCTAGAGAAAAAAAAGTATCAATTTAGCAATTTCAGTTATCTATGCTTTTCATTGTAACATGCTGTTATTGTGTTAATTTTATGGTGTCTTGATTTACGCTTTTTAACCCGAATAAGAATCATATGTGAACATATGTGACATTTAATGAATAAATTAAATCTGAGTTGATTTATCTGCTCTACATTTGTTTTCAAATTATTATTCAGCCCAGTAAGAGGATAGGGTGTGTGCTTTTTATTTGCAGTAAGTATTTGAGAAGTGAGCCTTAATTTAGAATAGCTTCATTTGCATTGAAATCTTATTATTGCTATTAAAAAAGTTTAAATAAACCAAGAGTGAGGCTTTGGCAACTGAAAACGGTGAATCTCCATGAATAATTTACCTAGGTTTTGCTTATACTAATTAAACCTCTCCTTTTTCTCTATTTTGTCCAATCAAATTGCAAAGATTCAGAGACAATAAAAACTAAAGGAGAGGATATGGAACAGATTTGTTGAATACTGTTTGGCAGGTAAGCTGAGTTTAAGGTTATCTTTTTAGCAAATGTTACCACTCAGCTGTGAATTAGATTTGGGTACCCATCACAGATGGAAAGACTGCATTAGGACTGCGAGAAAACAGTATCAGAGAGAACAGGGCAGAACATCATCTTTATGTGTTCTGGGATTCATAAGGTGGGAGGACTGAGAGGAAATTGCACAGAGAGTTACATCTGTAGATACAATTTTCTTTTAAATTGGACTGACATACTTCAGGCTATTCTGTAGCCTGCATATTACACCTTTAATTAGATTTCTTTGTTTTAAAAGCAAATGCAGTGAAGCAAATCAAAATTAATACCTAATTTCTTTTTGGATTAAATTTCAGAATACATATCATTGGCAAATGGAGCAGCAAGATATAGCTGCTTCTCCTCTTCTTGCTAAAATGCTGTGAGGAGAATGGAGTGCATGTGAAACAAAAAACTAATTTCTAGGTATGTACTTTTGCTGCAAAGATCTGATCTTCTCAAGTTGCATGTGTGGGCTATATTAGTAATAGTTTTCCAATGGGGAAAAAAATGTTGCCATTCTGTGCAACTGCAGAATCCCCCTAAAAATAAAAATGAGTTATCATGATGACTCAAAACTCAGTGCATCATATAATTAAAGTCTAAGTATATTCTATTTTTTAGATGTACTTTTAAAATTCACATTTATTTAACACTTTTAAGGTATTAAAATGTATTTCTTGAACACTTGTGTGGTAGGTAAGTCCGGAAAATTGGATTTGTTTTTCAGTAGGAAGAAAATGTAAAAAATATTTTTTTAATGTGGGTTACAAGTTTATACAGGACAAATTTGGTGCAGCTGCTTTTGAATGTCCAAAGCAGGTTTCTGGGGTATTTCCATTCCTCTTTTTATCTTCTGTCACAGATATCAGAATTAAAAAAATACCAAGAGGACCCAGTGCCTTTTAGGTCTAAACACAAATGAGAGAAGTGAAGTATAAAACAATTCTTCCAATTTCAGCTTTCCCTCTGGCTTTATTCTTGCTTCTCCAGGAATATTAAAAAGAAATGGAATGTTTTTAATGGACTGTCAGCAGTATTGTTTTCATTAACAAAAGGAAACTCAATCAACTGCTCTGCCAAACCTCTTTGTCTCTCCTTTGATGGGCATGATAAATGGTGCCAAGCATTGTCGGATTCTGCTAGATTAAATTAAAATGATAGGTGTTCAAAATCTTTTAGGACTAAGCCTAATGTAATTTTGATCATACTTCTTCCTGAAAGAAAAATAACAGTAAAAAGTAAGCAAGAAAGACAATAAAAGTTTAGAGATAAAATAGATGAACAGAAACATTCTATCATTAAATTTCCTTTCTGAGGCAGTGACACAGATTGTCTGAATCCAAAACATGTCTATTTATACATGACTGCCAGCACTAGTAAGAAAAAGATTAAAAATGGTAACTCACAAATGCACTACAGAAACTAATTTTTAAAAAGGGACATGAAACAAAAATGTGTATAGCGAATGTTATAAAATACTCCAAAGTTGATCAGGCTTTTAATCAGTCATGTTTAAACAGTAAGATCTGTCTGGGATTACTGTCAATCCCAGCAAATAAGGAGAAAATGCAAAGCCGTTTTTAGAGGACAAGAGTTTAGTATTTACAGATACAGAGTTAAACAGCAGAAGTAGTTCTATTTGTATTAGAAATAGTTGAACTAGTTAAAATATTCAACTTGTTTTATAATGTAATGCGCTTAAAAAGGCAAATTCCATTAAATCTTTCAAATCAATGAATTTGTTCTTCACACAGACACAAATTAAAACCTCTAGGTTCAATGTATTCACTCCCGGTCCTCTTTAAATTTTGAAGTCTGTCCTACTGCCCCACTTCACTTTTAAAAAAGTAAATATCCTTAGAGGTTTCAGTCTGAGTGTTGTATTACCTGAATTTGCAGGCAGTATAATCCAGATTGTAAAAAACCCAAACCACTGTTACCACAGTAGTGGTATTTTCACATAAAAATTCCAATGACAGAAAAGCAAGTTTCAAAAAATGGTTTTGCATGGCTGCTGTTCTTGGCAATGAGGCAAAAGTGCTGGCCAAGTGGCACATCCTGAAAGTGGCTCTTATACCAAACAAAGCAGTAACACAATGTGCAGGATTATATTTTGCTTAGAACCGAAGGTTGGAAGCAGCTTTATAATAAGTCTTCCGAAAGTGTTGTATGATTTACCACTATTATATTTATTGTTGGTGGTCGTGTGGGCCAGAGCTGGATAATACTGAAGACATTTATGAAATATTTTTTACCTTTCTAGCTCTATTTTATGTCAGTAGTTCAGACAATTTACAACTGCTGCTCTGTGTAAAACTGCACTGTGAAATGGAGCTTATTGCTAGAGCTCCAGGTCTCATGTCTCCTCCTACAGAGTATGTGTCTTTTTAATTTGCAGTGCTGCTGACACCGTATGCTTGATTAGGGACTAGTGTTGAGGTAACTCTGTAGGATAAAATGCTGGCTCTCTTATCCAATGGGGTATATAAATTCAGCCATGTGTACATGCCAAGAGAGAACTTGAGAGATGTAAAATGCACAAAAAAATACCCTATGGAGACTTTGACCCATGGCAGTCGTGAAAGCAATATAGCAGGATGATAAGGGGGCGTTCTATATTCTCTGTTACTGATTATGGAACAAATCATTGTTTTGTTTTATGCTAGGACCAAGGCCCTTGTAGTAAAGGAAGCAGTCCCACAGCTGGACTGAAATGCAAGTTTTTCAATGTCTGCTGTAGTGAACTAAACAAAGACATTCTGAGAACTAGGGAGGAGGGCTTAGGACTAAAAGAGGTGTGTATTTCAACACAGATGTAATATAGATTATTCTACAGCATGCTCTTTAGAGACAGAAGAGATCAATTATAGCTAAATTGAGATGTGATAGAAGGAGATTTAGTGATATGAGGAAGCTTAAATTAATCCCTCCTAAGGTAATATCGACAAATGTTACTCGTTGGTGTCATCAGTCTAGTGCTTTCAGCAGTCTGTGACATGGGCAAGAGTACTGTGAAAGGAAGGAAACGCTTCATCAGCAACCAAAACCAGTTCAGTGGATTGTCAAAACCCTGAAGAAAACCTCCCTGATAATAAAGCCTTAAATGCAGCCTTAAGGATTGAATTTTGGCTGTCTCATCAGATATCCCTTGGACTCATCACCTTGCTTTCACTCCAGGTCAAACCAGTGGCCAGCCAAGACTCAACACCTCTCAGTGAGACTCTCCTAGGAGACAGGGCGCAGGCTGGAGCAGCTGAAGGTTGAGCTCACCTGTACCCACAGCCATGCCTGGGAAACTCCCTGGGTAGCCCAAACAGTGACAGTATCAGCCCTTTTGGCTTCTACCAGCACTCTCTGCAAGCCCCTTGCACAGGACGTGGTCGTCCGTCTCTCTGAGCACTATACCTCAACAGCCCCTGGCCTGCAGAGTTCCATTCCCTCATCCTTCCAGTCCCTTTCCTTGGACCTGGAGGTAGCCAGTGAGTAGAGGACAGACAGGAGCAGTCTTTTATATTGCTGTGCCCACTTTCTCTCCTGGCCCAGGCTGGCAGTGGAGGAGAGGAAAAAGATGGCTGCAGATCCCCAATGAGTTGTCCCCCAGACACTGTGGGACAGGGGGCAGCTGCTGGCACACCCAGGCCTCCTCCTAGAGTGCCTTCATCATCTGTGCCTCTGCCCAGATATCTCTATCTGAGGGTTAAAACTGAGAACACTAAAACAAGACTTCTATTTTTCCAGAGGGAAAAGAAACGATGGGAGCTGTGTATACTACCCTACATGAAGGACCATTCTGCTTTTCACCTACACCATGATTAAACGCTTGTTCTGTTACTGCTGTGGTTCAGTTCCTTATGTGATCTTCAAAGATGAAACCTGAACTCCCCCCAGCCCTCTAAATTCAATGCAACTCTGCATCCTTTGATGGTACTCCACATAAAACTCTTGGAATATGTGAGACTTTAATTTGATCTGATCCTAAAAGCCATCATACTAGAGCAGACCAAAGGTCTGTGTAGGCCCCTGCAGCGGCCGAAGCTTTCAAGGCTCTCAGTGGATTTCTCTTCTACTTGAAGTCTTCCCCTGAACCCACTCACTGTCTAGAAAACCTGGCAGGATGGCACTGAAATCTCTCTGTCTACAGAATAAACAGCACCTTAATGAGACAGGATACTTTTTGAGAGAGGAGACAGAGGGAGAATGCAAAAGCAATAGGTGGTGGAACATCAGATATTGCCCAAAAAACATCAAAAACTGAATAAATGGAAGTTGTTAATACAGCTTGGGGTTGGATTGAGGGAAGGGAGGAGTGAACAAACCTGCTGGTCACAGAGTTGAGAGAGATCTAAAATTAGAAAAATCCTGTTTAAACAGCAGCTTTGAAAATTATAAATTGAGGTACCTTGTGAGGGCAGTTAAATACTAATCTCGGGGGGCTATAGGCAGAACCTGACAGACTTTGAATGACTAAAACAGCATTTTCTCAAAGGAAGCAATAAAGCTTCTATGCTGCTAGCTCACAACCTCAGACAAAGAAAGAAATAATAAAAAAAGAGATATATTTTAGCAATTAAGAAGTGTATTGGAGCTATGAAGAAACTTGTGAGTTCCTTGAAGATTTCTTTTAACACCTTTATACTTGCAAGAAACAGGTCTCTGGAGATAAAAGGTCAGATTGTGAAGGCTAATATGTCTGGTTACTCAGCAGAATAAAAGGCCAGATTGGACTGTCCTTTGGAAGCTAAGGAAATTCAAAAGTGATCTAAAAATTATGCCAGCAGGGAAACCTTCAGGACTTTTCCAATTCCCTTGTGATTTTTTTTTTTTATATTTTCACTGAATACTCGGCAACACAGATACCTTGGAGGATAAATTTGCCTTTCGATTATGATGGAGACAAATTTTACACATTCCTATAACTCATAAGCACATTATAAAATGTAGATATGGGTCCACTTTTCTTTTTGTCTAGCAAAATATTTTCCATTACTACAGACACAAGAAATAGAAATTGAGTTTCTACATAGATGTTTGTTGAGACGTGCTTCAAATTTGGTAAATACAGTGAATTAGATAAAAGAGATGAATTAGAAGAATGAGGGTAAAAAGGAAACTGGATATTGCATAGCTAAGCTCAGGTTGAAGGTGTGTTTAATTTTTTATTTGGAGAGACTGAAATTACTGACTGCAATAAATAAAGAACTGAATTTATTGCATTTGAATGTCACAGTACCTTGGTTCATAAAGAAATACATTACGTTGATTTTGAGCTCAGAGAAGCATCAAAACTGTTCCAACAAACCTGCCACAGAGAAAGGCTTTGCCTTAGCAGTCAAGTTCAAGCAGACTCCAGACTGAAGAGCTGTGAGCTTGCATAGTGGGCACCCACCTATCAGCTGTTCGATGTCTAACAGAGCCATCTGATAGAAGCTGTGCTTACTCATCTCGCTCTTTCTTCCTGTCTTGTGAATTCTACCTTAAGATCTTGCTGCTTATCTTCAACAGACTTTTGACTACATTGGGGTCTTGCCAGGGGTTTTGGATTTTCCAGATTCTGGATCAGCTTTCCCTGATCATGGTACATGGATCTAGATCCAACCCCTGACTGTCACTGAGTGTTAGCAGTTAGATATGACTGCTCAGCTCCAGACATGCATACACACAGATCTTACATATGCCATGATACCTTGTATTTCAGATATGCGGCAGAACTATTTTATTGTGATTGAAAAGCTAATAGTGTAACACTTAAATATTTCCACAACATGCTAATGATAAGATCAGCTCTAACTTTGCTTTTAGGGCAGCAACACTATAAACGGAATCACAGAATAACGCAGAATGGCTGAGGGTGGAAGGCACCTTTGGAGCCCCTATACTCAAGAGGGGCCACTTAGAGCAGGCTCCCTAGGACTATGGAGCTTTTGACTGTCTCCAAGGAGACTCCACACTCTCCCTGGACAACCTGTGCTAGTGATCAATCACCATCACAGTAAAAAAAAAAAAAGTATTTCCTGGTGTTCTGACCGAGCTTTCGGTGTTTCAGTTTTGTGCCCCTTGCCTTTGGTCCTGTCATCAGAAAAGAGCCTGATTCTGTCCTCCTTACTGACTGCCCTCTGGTATTTGTATACACTGATAAGATTCCCCTGAACCTTCTTCAAGCTAAGCAGTCCCAGCTTCCTCAACCTTTCATCATAGGAGTGATACTCCAGTCCTTTAACCATCCTTTTGACCCTCTGCTGAATTCTCTCCAGTATGTCCATGTCTTTCTTGTACAGGGAACCCCACAATGAGACACAGTATCAGAGAATTACAGAATCATAGAATATCCTGAGTTGGATGGGACCCACAAGTATCAAGTCCAGTTCCTGGTCCTGCACAGGACAACCCCAAAAATCATGCCATGGGCCTGAGAGCATTGTCCAAGTGCTTCTTGAACTCTGTCTATCCTGCTGCTGTGACCACTTCCCTGGAGAGCCTTTCCAGAGCCCAACTGCCCTCTGGGTGTAAAACCTTTTTCTAATATACAGCCTAAACCTCCCCTGACACAACTTCAGGCCATTCCCTTGGGTCCTGTCACTGGTCACCGCAGAGATCACTGCCTGCCCCTCCTCTTCCCCTCACAAGGAAGATGTAGACTGTGATGAAGTCTCCCCTCAATCCTCAGTTTCCTCTTCTCCAGGCTGAACAGACCAAGAGAGGTCAGCCACAGCTTATCTTTATAACCTTCATGCAGACTCCCAACTGTGTCCTAACCAGGGCTGAACAGGGGAAAAGGATCATCTGCCTTCTCCTGCTGGCAGTGCTCCTTCTAATGCAACCCAGAATACTGCCATCCTTCATTACTGCAGGATCACACTGCTGGGCCATGCTCAACCCGGTGTCCCCCAGGACCCCTGGGTCCTGTTCTGAAAAGAAGCTTTCCAGATGAGCAGCCACCAGCATATATTGGTGCCTCGGATTGTTCCTCCCCAGGTGTACAACGTTGCTCTTGCCTCTGTTGAGCATCTTATGGGAGACAGTACAAATACCCTGGGAGTGGAATTCCTTCTCTTGCAGGCCTCTAATGAGATATTTGACTACAGCTGGCCCCATGACACATCATATATTGCTATATAATCTTTATATTTTTTGGCCACTTCAAAATTATCTTAGAAAATGAATCTTATTTCCTTGTTGTATGAGTTTAAAATACCATATTAGGTTGACAAAGATTGAAAGATTTACTGTTTGCTCTAAAGAAAGCATGTCTCTCATACCTTTAAAAAATAATTTATTACTGTTTAGAGCTCTGCACTGATTGCTCTTTAAATACTTCTAACCTTAATAAAAATATCTCTGGCACAATCCTAATAAATGTTTTATCAACTTGTGAACTTCACAGAACAGATGACCTTGAGACTGACATGAATAAAATTCAACTAGTGAAAAATTATCTGTAACACAGAAAGAAACAAAGTACTTTGGGGGGGGACTTGCTAAAAACTTTTTTGCCTTGCAAGAAGTAGCAGCTCTTATCCAAACAAAAACTATTTAAAATAAGGGAATTTTAATACAGAAATTTACCAACATTTTGTTTCGTATACCCTCCACATTAATTTTCTGCAAGTTCTGTCCAAGGATATTGATGTTTATGTAATTTCCAGTAGTATCATAGTAGAGCAATCTCCAAGAGAAGTCAGATGTATTCCTCTCCAGAGAACTGGTCTCATTACAAGGTTGCAAAGACAAATATCTTCCTTTTTGTCTCCCTAAAGAACGAGTTGGCATTCCTTTCTATGCAGCAGTGATGGAAAATTATTTGGAAATCACAGAATCATAAAATAATTCAGATCTGAAAATATTTCAGGAGACAGTTTCCAACAGTTTTTCCAGGCACCTCTTGCAGTGCTCAACAGACCTGACACTGAAGAACATTATACAGCTTATCCTTCCAGAATTCCTTCTGCTGCAGACTGTGATTATTGCCTCTTGTCCTTTACTGTGCTCTTCTGCTTCTCTATAAATGCCCTTTTAGACTCTAAACGCAGCAATTGGATTCATACTTAACATTCACTTCTCCAGACTAAGCAAACAAATCTTCCTGTGGCGCTTTCTGCATGTGAAGTGTTCTGTACCCCTGGTCACTGGGTGACCCAGACAGGCATCTTAGTGACTCTGGTATTCCTCCTTTCCAGTTTGTCAATGCTTGTTTTATACAAAGGAGCTCAAATCTGGACAAAATGCTCCAAACCTCAGAAGGCTGGAGTACAAGGAAATAATCCCTTCCCTTGATCTGCCAGCTATCCCCTTGCTGCTGCATCCTGGTATGTGGCTATCCTTCATCTGCAGGAGGCCTTGCTGCTGATTTGTGTTCCAGTTGTTCACAAAGACCGTGCCTCCTCCACCAGTGCTGTTCTGCAGAGCTGTTGCCGGTCCACTCAGGCCCAGCACACATGGGCTTATTCCATCCCAAATTAAGGACTTTTAATTCACCTTTGCCAGGTCTGCCAAGGTTCCTGCTTGCTCAGTCCTCCAGGCCGTGGAGGTATCGCAGTCCTGCCCTCCAGCTTATCAACTGCTTTACCTTGTCTGATGTCATCTGAGAAGCTGACAAAGATGCTTTCTGCCCCATTGCCCAAGCCACTGATGAAGACATTAAACACTGCTGAGGAGTTCACTAGTGGCTCAGCTGTATAGAAAGCTCACAGAGGTAAAGTGCAGGATGGTTAACTGCTCCTTTCTGAAGTATTCAGATACAATAATAATAGATGCCATAGGGAATACCCATGCAGAAAGTAATAATTCAGTCTTCAGAATGACATTTCAATAGTGTGCAGCAAATAGGGCCTGAGGCCACACATCAAATTCTACGAATAAAAGAAAAAAAAAACCTAGCATCTGCTCACTCTTTGAACATTATCTGTCTTTTGTGTTGAAAGGAGCAGAGGTTCAGTGAAAAATCTCCAGTGATCATGTGATCAGGAAAAAATAATCACTGGTCATTTACGGATGTGGGCAAGGGGACTGAATCCAGTATTTCTTACTTTATAAATGTTTTTCATTGCAATCTGCAATGTATGCATGTAATTGGAATGGATTAAAAGGCTGTATCTTGAAGCAAAGTCATGCTATGATTCTATGAAACTACTGCTCTGAACAGTCTTCATGTTAGTTGATCACTTCTACAACATCATAAGAGGAGGAGATTCAGTTACTTGATGAGTAAGAGAAAGAGGAATATGGTGGAAGAGAACTAGCTGTGCTGACTTTCAAATTTTGTGGAGAAATTGAGTGAGCTATAATTTATTAAGCTACTGCAATTATTAATATATAGTAATCTCTTTCAAGGTTTGTATACTGCTGCTAGCATCAGTGTGTTCTTCATTTTGCATATAAGCTGTCTAGGGATTTGGACCAAATTTCAAATCTGCATCTGTCTTTAATCATGGCTTTTACTGAAACCAATACTAAATGTACTTTTGGTTATTGTATAAATATCTGGATATTTAAATGGGCTGCTGATATTGCACACTGACAATTCAAATATTTATTTGTACTATCTGCCAAGGGAAAGTGTGTGAAGAAAGCCATGTTTAAGACGTTTTAAATAATTCCCTTTAAAACAGTCAGTCTGTTAGTGTCCTGCACACACAGATGTGTGCATGCAAGCACTAGGCTGAAACTGGAAGCCAAATAAACTATTGCTACTTGTATTTTATTACACCTAATTATTATTTTATTTGCTAACTATTTTCAAATCCTAGCTGAAAAGGAACAACAAATTGTATTGCATAGGTATAAAGGTACAGCCTTGTAATGACACATCTCTAATGCATGGTACATAGCTTACAGTTTTCCTACAGAAGCCAGATACCAAACAATTATTGAAGAACTGCACTTGATAAGGGAAATGCACAAATCTGGATGTGTTCAGATGCTGAAAAATACATGACTGGTCTTAGTTGACTAAAAATATGATTTATGCTCCTTATGATTTCTTCTGAAAGAGAAAATCCACTAACTTACTTGAAAAAATAGGACCTGCAAAGTTCCTACTTGTTTTCTTTTCGAGGAGATTAGGGTTTTCCTCTTTTACAAGAGAGTATAAAGGGCACAATAAAGAACGTCAAAAGAAAATTTGTTCAATTTGAAAGGTGCTGAAACAATTAATTGGAATGTCACTATTATAATGAGGCAATCATGTATGAACAACTATTACTTTTATTAATGATCTGCAGAAGGCTTGTATTTGCAGCTAGCTTGGGTGGACTTTTTACCCCTGAAAATTTACATATCTCCATGTCTCTTTTTAAATAGTGCTGTAACTTGCTCAGAAATTTAATTTTCACTTGAGCAGGAGAAAAATCATTATGCCAGTGACAAATATATTAATAAAATCTTTGAAGAATTGTGATGTTACTTGAACAGCTGCAATGATTTCTTTTACTGTGCAGTCCCCAATCTGGAGGACCTTAATTCTGTTCTCTTTTATATGAAAGGATGTGCATTTCTTTTCACTGGACATCATAATTGCCAAAATAGGTGGCTATGGCTTCATAAAAGTGTCAGATTTATAAATAGCTTTTTCCAGCTATCATATATATCTAGATGTATGGGGGAGTTTTTTAACTACTATGGTGCACTTCCAGGAGAGTGTTAGTGTTAAATAATGCATTTTATACAACTGGAAACCAGCAACTCTAATAGCAGGTTTTTAATATCTTTCAAAAGACAGCCTTTTACTGCTGACTAAAAGATAATAGTGGGAAGATGCTCAGTGTTGCTAGCAAAGGACACTTTTAACCATTTAAAAGTAAATGTCGTATTTTGAGGTCATATCCTGAATGAGTGGGAAATACTCTTTTTCTAGTTAAAGAAATTAAATGCCCACAGACTTTTTTTCTTTGTTGATGTGTAATAAGTCTCAGTGCTTCACAGATCCTCTTGCCCAACTCTTTATTAGCTGACCCGTGTGCCTCTGCTGTGTTAAGAGTTAATGGAATGTGCCTCTAATTGACATGCTGACCAAAACCACTGGTTGGCACAGGTGCTTGACAACGGCTGACAAAATGGCTCTTCCCCGAAGAGGCTCCTCAAAACATGGAAATGAATTCTAAGGTTTCAGCTGTACAATTGGTTTCAGAACCTTCTGCATAAAGCATCTCGCAAAGGTTTACTTTTTCCCCGTTACACTGCTGCGTGGCACCAAGGTGAGGTGGGACTGTTGAAACTTAAAAGATGCAGAAATCCTTGTCTAGTTTCTCTGAATCCAGGGATGTACAATGCCAAAGTTCAAGCAAATTGTGGATGAAAGGATTCCTACATGATGAACAAATGAAATGTGTAGGATATAATATGTGAAAGCATTTTCCAAAATTACTCTGGAAGGGGTTTATATTTTTCTTTTCAATCTTTAACTAAGCGTATTATTTATCACACAAGTGGTTTCATGTCAAATAGGCAGTGGAATTATGTGAGCTCTAGTGATTAAACACAGAGATGTTAAACCTTGTCATAGCCTTGTGTTTGTCTCTGGGGCTGTCACTGTAGAAGGTACCAGCTACTGAGGCCTGTCAAAATCCATTAAATGTGATCTGCTGCTTAATGCCCTGCTCTGACGACAGGACAGGGAATATGACAATGCAAGAGGAGCAGGTAAACAAAAGAGTGCTCATAAAAAGACTCCCACTGAAGTGCAGAGAAGTAAGTTTTCATTACCAGTTTCTGAAAATTATTTTTAAATTTAAGAAAAAAATGGCGAAATCTTGGAGAAAGAGTGGTTTATAACTGGACAAGAGACACTGATGAGATTTTTTCTTTTTCTCCAAGAAACAAATAGGAAATACCTGTCTCATTCAAGCTAAGCAAGCACTGCTCTTCTGCTGATCAGAAGTATCCAAAGATTTTATGTAGTTAGGAAGGTTCTAGCAGTCCAGACTGTGAAAGTTGTGAAAAAAAATATCTCTGAGAGCACAGAGGTGGAACTAGAAGCTAGGAGACCATGGAGGACAAACACAACATGAGACTGGCATTCTCTGCTGCTGTATGCAAACAAAAGAGGAAAACAAGGCTTTTCCCAGTAATTCCTCAGTGTTGATTACTCACACCAGTGCAAAAAAAGAATTTTGAAGCATACCTTTCTGTTTTCCTGTTCATTCACTTGCATTCGGATCTTCATAAGCAGAAAAAGTATGGGAAATTACACAGTGCCAGAGCCCTGGGGCCCTGCCTGTCCCTGCCCACTGCAGTTGGCTCCTCCAACTCTGCCCATGACTCGGGACCCTACTTCAGTTGCCAGGATCAAAAAATGCTGTGGCAGGGCATTGTATGGGGAGATCTCCACAGTCTTAATGAGCCTTCATTAGTAAGATCGCTGAAAGGAAGTTTTCTGGTTTGCAAAGGTTTGTCATTTGACTGAGAAAAGCCTTACACTAAACTTTATTTGGTCAACAGCAAACAACACATTAAAAATTCATTGCGTTTACCCAAGCACAATAGGATGGGACATACTTAGATTTGAACTGGACTGATACTTGTGTTGTACAGAATGTTTACTCAGTGGCTAAAGCACGAAGGGTTTTCAGTACTCACAAAGCAATTATGCATCCTGCATTTTTTCTTGAGCTTCCTTTTTTTATTATCTTGTCATAAAAATACTACTTTTAGAACTGCTATACTTCTTTTGATACTTACAAGACTAATCAATCAGTGCTAGTTCCTGAATTAATAGACAAACATGCAAATGCACTAGAATATCAAAACCTCAGAAAATTTGTCCATCAAGAACATATTTTTTATAGCCAAGAGATACTAATGTTTTACATAGGTCTGAAAGGAATCTCCTAGTCATAAATCAAGGCTTCGACTTTTTCAAGCAACCACACACATGACTTTATAAATTTATCGAGTTCCATATTAGAAACTGGGATTTTAATCTCATTATTACTACTGGATGGCTGTTCAAAATGTCATTTCTATAAAGATTAGAAACCCTTCTCTAATTCACAGCTTAATTGTGTTTACATAGTTAGATTCTGTGCCAGGCTCATCCTGTAATTTAACTGGTCTTGCCTTCCCATTTTTGCAATGCACTTTCAGAAACAGGTGACATCGCCTCACAGTTTTCATCTTGCTGGGCTATAGACAATCAGACTTCTTTGGAAGGGTTTGCCCTTTCAGTCTTTATCATAACACCTTATGTCTGAACCAGCTGCAGTTTTTCTTGATTGCAAATGGCCAGAGTAATCTACTGTGTCCTAGATAATAACTTACAGATCATAAAAAATATATAAATCACTGATGAATTATACTCTGTTTTGGTAATACAGGACTTTGCCCTTTCAGAAGATGCATGGCTTCACTCTCATTAGGTGGAAACATGTTTCTCTTTACGGTAGTTTGAGTGCTGACTTCAGTGAGGCCAATATTTTAGCTCTGCTTTTCAGCAGATTTAGGAGTCATGGACGCATCTCGACATTTTGTGAGCAAAATAAATCCCTTTAATTATAACAAAATGTTAAAGCTCCACAAATGTTCTATGGATATTACACTACTGGGAAATGAGGCAATACTTAAAAAAAAAAATTCAACCAAATATTTAAACTGAAGAAGAGATAAACGAGGGAATTATGCTGCTCTCTTGATAAATGTGGAGTTATATTTGCATTTCTTCCTTCCCGCTATCTCCAGAAACTGGAAGAGCTATCTGGTTTTAATGACAGTTCTTTCTTTGATCAGTATATGTATCTTCTAAGGATGCAGTTTGGACAAAGAAAGGCAGTATATGACTACACATGTGTCTCAGGTAATAATTAGTGGTTTATAGCATTGATCCAGACTGAATCAAAAGTGACTTTTATTTGCTGTCTAACAAGTTCAAATTCATCTTGCATCCAGCCCAGTATTTCCAACTGTTACATTTTAAGTACCAGTAAGCAGCATCTCAGCAGAGCTGTTGTACCTCCAGTACAGCAGGAACATTTCTGCTATTTTACTAACAGGCTGCTGGCATGAGTAATAAAGAATTTTTCTGAGACACAGAATCCAGGATCTGATAAAAATTGGCAATATATCCTGATGGCATCCTGTTGCATGTCTTTTCTTCAGTAACCTCAATATCAAATTTAATTATGTAGGTTGAGCATTTTAGACTTGTCTCGGGATATAAAATTAATTCCTATAAATCTCATGCTCTCTACATTCTGGTCTGTGCAGAGGTTAGTGAACAACTATCCCCCTGCCTTGCTGTTCAAGAGGGCTTTCAAAAGGGCTGTAGTCTTAGGCATAAATATTATTGAAAGACTGACAGGCTCATGCAAAACTAATTTCCCATCCTCTTATCAAGGATTTGTAGACAAGCAGGCACCTAGAAACTGCTGTTTAAAAGCTGAACCGTGCAGGCTAATGCTTCTAAATGGAATTGGCTGCCTTAGGTGTATTTACTTGTTATTTTGCTTATTTCTATCCAGATTCTTTCTCCTGCCTCTCTTCCCCTGGAGACTTAATGAATAGTTATTCACTTTCAGTTGGTTGAAAAAGAAACCAGCAGAGAAGATGAAAGCTCACCTGAGAAGGAGCAGGAGGAATTGTATCACTCAGGCTTTCTGTAGACTACCAAGTCAGTTCTCCACTGTTGAAGACTTGGCACTCAAATACTCATCAAGAGATGGGCAGTGTCTTGCCAGTGTTAATCTGAGAGTTAACTGCCACAAATACAGATTAGGGGTATGACTTTCAGGCAATTGTTATCACAATTCAATATATTTTATGGTATTTTTGGGTTCCCTCATGCACTCAAACTTTTGAGACTGGTGTAATCATCCAGTTATTCACAAGGCACTCAATGGCAGTTTCACAAAGAAATACAGAAGGCATTTATGGAATAACATGAGAACAGAATGCATATCCAATAGCCTCAGCAGTGCATTTTAGTAGCATCTTGTAAACAATGGACTTAACACTGCACTTACGTCTAACGTGTGTGATTTGTCAGCACAGTGGTAGTCTGTTTTAAATATAAAGCAACGAGGTTATAGTTGTCATAAATTGAACTGGCCAGCATTTTTCCAATAGGAAATTTTATTTGATGGAAAATGGTTTTTGTGGGTAATAATTCTTAAATTGCAGGTATTCATAGTTTAGTTTCCAAAGTGGTGGAATTTATGATCAAAACAGGAAAGCCCTTTACCCACAAGAACAGCTGGTAGCCTGAGGTTTTAAGAATGAGGTGGGAGATCATTATGGAGATGCTCTTCTCTGTGATTCAGAAGGAGAATTTAATCTGCAGACTTTTCATTGTTAGATGAGTGGCCTGATCATCACACATTTCAACTACTTGGGAGGTATCGTTCCTTTCCGAGGGGTTCCACTTTGTATTAATAATGCATTGAGGGAGAATACAAGAGACCAGTTTCAGCGCTGCTTTTGGGTACAGGAGATGAAAGATCAGATACTTGTTCTGAAGGATATTTATTTATACATATAGCAAGTAGCAGCTCCAGGAAGAGATATTAGAAAACCATTCAATTTCCTCAAATGCTTAGTAGCCTGGTGGGCTAGACATTCATCTGGGATGTCAGGCTGAAGTTTCAATTGCTGGACTCAATCACCTGGAATAAGAACTTTCTTGTCTTAGGAGAACACACAAATGTGTGAGAATCCCCATATTTTATGGTCTTAGCCTCAACCTCATGTGTGCTGGGAAATTTCACAAAGCACTGTGCATCTTGCAAGTCTTCACTGGCATTTGAACCACAGTACATACCAATAGCAGGGTAGAAGGTAGCATATTCTCAGTGGTACCATCCTCTGGTTGTATCTGTAAGTGATGTTAAGCAATTTCCTTTCTCCAATAGTACACCAACTGTAACCGACAGCTCCCAGGGCATATTCTGTAGTGATAAAAAAAGATAACTCTAGTAGCCTTGCAAGAATTCTCCTCTTACTCAATCCTGCAAATATGTGCTGTCTAATATGCATAAGGTTTGCAATATTGTTAAATAAATTACCCATCTGCAGCATGAACTGAAGAACTACTAGATAGAAGTTCTACAGACAGATTTAGGATACCTGGGGACTAAAAGATGTGACACAAAAATTATTTTCATTCGTTTCCATATTAAGAGGGGCCTATGCTATTAGTAACAAGAAAAGCACAGGTTTGTCAGCTAAGTTTTCTGAAGATTTGTGATTTTTATTTTTCTTTATAATAATCTCAAACTGCCAAAAAATATTTACACTTCTAACAGAAATAAAAAATTTGCACATGCCTAAAGCCATTTAATCTGAGTCACGTCTATTTTCTTCTCCTTTCTGCTTTCATCCTACTACATTTAATGTTGCTTTTGTTGCCAATGGAGAGACATAAACACTGTTGCAGGAACAATTGGAAAATGGGAACATATATTTATGTAAACCGGTATTGACTCAACTTTTAAAAAATAAAGGAAACAGAGAAAGAAACCAAGGCTTTTAATGCTGTGCTGAAAATCATTATGACCAGGGCTGCCTATGTGCACAGAATGCCTGACTGAGTTCTGCTGATATTCCTTAGGTCTACTGTGAATTTACAAACTTAAAGTTATACGTAGTTAAAAGTCTCTGCCCAATATTCACCATTAGATGTAGATCTTTGTGTTGTTTTCTTTTGGTCTCTGAACAGTGATGGCTGCTTTATTTGTTTATGCAGCTCTGTGCTCTATGGCTGACAGCTCCACATTTGGGAACATCTGAAAAAGAGGTCACATGACCTTTCTAAACACGGGAAAACTCTGTTCTTCTCAAGATGACCCGAAATGTTCTAATTATTGGTTATTCCCTCTAGTTGGTGATGCAGCCAACAAGCACGTAAAGTTCAGTGAACCCACAAGTGTACAGCTGTTATCTTTGACTTGTGGCCAAAATAAAAATTGGAACAAAATTTACCCAGACAAGTATAAAGCCTCCTGTTTAAAGCAGTTATTTTCTAAGCCAAATAATCAAATAGAAGCTGAGGAAGAGCGAATCCTTTTTCTACAAACATTGATTCAAACCAGGGTCAACATTTCAGACATGAGATGTTAACACACATTACTGACTTGACTGCACAAGTCTCCCAAAGAACATCCAAGTCTCAAATCTATTGATATGTGTGCAGTTTTACCTCATAATCCAATTGTTCCAATTTCATCATATATGTCATCTTTTCTTGTAGACTGGAAGTTGATTTTATTTGTCTCCTGCATAATCAAGGTGAAGGTTGAAAGATGGCAGTGTGAGGTCAGCTGGAGTAACCTTTGACACACACCTGTGATATCTGCTCTGATGTACCATCAGAGCAGCCAGAAATGAGAGAGCAGTAATTCCCTACTCTTTTCAACATTAACGTTTCTCAGGAAATTTCCAGAATAAACTAATCTGTGTCTTCTTATATGGGGTCAAAAAGATAAGATAGAGATCAGAAACATAGCAGAAATTGCATGCACTTCCTCATCCTACTGCTTATCCAGACACCTCTGTCTGATCTGCTCTTCAGATCAATTTTGTATTACCTAAGACTATAGGGAAGGGACACAATGTAACCAGAAATAAAGTTTCACAGTGCTTTTCATAGCTGTGCTTGCCTGTGTTGTACAGCAAGCAGATATAAAAAGCTGATTCCTAAACATATGTAAGTCACATCCATAGTAAGCCAGAGGAGAGAGGTCTTTCCACTACAGTGAACGTGTATCAACTCATCCGAATGGGTATTTGATTTCTGTTGAACTGTATCATGAGTTGCAAATCAGCTCCTACTTTACAGGTAGTATAGCCTGCCTGACTGATAACAAGGCTTAATTAATGTGCATCTGAAAAGCTCCTTCCTCTCTCTTTATTTCGAGACAAGGCACATTTGTACAGGGAACAGTGCAGGTCTTACTAGCAGATGTAATCCGATCCAGAATTCCCCCTGCACTATCTGTTTGTGACAATAACAGAAATGCAGCAGTGCACTGAGATAATGCTTTTTCAGAATAGAAAGCACCTTGTTACATTGGATGCAAAACCAATTTTAACTACAACTTCTCACAGCAAATTTGATAATAATTCACATTTTAGGTCGTCAGCTTCGTAATGTCATCAGCAACAGTTTTCAGAAGTCTCTTGAACAAACGAATGGATGTTCTCACTATACACCTCAAAAAAATAAAAACAACCCAGTAGTGGCTGCCATTCTTTCAAAGGATGAGTTTAAGTGTAAAGTGTTTTTAAAGGAACACTTTTTTATATTGGTGGGAAATTGGATTTTTTATCAAACAAAAAGAACATTTTTCAAGGTAATGTGTGATACTCAGTGGTTGGACAACTCTGTCTATAAAGGCAATGCTGCAGTCAAAAGTTTCTACAAACATAGCAGGCCATTGGAACATTTCATTGCAATTTTTGTGCATGTTAGGGAGAAAAATGCTAGCAAAATACATCCCCTCCTAAACTGTTACCTGTCTCTAAGTAGACAACAATATCTTAGCCACAAAATGGATTTTATCTTGTCTTTTTCCTTTGAAAAAACATTTACTTGAATATATTAAGCAATCTTTCTACTTTATTAAGTTCCTACTAAGATATCTCCCCACTCTGTGACCAGACATTTCATAAATAAATTGCTAGACAGAGTAATATATAAGTAGTTATCTCCAAACTGCAGGTACTGAAGTGGACCTGTTTCTCCTCAGTATTCCAGGTATTAAATGCTTTCTTTCCTGTGTTGCTTTTTTCAGGTTTTGGGGTGGTTTTTTTTCCCTCCTTCCAATGGGTCGTGTTGGTTGTCTTATCTATTTGATGTTTTACTTGCGTTATTTGAAGTACATTTTTCCTAGAAGACAAAGGGATATGAAAGCTATAACCAGAAGGCAAATAAAATGGATTAATCTCTATGTGATAGAGTACTCATATTTCAAGATAAAAACAGAAGAATTACTATGGAATGTTATGAGAGATGCACACACTACATGGAGGGAGGAAACAGTATCACACCAAATTATATATACTTAGATAAATTTGCTACACAAGAAATCTGTCCCTTATAAAGTACACATTATAAGTACATTCTTTTCAGATCAATTACAAGTAAAAGTCTTGTATCATTAATTGATTTTTGACCATCCAAGCTGACTCATATTTATTTCTCCTCAGATCCTTCTGTGTACTTCTGGTGCAATTTCTTCTGCAGGAGGAGCGGCACAGAGTCAAGTGCTTGGACTGGGGAATGAAAGAGTCTCTTGGTACTTCATCAGAAGTCAGCTACTTGTGGGAAGACTATCCAGATGGGGAAGCTTGGTCTGTTGCCCAGAAACCCTGTTTGTGCATGACATGAGTGAGAGTTTGACAGGCACAGAGAACATCAGCTTGCAGCTCAGGTGGGTATGTGGCACAGTCCCACCTGATGAGACATTCACATCTTCCTGGTTTCTGCAGAGCTGATAAGATTTTTTTGTGTTTTGAGAGAGAGGGAAAGAGATGTCCATCAGGCAGAGTAACAGGGAGCTTAAACATTAGCTGGAAGGAATGCTGGAGAGGAAATACTAGTGAAAGGAGATAAAGACAGCATAATCTTAAGAATTTGATGTGATATGATAGGAGTCATAGAGGAAAAGTAATGTGTGGATAGCCATCACTGAGGGGATGACAGACAAGAATGCTTTGAGTTTGTAAGTAAGGCTAATATGCTAAAGAGAGGGCTGGGTGAGGGCAATACCAAATATTTATGTTGAAGAGAAGGAGTGTATGTGTGTGTGTGTGAATAATCAAAAAAGTAGTTCATTGAGTGGTCGGGAAGAAGCCAGGCTGTTAGAATGGCTGTAGGAGAAAAAGTGCCATGATGTTGAGTAAGAGGAGGGAAAGGGGGAGAGGCAGGAAACAGATGCTGTTTGTGAAGGATGATGGAATGATGCTTTGCAGGGTCAGAAATGGCATGGAACAGTTACAAATCAGATAAGTGGCCTGAAGTGGTATCTGTTATGGAAAGGAGAGGAGGATTTACAGAGGTTTATTTTAGTTCAGGTGTCTGGTGACTTGCAGGGCCAAATGTTGGAACTGAGCAGTGTCCACGGAGTGTGTGCTCAGCTGAGGGAGATGTGATACTGTTGTGTACTGTGGCCACTGAGAGGTCCGCTGCCAGCACACCTAGCCCTTGAATGTTAGAGAGAGAAATTTACTAAGAAGAGCCAAACAGTCCATACCACCATTAACTGAACAAGTTTGAAGAGTATTTGCTACAGTCAGAGAAGGAAAGTGATTTTAAACATTTAGTGCCCTAGATTTGCAGTTATCCTCTGCACTGGTGCAGCACTGAGCATCATTAAGGCTCCTGGCTTCACACTGTGAAATACAGAACAGTAGAACTGCAGGGTACAGAGAGGTTGCAAAGTTTGTGATTTAAAAAAAAAAAAAGTACTATAAACAGATTGAGGTGTTTGTCTGCTATAAACTATGGCAACATCAGGATTGTTGGTTATATGGCATAGTTGTTCCGTTAATCAGTTAAACTGTTGTCTTATTTAAACTGCTTACAGGTAAATTTTTCTCTATTTTAGAGGAAAAAAGTATATATAAATGCATTAAGAAGGATATCTATCATCATTTATCATCTGAACAGAGGGACAAGGTCTACTGTACTTGTGATGTGAGCATGAAAAGATCGTGTTAGATTTATGAGTCTGCTTGTAAAAGTCTCCCTTCTATTTCCAGTCCTGCAGAGCCCCCTATCTGTGGGCTTGCTCTGTGCAACTTGACTAATTTGGAGATGTCTAGTAAACTCCTTTGATTTCCCCACGTACAGTGAGGTTTTCCTTGCCAAAAACAATGCTCTTTCTTATACAACGGCTTGTTAAGTTTTCTTCGTTTTGCTCTTAATTAAAAGTTTTTCTTTGAACTTCATAGAACTGCAGTTTTTAAGTTGATGCTGTTGCCATGCCAGGTGAAGGAACTTAAAACATGCGGAAACAGTGCAACAGGTCCTTCTGAATGTTTAGGCACTCACAAGAATTGATGCCAGTTAGTGCTCACTACTACAGTTCTGTAAGATTAGAATGACTTTTAAGGAAGCCCAGAATCAATGTCTGCTGGTCATGAGATGGAGTGAGTCCATTCTTTCTACATGTGACAGTTTCTAGTTGTTAGCAAATCAGTTGCCAGCAAATGTGGCAAAAATTTGTGCCAAGAAAAGCACCATCAAAGAACTTCAGGGAAAAGTTTCTCTCCTGGTTGAAATGAAAAAGCGATATTTTCCTTTTCCTATTTACATTTTTAAGTGTATGCATGGAAAAGGAGACTTGTACAAAATAAATTACTGGCATAGTGAGTGATCGTAGTGGGTTTTACCTCCTTTTCTGTTTCAAATGTGCCTATGCTGAAGCCAAAAATGCAGTGCAGCTCCTGTAGGCTGCCAGCTTTTCTACAACAAAATGTAGTAAAAAACAACACAAGGCTTAAAGCTTGCAGAAGAAGCCTGTGCAGACCTCAGGCTGTAACTAGGAAACACAACCCTGCTGGGCTCCCATCTGCCCTCATGACTCTGCTAGCAGGACCCAGCTTCACTAATCTTAAAGCAGCCTGTGCTCCATCAGGATGAGCAACACTTAAGATTGTAGTTAAGAGTATAGTGACCAGGGAAAAGTCATTCTTGGCTCTGGCCCCATTTCAGTGCGTATGGTGGAACAATCCAGCACCAATGAACACAAGTGTGTTGCTACACAAAAGTGGGCCAAGGAGCAAGCTTGGGCACTGCACCTTGACTGTCATTGTATGATTATTAGCTTTTTACTTTTCTGTCCGTTGGTCTGCCCCCGTTAGTTTTCTCCAAAATGGACTTTTACGTTATCATTTGTAGACAGACACAATACACTTTAATTTGTAATCTGAGTCAGACAAGCGTGGGACAGTGTCAGCATAAAAGCCGTGCTGTGCTTTAACTCAGTTCTGTGCTGGTATCATCAGCATTTGCCGTATTTTTGTTTAATTAATTCTGTCAGCATCTCTTAAATATTTTTCAGCTTGGGCAGCTATGAGTCTGTGTGAAACCTAACCATGTCTGCCTGGGGCTTTGGGACTTTGGCAAGGGCTGGGTATCTGTCTCCCAAGGCATGGTGCCACTGAGCTGTATCTAACTTCTAGGTGCCAAGAAAATGCAAAGACCAGTATCCTGTTTCTGAAAGTGACAAAAGACAATGCTTTCTAGGGAGAGTACATGGGCTTGACTTCTTTCTATGATCTTTCTCCTTATACTCCCATGGCGTCTAGAAGTGCTGTATTAGAGTAGTTAAAGTTGTTGCATTCCTGTCTAGTCCTTTTAGTACCCCTTAACAGATGTGCTGTCTATGAATTTACCTAACCTCTTTCAAATTCTGCTGATACTGTCTGCTTCCACAGTCTCTGTGCTCAGAACACTATTGGCTGCATGAAAAAAATCTTCTTTTATTCAGTTTAAACTTAACTCCTACAGTTCAATCCAGTTTAGTATGCAATATTTAGTAAATAACAGTTCTGCATTCAGCTAATCTACTGCCTTCATTATTTTGCAAACGTTGTTCATATCCTCTCTCCTGCTTAGCCTCTCCAACATGAAGATTCTTCGCCTCTACTCCTTATAAAGCAGCTGCTCCTCATCATAGGCTATTGTAACTGTCCTTTTCTGCACCCTCTCCAACTCCACTCCACCCTTCTTTGAGATGCAGAGAAGAGAATGACACACAGGACTCGGTGTGTGCACAGCAGAACTTTTGTACAGCAGCAAAGTGACATCCTTTCTTGTCCACAGCATCCATCCTGGTGGTGACCAAGATTTTGCAGGTCTTTTGGCTGCCCCTGCACACTGACTCAATGATTCAGAGAACTGTCAACTCTGCTGCTTTAAAATCTCTTTCACTAGATTTAATATCAGCTCTGATGTCAGCACCATGTAGACGGGGTTCAAATTCTTTTTTTCTAGGTGCATTACTTCATGTCTGTCTACACTGAAGTTCACCCATCAACCTTTTTGCCTTAGGTGGCCTTGTGTCTGCAGACTAGGAAATGTTACTGTTTATTTCCTTCTCCTAGACACTGATGATCTCTGGAAGACCACTGAAGATTCTTTTTAATTTAGAAAAGGGACCAGTAACCTCTCTGTGTAGCACCTATTCTTTAACCAGCTTCCAGTCTATAAAAGAGCATCTTCACCTCATCCAGTGGCAGCTTAATTTCTTTCATAATCTGTGACGTAGAATTTTACCAAAAGCTTTAAAAAACCCAAATATATTATTTAGGCAGGT
This sequence comes from Platysteira castanea, assembly GCA_013397175.1. Classification (NCBI taxonomy): domain Eukaryota; kingdom Metazoa; phylum Chordata; class Aves; order Passeriformes; genus Platysteira; species Platysteira castanea. The sequence continues at coordinate 218,903 of VYXC01010316.1, read as the reverse complement.
AATATCTTAGTCCAGGTACCTCCTGGTTCAAGTAAAAGCAGATTAGAGTTGAAAGATTTCGCTTTACAGTGGCTGTGCAGACTGTTTTTGCAGTAGTCCCTGTCCATTTGGGCTTTCAGTGATGTTATTCTCTGTTATAAACACTACCATGTTAACAGCAGTGGAAGGCAGAATTCCCAGTCTAGTCTGTAGCTCTCAGGATCTCCTCTAGTAGCATTTCTATAGGTAGAGTTCGTCCACCTGTATGTCGGCACAGTAACTGCTTGTGAAAAGGGGGCCCATGACTTGGCCAGCACCTCAACAATTTCACATTCAAAGAAATAAAATATGTGGTGGTGGAGGTGGTCAATTACGTACTTTGATACCTGGCTAGACATCTAGCTTTGCATTTACAGTGGTTTCTCCAGTAACACTCATAATGCACGTCCTGTGTGCCTTAGAGTCTCTGCGTAAAGCTGATATTGCCTTTGGCAACTACAGAGTGTCTCTCACTCCCAGCTTCCAGGAAAATGGAAGATGCTAATACTCTCATGCTGTTCTTCACCTTGTACTTGCTGTTTCGCTCAGTATGTCGGTACTTGAAAAGCGCCAGGCATATGTTGGTTGCTGCATGTCACTCTTGCTGTCTCGGAGTCTTGAGACACATACATTAGATATGTGACATATGCTGAGTGAACTGTTGATGTTCGAAAAGGATTTCCATTGCTTAACACCAGCTTTGTGAGTGATAGCCCTCCAGCTTCTCCTACCTAACTGCGTGTCACCTGACTAGTTAGCTCTGTGCTCTTGTGAGCCTGCACAGTATGTGGAATTTGCAACATAGCTGTTCAGTGAGTTTAATCAGCTGTTACCTACCCTTCCTTTGACCTCTGCTTTGGGATGATGAATTGGGAAATCCAAAATGCTTCCGTCCCCTGTCCTACTGTGCATTCTTCCATCTTTCATCTGCTTACTTTTCTCTTGCCATTTGAGTATTATATTTTTTAAAATTCATTTGTTCTTATTTTCCCTCTTTTCTGTATTTATAACACATTTTAATATATTTCTGGACTCTTTCCTGTTTGGTTCCTTAATCTATCTCTCAGTTTTTCCTTTCTCCAACTCATTTATTCAGTCCCTCACTCTACAGAGTTTGGGAAGCTGATATTTCCAGAAACAAATTAATTACTTGGGTCAGAAGGAGCGTCATTATTTACTCGGGATGTGATGGGTTAGAACAATCTGGCACAAAAGGCTACAATCCAGTTTATTCTTGATAGGTCAAAATCCTGGATATCATCTCTTCAGTGGTTCTAAACTAAGCTTTTTTTGGACTGGGTGATTCAATGGCACTTATACTAGCAAACAATTCAGCCCTTGATAATTTTTTAGTGAATGCCAGTTGTGCTGTATGCTGGGATTTTTCTGTGCTAAAGCAAACTAAGAAATCTGAATATAACTTATTCAGTTATCTAAGTAACTAGGTAATGGCTGTATCACAAAGAAAATAATTCTCTGAAAGCATTGCACATACCAGTTCTGATCCAAGCATAATCTTAATCGAGCCTCTGTTAATATCATAGAACACCTTGCTAGCATGAACAGTGACAACAGTCATTGAACTTAAAGTGTTATAAATAGAACTTCTAAACAAATTAGAGTAGGGTAGGAAGGACATATCTGCTGTCTGCTACATTTTATCTAGGAGGAGCAAAAATGCCTGGCTTATACTTAGAAATAATATTGTAGCCATTATGATTCAAGGGCTACAAATGAGGTACATTTGATAAAACAAACTGGGGGGGAAAATACAAGTTTGACGAGTATTTTAGGGTGATTCAGAACAATTTGCATAGAGACTGGGCTTGACCCAGATTTGCCTTCCTTCAGTCACTTCAGGAATACGTTCCTTTCTGGTCTAAGTATATTTTGGGTGAAGACGAATAGGTGAAGCAAAGAAGGTAATTTTTTGCAGATTCGCTTTTGCATATAATGTCATTGTAATGGTCTGATAACCAGGGTTATGCATGATCTAATTTCTGAGGATGATGTCATATTTCATAAGCATCCAGCAGAGATGATACAATCATTTCACAGAGGGAGCTATATGATGTAATTGCCAGCAACACCACATGGATCAGTGGCCCAGCAGGCTACATTCAATTCATATTTTATACGGTGCTAATATGTCTTTTTTAGCTCCTTTTTCACCTGAAGATGCCACAGTGAAGAACTTTTATTTTATGTTCAGATTTTTTATTTAAAATCTGACTTTCTTGTTTGTTTTTAAAATAGAGTAATTGAAAATGTCATAAGATTTTTTAACTGTAGGGGTTTCTACTTGCTTTGCCCACTTTATAACCCAATACTAATTGAATTTGCATGGCAAGGGTTTGGTAGCAGGGGGGGTTACATGGGTGGTTTCTCTGAGGAGCTGCCAGAAGCTTCCTCAACATCTGTCAGAGTCAATGCGGGCCAACTCACACATCTCCACTAATGCCCGGTCATTCTGTTCCACATCCTTCCTTCTGCCAGCTGGGTACTACCAGCTTGTGACCAATCATAGGATGTAAACAAACAGAAGATCACATCATTATCCCCTTGCTCGGATTTTTGTTGGGTCTGAGTGCTGTTTGAAGTCTTTAACTGTCCTGGCTAAATAAAGATTGGGTTAAGTAAGAGTCGGTCCTCTGAAACTAAAAATAATGGAACTAAAATTGCTTCTACATGCAAACAAAGCAGAGACTGAGCTCAGAATTCAGACAAAATTGTGAGGCAACTTTTGCTTCCTGGGCCTTCCCTCCAGTCTTGCCTCATGAAGGACTGTTGAGCAAATTAATTTCTGTCCTTTCAACTCCTTTCTTTTTTCCAACACTCTTCTTTGCGTGTACATGTTCAGTTGCACTGACCTCTTCTTTATGCCCTCTTTTCTTTCTTTGGGTATTTTTCCCCTTGTCACCATCTCATTTATTTTCATGCTTCCAAGTTCTGTTTCTGAGATTATGCAAACAAAAATGTAAATCATTCAGGTTCTTTCTCTGAGATGATTGCTACTGTGGTCCTTTGCACATTCTTCTTCAGATTCCAAAGAACAGAAGCCTAAAAACCAAAATTTTATTTCACATTCAGCGAATGTGAAATATGTGATCATAAAAGTGGGTACTTGTGCTGTGCAGACTAGAAGATAGATACCAGTTTTGTCTTCTAATTACATTACAAAAAAAATAGCAAATTTCAGTGTCATACACTTTTTTCAGGTGGCCAGTCCCAGATTAAGAGGCTTTGCTAGTGTGGAGTCTTTACAAATTGCTTAGTCATAGATGTCCACCAGGGTTCTCTTCCCATAGCTACCAAAGGAAAAGTGGAGTTCTCCCACAACAGACATCTCCCTCTTTGACTGTACGTGCATTACAATACCACTCTCAGCTTCTATAGCTCTTACTAAGGCTTCAACAGCAGTGGCTAATGGCAACACCCATTAGCTGATCAAAAGAGTTTATCAGAAACGGGAGTAACTCTGCTTTTGTTGCACCCTTGCTCTCCATCCAGTGGGGAACTGCTCTGTGCAGCTTTCTATAAAGTCACCTTAGGTAACACATGCATACTCTGAGCCCTGAGATTACTGTCCAGTACACATTGCTTGTGCATTTTGAGTAGCAGAATTGAGTGTTTGTTTGGCAGGAATTCATACTAAGAAGAATAAAATTCAGCACAAGTTTTGATGAAGTGGGCATTGCTTTGTCAGCCAAGTCCAAATGCAAAATGTCACAGGAAGAGCTGTGAACACAAGCGACATAAAAATATAGGTGTAATTTTTTTCTTCTCACTTACAGGAAGAGAGAGATTGGTTTTCTACCTCTATTTGGATACACTGGAAAGATACAAGTATTACTCTGGTCTGACTGCATAAGTATTTAAAAGATAGAGATCTCATTGTTGGATGTTCCATCAGGATTAAGGAAATTCCAAAGATGCAGCAATTAAAAATTAAATTTAAAAGTAAAGATATAGAAAAAGTGGAAAAGTAGTCAGGTTTTGTTACAGTACTGTCATCAGAAGTGCCAGTTGTGAAGAAACTCAATTTACAAAATGTTATCAGTCCAAATGATTTGGAAACATAAGTATTAATCCACCCTTCCTGGTATCCACGGTATCTACCTCGTATTCAAACTAAATTTACTGTGTGGTAACCCTGCTCAGTTATAGTCAGATATGAACTAGATTTGACATCCATGTTTTAGAACTGCCTCTCCAATCTCATATATTTGTTTTAGTTTTTTAAAATTGCATTGGGACCAGTTTGACACTTTTCACTTGTAAGCATATTTACTCAGAAGTTGTTTCAGTTTCTTATTTTTGGTTCATCTCAGATTGTGCACATTTAGGTGGCACAGTCCTTTATGAAGCAGCCGGTTTTCCTGGATGAAATATGTAAAAAAATTGGGGAAAAAAGGTGACATTCAGCACTGTGTTCATAAATATTTCTGTTGCCCTGGTTTTTGCTAAAGCCTTCTGTTTTAACCTTGGAGTCAGATTCTTTCTCACAGTTTTATGTAAATAATAGCCAATGTTTACTTAACGGTATTTTCTGTTTTTCATTCCTTTTGTAATAAAAAAACTTTGATGAGCATCTTTCTTCTCCAGTGAAATTGAGAAGGAGGTGACATGCTCTCCAATCCCTTGTGGAGTTGAAAAATGTATAAAACGTAATCTATGTAAATAATAAAAGTCTTTCCCCTCCTTTCTGCTAAACCTGGCAGGTATGAGAGCGTCTTATTGTGTTTTCCCAGACACATATTTCTTTATTATATTTCTGGATAAAAATATATATTTCTTCTTTATTTTTACCCAAGGGTCCTTCAGGCAGTCACTGTCCATTATCTTGGACAGAGACAGACACTAATCACTGTTGCTTTAGAGACTGTTAATCAAATGCTTTAAAATGCAATTCATTTAGTTCCACATTGAATAAAGAACTATCCTGTCCATTTCTTTCCCATTCTGACCTTGTGCAAAATTTGCGTACATTTAGATTGCCCTTTCCTTGACCATGACCTGTCCACTCAGTTGTAGTGAATTTCTTTAATGATAAGAAATAAAAATGGCTTGCTCCAGAGCAAGAGGAAAGAACAGAAATTAGAGAATGTAAGAATGTTGTAGTCCATTTGATTTTTACAATAGATTCCCTGATTTCTTTGGGGATGGTTGCCCAATTTATGCTTTTACAAGAACTGAGATCAAGTGATTACTTTGAAAATATGTCTTGACAAATACGGCTGTGCAAAATGCAGTCTCATGCCTGTTATCTGTAGTTTGTTCGCTTCAGGAGAAAAAGAGGTTGTCTTCTGTTTAGACAATGATATCTTTTGTTCAAGCACAGACCTTCAAGTAGGGAAAATGGATCTACCTATAACTGCAGACATCCAACTCATGAAGCTCAGTGATACAGAGCAATATATGCAATATGAAATTTTCTAGTCAGGCCTGAACGTAACAACTAATATAATCCACTTAACAACTTCAGAGACATTTTTGAAATGTCTTAAAGTAGTTTTATTGTTTGGTTACAATTCGCAAATTTAATAGTACTGCCTTCTTTTACCACAATGTACTTTCCTTTAAAGCCTTGATATTGCCATCTTGTTGATGTTTTCTGGCCATGGTACTAATTGAAAGATTGAGGTATTCTTCTTTCATTCAATATCTTGCAAGAAAAAGTGATTTAAAGAGAGACACTTAGCATAGAAAACTCATAAACTTCCACATAAACAAGCAGTTAGAGAACCGCAGATGTTTTGGATTGCATCGCTGAATGGTACAGTGTTATAGACTCCCCAAATACAATTAATGCTAGTTGCAATGCACTTTTGTCAAAAATGGTGCTTTTTTTCTTAAACTTAATTTCTGATTTATTTTACTTCCCACAGAGTAATTCTACAAACCTGGCATCATTTACGTTTCATGCCTGCTAATGGAAAGCTGGATTCATCTGTGCAAGATTCATCTGGCTCAAGTATATTAAAACAGACATGCTTGATGGAAAAATATCTCAGATATTTAGAGAAGACTTGGGTTTTAGTTTTTCATGGTATTGTGTTAAGTTACTTGGCTGGGTATAAACCATACAATGTTTGAGACTTTTCAAAGTCTGAATTTCCTGAAATTCTAATCCCATGCACTTGCACAGTCACATAAAACTGTTGGCTTTGGAACCTTAGCTGTAGAATTAGAAGCAAATAGGATTTTTTTTTTTTTCTATAGAAAATACCATGGAGTTTTTGCCATTTAACTTCTGAAACATGTTGTTTAAGCTTTAACATAAGATCTTTGGGACAGAAGCAGTCCTGTGTTCATTGTGTAGCGTACCTGGGAGTGGAGCATTTTTCAGCATGAGAGGGCCACTGCAATATCAATTGTAGCTGTTCTGTGAAGTAAAATGGTTGCTTTTTAAATAGGTCACTTTATCCTACTCTGCTTTTCTGGTGACTCAAATAACATTTTATGGGCCATTTTTTGTTCATAATGTAATACAATACAGAATGTGATGGTGTAATAAAGGGGCTCATATGAAAGATGAAAAGAAGGAAGAAAAAATGGCTGAGACAACTGTTACAATGAAAGCAAAATGTCATTAGGTAATTGAAAATATTAAAGAGCTATTATGTTTCTGAAGTATCAATATTTTCCTCCATCCATAAGACAGAACATACACCTATGCTACATGTACAGAAGGCGAGATTCTCGTCCCAGTTGCTCAAATTTAAAAGAAACACAAATGAAGTTAGTCTGGGCCTTCATCAGTCTGCTGCTTGGCCCGTTGATTTAGCACACTTCTATTTTATATGCACTCTGTTATTTACATCTGCTCAGACAGTTCTCCCACTATTATAGTCTAATATTTCACAACCTGTATAACAGCACATTTTTTTTTTCCTGATAAATACTAGCTCAGAACACTTCTTTTTCTGCCCTATTTTCTTGGAAGGAAATAGTATTATGCAAGTGCCTACATCCATACAGCTGTGACAGAAATAGAGAATATTGCTCTGACTTCAACATACTCCCTGAAAAATGAACTGAAAATATACTCTTTGTGAGAACGCCAGTCTGACTTTTTACTGTTGCTTGTAAAAACAGTGGCTCTGACCAAGGAAGGCTTTACCTCATACCCCCATCATCAATCTGAAACCATCTCATTAGCCTAATGAGGGCAAAAATGGGCAAGACTTCACAGAGCTGGTATGATCAGCAGACATTAGAATTATTCTTTCCTGGATGGTGGCAGACAAACGCGTACTGTATAGTGACAGACAGGTGATCTCTGAATTTCAGCATGAAGGAAAAAAAAGGTTCAGTCCAGATTTTCACCTATTTAACACTGCAGCTCTCCGTGTTCCCTTCTGAAATCTTTCTTAATGCATTCTGATATTATTTAGATTAAAAATGTCATTCACATTTGGATACAGCTAGACCTCTAGTGTCCCCTTCTGTCAGTGTTATGTTTTCACAAACATGGCTCTATTGACTAGGTGGAAGTAGGGCTTTCTTAGATTATTAGTAGTATTGGCAAAATGACCCTCTACAGTTACGGGGAATGTCTCCCTCTGAAGCACTGAGAGACACAGTATGAAAGTTTCTGAATAATTGAAGTCTACAATGTAGAGATAGAAATTTGCCTCTCTCTTGGACTTTACCAGATGTTTTAATCCAGGGAAGAGCTATTTTGTCCCACACAGGACTTCTGGGCAGGCAAAGATGTAGGGAATGACAGATGTCTAGTGAGGTGCAATAATCCTGAGACACTGGTTGCTTGGAAACTTTCCAGATCTAGCCTTACTTTTTTTGCAGCCTGAGATCATCAGACTTGAAGCCAGAGCTAAACAGAGGTCCTGTCTGTCACAGACAGTGAGTACGAGTTGTTCTTCTTTTCTGCCACGACAGTGACTGAGAGCCAGACTGCCCTTTAGACTCCCCCAGCTGGGGAACGTGACACGAAACTGTGATGCCTCCCTGACATGGCCCCTGATGTAGGAGAGGAGTGACTGCCCCTGACCTTCTCCACCTACCGGCAAGGAAGCTCACTGGTGAGGGAAAGGGAGGTGGGGAAGGAACTGGCTAGGAAAACTTGCTTCAAGTGTTCTATATTTAAAAGATTTTGCTGGAAATCTGAATGGGTCTGTGAGGCAGGGGATTAAGGACAGGCTTGAAAAGCCTGGTCACAGAGCATGGTATCTGTTATACAGCTGTACATTCACTGATATTCTGCCAGCATCATATTTTCTCCCTTACCCATCCCTGTACATGTTAAAACTAGTGAGTCAAAGACACAGATCAAAACTCTTTAGGTGGTTCCAGTCTCAGTTTTCACATAAAGGTAGATATTCACAGGCCTCTTCACAGTATATTCCTATACGAGGTATTTGCCATGATCTTTCCTGGAATGGGAACAAAACCTGAGCACACCTCCTTGAAGTCAGAGAGACAAGAATTTATCATTTCCTAATAACAAAGTTGATTTCTCTGCTTTTCTTCAAGAAGATACTTTTTGAAGTATTTCAGGATGCAGCACAGATTAAATTAATCTAAAAATGATAGAATGTAGAAAAGGATTATACTATCTCAGTGATGCAACTTCACAGCCGTCACTTCTTTTCAGACTCTTTAGGATTTTTCAGAAACCACAAAATGTCTGCATTTTAAAATAGTTTTCTGAAAGGAGTAAAGAAAACATCAGTGTCCTTAAATCTTCATATAAATCTTCTTTTACTGTTTGATCATGGCAGAATGATGACAAGCAGCTTCATTTTAGCCCAAGTAATTAAATATTATTACAGCCTTTCTGATCTCAACCCAATGATAAAGGACTGCACCCAGGAAGAGAGTTTTTGTGGGAGCCAATCAGAGACACTCTGCTTGCTTCAAGGATATATAAGTGCTCAGTTCACAGAAACATGCTAACTAGTTGGGGTTTTTCCCAGCAGCATCTTGTTACAAGCAGTTTTGCACACAGTGTAGAACTCACGTGGCACTAAACACCTGCTAGTGTGCCTATTCTGGCCAGACTGGACCGTGACTCCAAGATCCTTGTGAAGACATTTTCTATGAATGGTCCCTGAGGAAGGTGGGTAGGGAAAATTTTCATAGAAACATAGAACAGTTTGGGTTGGAAGAAATGCTAAAGATCATCTAGTTCCAACGCCCTTGCCACACGCAGGGACACCTCCCACTAGATGAGATTGCTCAAAGCCCCATCCAGCTTGACCTTGAACACTTCTAGGAATGGGACATCTACATCTTCTATGGGAAACCTGTTCCGGTGTCTCACCACCCTCACAGTAATGGATTTCTTCCTAATTTGTAATCTAAATCTACCATCTTTCAGTTTGAAGCCTCTCCTCTTGTCCTATCACTACATGCTCTTGTCAAAAGTCTCTCTCCACCTCTCTTGTAGCCCCCTTCAGGTACTGGAAGCTGCTGTAAGGTCTCTTTGAAGCCCTTCTTCTTCAGGATGAAAAACCCAAACTCTTTCAACCTGTCCTCTTAGGAGACATACTCGGATCATCTGATCATCTTTGTGACTCTCCTCTGGACTCTTTCCAGCAGGTCCATGTTGATCCATACAGGCCTATTGGTAGTTTTGTCTGAATTACTCAGGGTGTGTCACTCCCGAGTTTGAAGGAGGTATTCCTTGATATTGACCTTGATATTTTTTGGAACTCCATTATAATGCTACCCTGCCCCTGCTTTGGACTGCTCCTCATCCATCCCCAGGTGGAACTCCATGCAGTCCAGCAGGTCACTGACATAGAGGGTGACACTCCCTCCTGGTTTCCCCTGCCTGTGCTTCCTAAAGAGCCTATATCCTTCCATTCCAACACTCCAGTTATAGGAGCCATCCCACCACGTCTCCATGATGCCAGTAAGATCACAGCCCTTCAGGCATGTGCAGTCTCTGACTCCTCTTGTTTATTCCCCATGCTATATGTTGTGGGGCATTATTATATGTTTGTATAGGGGCATTTAACTGGCTGACGATGAAGCTGACTTGCTGCCTGAAGTGGCTGGAATTCCTTTATGCTGCTCTTCAGGTGGTCTCCTGAATTGCAATCCCTCTGCAGCTGCTGAGCATTTTTCACTGGCCCTGGCATCAAACTAGTAGGAGCAGGGTGGATTGAAGTTCCCTTCCCCTAGCAACTTTAAAGCTCTGTAGTTTGACAGCATCAGCCCCCTCTATTGTTCCTTCACAGATATATATTTCTCTCACAGCTGGAATTTTGGAGTTCAAAAATAAAGTAATAGTAGGAGAAACTGATGTTAATCTCCATAGGCCCCATTAGCTCAACAACTTGCTTATTCTCTAATGTGTGATAGCAGGGTGCAAGAGAGGTTGTTACAGTGTTAGCCTGGCTTCCTGTGTGTCTTTTCGTCTTAGCAGCTTTGCAGAAATGCCAGCATAACACAAAGGTAATTGTTGTGCTGTGATAATCAGGATTGCTGCACTTTGTCAGCTCATTAGGAAGGTAAATATATCTCATTTACAAAGGAACTTTTTGACTGGTGATTAAAGTACAGGACTGAAAGTCAGCTACCTAAAATCATGTTTCTATCTCTGTAGTGTTTGGGGGTTTTTATATGCCTTCTTTTATTTAATTTTTGTGAAAACTTTAATTAATCATACTGTGCCTCAGTTTCCTTTCAGGTACAAGGAAGTTAATATATCGGAAACTTTTGATTGACAAATTTAATGTTGGTCAGGTACTTTGACATGTTTAGATTAAAAAGGTCTCTTGAAGTGCAAATTACAGAGGTAAGCATGGCTGAGGCACAATTCCTATTTTGCCTATTCCTATTTTGGTGTCAGCATCTGCCAGTCTTTTAACTGATTTTTTGTGAAAGCCTGTCTGGCAGCACTGTCTAATATTCTTTTTCATTTCATTTATGGGGAGAGAGCCTTGTTTTTCTTGGATGCCATTGATTTGGTTTTTTTTCCCTATGAAAAAATTATTTTTATGGAGTGTTTAAGGATGTCTGTAAGTGGGATACATAATACATATTGTATATCAGAGGTCTGGGAAAAGTACTGATATTTATTATGCTAACTTTTCCACATGGAGTGTCAGATTATTAGGGTCAATTAGTCAACGTTTAGGCCTGGGTGCTTAAAGCTTGAAGTATGCTAAAGTCCATACCTAGCCATACTTTAGACAAAAATCACTGTTTGGAAACATGACCTCAAAACGTACAGTTGAGGTGTCTTTGTCCCTCTTGAGCCCTCTCCTTTCTCAAGTCATCAGGTTTCGCCTTTGTTGGGTGGAATCTTCTTTCTCCATCCATGAGTAAGATTTAAGTAGGAAGTTGTTCAGTGATTCCCTCTCTTTGACTTTGGCATCATGAGTTTAGCTTGCAGGAATAACAGAAGTGAGTCTATTAGAGACTTCACATGGTCCTCTGCCTTCCTACTAGCTTCTGGTTTTGGGTACATTCCCTTGGTGTTACCTTAACACGAATGAAAATGAATATGCCTACAGGAATTCTTGGAAAAAGAAAAGAGGCAGATGTTTTAAGGGGAAGGTCTTCATTAGGCTCTATGAATAACTGTTCATTTTTTAGAGTTTGCACAGCTTTAGAGGGAAAATTAGACCTTATCAACCAAAATGGATTTCACATCAGGGCAGAAGATATGTAAATTAACCTTAGTCTTCTCTATCAGAGGCTTTTTCATCATATCTGCATGATTTTGAGAGAGGCTGGCAACTGGGGGAAGCTATTAATCTTGCATTGTTTTCACTGTATCATGTCTATTTTTGAAAAATTACTTTTGATTTAAGTGCAGTACTTTGAAGAAGTAATTATAATTTATTAACCAAAACCTTTTCCAGCCATCCACAGCAATATAAGTGTGCCTGTTTACGTGCACCCATATGATCTTCTAGCTATAACTCCTGCAGGAACCAGTTTGACTTTGTGGCCTTGGTGTGTCTTCTAACTGATGAGGTCAGCACCTTGTAGGAATAAGTTAGTAGGTCACCTACCAAGTTCATGGGTCATATTGACTTTTCACTGTCATATTTGAAAGGTCATAAGTAATATCTACAGCATTAACTTTAAACTGTTCATTGAATATAACTGTCTATAATAATTACTCTCAGCAATGTCTCAGAGAATGCAACTAGTGATTTCCTGTTAATTTTCATAAAACCTTGCACTCTCCTACTTTTGTACCTCTAGAATTTATCAGAGAGGTGTTTAGTTCCCAGGAATCTGCCCTAATCTCCAAAAATGAAGCATGCTAGGAGTCAAGAGCACTTCAAGATCAGTGTATTTCAAAGCAAACGGGGAGAAAAGGTAGCTCTATCAGAAGCAGAGATAAGGAAGCCTGGTATCTGAAGGGATTTGGTCATCTCATTGAATTCTTTGATCTAATTTAACTGAAGTTTTTGCTAGCTGGAATGTTCCTAACATGCATTTTTGACCACAGAAATTTGTTGTTGAGTAGTATCTGCAGCTTTTCCCTTGGAAAAGATAGGATAGTAATGGAGAATCTTCTTTACTTAGTTGCCCATTTATGTAAGCAAAATTTTCCTGGAATACATCTCCATTTTCAAAAATTTTAAGGGAAAGGACAGAGATAATGTGCATGCATACTAGCACTTGCATGTATTTTGATCCTAAACAGGCTGAAACCTAAGGAATCGAGGCTGAAGATTAAGCAAAAAGCACTAAAATTAAACAAACAAGCAAACAAACAAAAAAAAAACCCAACCCTTGCAACACTAGCAAGAAGTGTTCTAAAGTAACAGTCAGGTCATCTTGCTGGCATTATGCCTTAAACATCTTTTGCAATCTCTGCTGGAAACCTTTAAGTGGGTGTGAAGATAGGAAATGCTTCCACTTTCCTTTCTTCTTCCTTGGCTTGAGAGAAAAAGCAAGACCACAGAAAAGAAAATTTCCCAGAATTCTAGAATCATCAAATCCTAAAATATCCTGAGTTGGAAGGGACCCACAAGGATCATCAAAATCCCAGTTCTGGCCCTCCACAGTTCTACACCAATAGTCACACATGTGCCTGAGAGCATTGCCCAGGTGCTTCTTGACCCCTGGCAGGCTGGTGCTGTGACCACTTCCTGGGAGACCCATTCCAATGCCCTACCAACTACTTTCTGGGTGAAGAACCTTTTCCTCATACCCAACCTAAGCCACCCCCAACTCAGCTTCAGGCCATTTCCTCACGTCCTGCCACTGGTCCCATGAGTGAAGAGATGGGTTCCTGCTGCTCCTCACAAGGAAGCTGTAGCTGCAATGAGGTTTCCCCTCAGCCTCCTCTTCTCCCGGCTGAACAGACCAAGCGATCTCGGCCACTTCTCGTATGGCTTCCCCTCATCCCATCACCATGAGTGGCCCAGATTAGAAAGGTGTCGAGGCAGTAATCTTACTGCCTTGCTGTGATCTACTTGGAATGACTTTTCCAACCCCAGTTTCCCTGAAGCTGTAGGCTTTCTTACTCTTTAAACCCTATTGCTAATCCAATTTACCAGGTATTTTTCAGGGGTAATAAGTGTAAGAGTCTGTCATTACTCTATTTTGTTTTTGCAAGCTCTGGTAGGAAAAGTCAGCACCATTATTAAATCCACTAGAATCACAAGTGCCAGTATGTCAGAGTAGCTGCGGGAATTGTTGAATCCTCTAGGGAGCGTTTATTTCAGTTGTTTCATTTGTTCCAGCTATTTAGATTGTCCCTTGTCTGGATTCCTTCTCTATTTTCTGCACATTGAAAGCAAATACATACCTCAGAGTCCCAAGAGCTGACAGCTCTCTTGAGCTTAACAGAGGAACAATATTTTTCTCCCCAACCCTGCACTCTGAATAACTTAAATGCAATTGTATGCTCTCTTGGGCTTTCATGTTTCCTAACTATATATAAATAAAACAGATTCTTTTTTTAGAGCAGGGTTCCTGTCATTTTCCATTTGTCTGTAAATCACATCAGTATTTATCTTTAGTATTATTTGTTTTTACAAACCCTGTCTCATATCTGATAAAATACAGCAAATAAAAATTATTTCTAAAATTAATGAAAACAATAGTAAGCTTCAGTCTAGCTTTAAAAGCATCTCCAGCTCTCTTAGGATTACAAAAACGTGTTTCTTCTTTCCATGTGTTGTGGTTTAACCCCAGCCAGCAACCACACCCCACGGAGCCACTCACTCACTCCCCCACCGGCAGGGACAGGAAGAGAATCAGAAGAGTAAAAGATAGAAAACTCACGGGTTGAGATAAAGGCATTTTAATAGGGAAAGCCAAAGCGGCACACACAAGCAGAGCAAAACAAGGAATTAATTCACTGCTCCCCATGGTTCAGGAGGTTCCCGTTATGCTAATTCCTGTAACACAACTCAGATCATGGCTCACAACAATTGAAAGGCACACCCATTACAATCTCCATCCCTGGCTCTTTCAGGCCTGGCTTTCTGGTTTAACATTGCAGTGAACTCTTCCCCTTGTTCCCAGCCTGGTTAACAAGGGATTCCCGCTGGAGTCCATGAGTACACTCCACATCACAGTCCTCCTCCAGGGGCTGCAGGGGCACAGCCTGCTTCACCATGGTCTGCACCACAGGCTGCAAGGGAATCTCTACTTCCCCTGCTCCATTGTGGGGTCCCACACACAGGAGACACTCCTCCTTAAACTCCTCCGAGATGGATCCTTCCCACGGGCTGCAGTTCTCCACAAACTGCTCCCGCATGGGTCTCCTGTGAGGTCACAAGTCCTGCCAGCAAACCTGCTCCATCATGGGCATCTCACGGGGTCGCATGTCACATTCTCCTTCAGGCATCCACCTGCTCTGGCATGGGGTCCTCCACAGCCTGCAGGTGCATCTCTGCCCCCTCAGTCACACATCCCAGTCCCTTCAACTCAAGTTCACACTGGAGTTTCAGTCTGTCCAGTAGAGCAGCCCCCATATCATGTAAATGGCTTGATTACAGATACTAAATTTAACTCACTCATGATTTTGTACATTTTTGTGGGGTTTTTAATGTCCTGCTTTAAAATCATCCCAACTATTCTTGCAACTTTAGTGAGTAGATGGATTTTTTTATTTTGAGTCAGATATTTATTAAAGCAGTGTATTTCAGTATCTTCCTGGGATTCATAGGATTTTATGTTTAGTTATACTATTCAGTTATAAGGATTTCCTTGAGGACATCTACATTAGGCAACAAACACCATCCTTACCAGCCTCTGAAAGTGTTAAGAAAGAATGCTACCTGATTTTTAAGGTTATCAAGATCTTACATGACCATATTTCCCTCCAGCACATCAGCAAAAGGTTACAAGGATTTCAGGATGCTGGAATTCAAGTGAAATTTAACTCGGTGTGCAAGGGACAGTTTGATTTTGCTATTATACTCACTAGTCTTTTTGCAAGTAAAATCAGGAAAGATTTCTCTGTTGGTTAAACATCCAAGTCCAGTCCTCAGGGAGAATGGTGGGGGCAGTCATAACTTCTGAAATATTGACAAATGCTGAGCAGTGTAGCTCATAACATATTCTCATCAATATGAGAATCCATCAAGATATGTATTTTGAATTTTTTCTTAGCCAAGTCCAGTTTTAAACAGCAGATTTGATTTACTCTAATACCCAGATCATTTGGTAATTTTTATTTTTTCTATATTGAACACTATTTCATACTGGTACTGCCTTGACAAGTAAAAATGACTGCCATAGAATCATAAAATCGTTAAGTTGGAAAAGACCTCCAAGATCATTGAGTCCAGCTGTTAACCCAGCACCAACGTGTTCACTAAATCATGTCCGTAAGTGCCACATCCCAGTGTTGAACACTCCCAGGAATGGTGATTCCACTACTTCCCTGGGTAATAGTCAGTATACCTGCTTTAGGGAGAAGAGTGAAAAAATATTTTCATGTTTGACTGTAACCCTTCATTTTTCAAGTATTAATATCCCCTGATTTAGGTCACCTTAAGATAAAAAACTATCTAGAAATAAAAATGGAGATTGATGTCCAAGGACTTGTGTTTGTTATTATGAGGTGAAGTTTGACAGGTTCTGTTGTGCTTAGAGTGTTGCTTGACTCTTTAGAGCATTGTTTGACTGAAGGCTGCAACTTCGGATGAATCTGGACATACTAATTAAAGGAAGATGCTTCTTTTTTTGCTGTCAGTGTCTGGCAAAGCTGGCTGCATTCCAGCACATGAGTAGATATCAATGTGCATTATCAAACATATGTGTTTAGATATTTTTCAGGTTAACAGTATTTAATTTTCTGCTTGAGGACTGAGCTTCTGTTTTCAAGCACTGTTCACTGGTTTAGCGTGACAGGTAAAGTGTTCAGGCTCCACCCAAATTTGTGAGCTCCGCACTTGCTGAGTTATTCGTTTTTAGGCCAGGTATCATGGCTTACACAGTTCTCCAGGAGATTGTGTGGACTACTCTAATGGACCCGGGAGTCACCACATCCCTTTCCCAACAGCGTGCATTCCCCATGGTTGGGCCATGTGAGCTTTCTTGTACCAAGTCCAGCCCTGTGTCCACCTGCCTCACTTCATCCTGCCAGCCCCAAGGTGTGAGGTGCAACTCTCACTGTGCACTGTGACAAAAGGAGATGTGCAGACACTGGCTCTCATTCTCCTGCTCTCTGTCTCGGTGTAGGACCCAGTGCTGACTCTGAGGTTAGTTATGCTTGTGGGGTGCCTAGTCCTTTCCATCACAGGGCTGCCTTGGTGAGACCTAGATGGAGAAATGTGAGGTAGAAGTATGGCATGAGCCAAGAGCAGAATGACAAGGACCCCACTGATGTGCCTTGTTCCTTGGACCTTTTTGTATTCCTCTATTTTTATTTCACTCCATTAGCTGGAACTTTTCTGTGTGCTCCTGAGAAGAAAAAAAGAAAGTTACAGAGCATCTTAGTCACCTTTCCAACAAAAGCTTTTTAAAGTATTTTTTTGAGAACACCAAGGTGGCAAAATTCAACTTTGCCCACAAAGGTGAGAAGTCTTGAACCAGGCATGACTACTGATAAAATCCATAGATTCTTGCAAGCAACCAGAATAGGTCAGTTAGTATTTCTATTTCTTTTCAACATTTTCAGATTCCCCCTGCAGGTCACAGGAAAAAAATCTTTATAAAAAATCTCATTGATTTGCACTTCTAAATCCTGTTCTCACAAGTAATTTAGGAGCAAAATGACATTAATTGTCAAGGAGACTTATGAACCAAAATGTCTCCCCCTTTTGAAAATGAGCTTTAGCTTCAAAATCTGGTACTTTTTGGAAGTCTAAACTGGGCAGAGTACAAGACACTTTTTGAGAAAGAACAGATAATAAAGACTACAAGATATATGTTTTGATAAATATGTATGGTAAATATCAAAAAGCATTTTAGTTTTTCTTACAGCTGTCTGTGGAAATGCTTTCATTTCTTGAAAAAGAACATAATGTAAGTGTTCATCAAATAAATAATAGCTAATGCTTAGGACCCTTAAATGCTGAAAGGGAAAGTCATCTGATACTGAAAATATTTATCAGCAATTAGTTCTGCCCTTTTTCTGCTGTATGTATGTCTTTACTATAGCTATCAAAATCATGCACACTCAGGGCCTATGGAAATAACTATAATTCGCCTATTACAAAGAAGACTTTCTTAAGGGAGGCAAAAAAGGATTATTTTTATTAATTTCTCTTAACTCAAAGGCTTTGTATAAATATAGGGAAGAGATATGTCTCTTCATCTTCTCTATATACTTTCCAACAGTTTCCAAAATATTTTCAGACTTTCTATTGGTATTAGCAACCAAAATCTCTGTTCTTCATAACATATTCAGCAACAAAGACTCACAAAGCAAAATCCTTCTTTGTCCTGCATAACCTGTAGTGCGTGCACTGGCACGTCTGTTATCAGTGCAGTGCACTGTGCGACTGCAAACAGTAATACAATCAGGTTTTCATTTATATTAATGTGGCTAAGCTCTGTGTTTGATCATGTTAAAAGATATGCACTTGCTAAATGTAATTCCCATATATTAATATATTACCTACAAAAGGCCATTGTTTACATAATGTGATTCACATGAGGATTCTGGATGAAAATTTATCAGTGAGATTGTAAATATCCTCATTTAGTTTTAGGTTAGAAGAATTTAAAAAAAAAATTCACATGAAATCAGTAAATTGCCATCAGCAGCAGATTTACTATCAGCATCTCATGACAAAACTCATCATCATGTATAAACCAAATCCCACAGTCCTGTTCAGGAATACATCCATTATTATCGAGTGAAAACTGAACTTTGTATTTCTCTTATGGAGAAATTGCCTTCTTCATGCATGAGGAACTTTGGCAAAATAAAATCCAGATTTCAGCACTGTGGCCCAACGTGATCCTTATATTACAATTAGGGTTGTACCGGTAATGGATTTTCCAGCAGCTGATATTCATAAGGTTGAAACTAACCAACAGCCTTTTCTACAGTAAATCGGGAGTTAAAGAACGTTCTCAAAAGGCAGGAAACCCAGCTCATTGTCTTCCTTGGCTTGGATGGACTCAAACTCTCATTTCCCAAACAGGTTCATTTTGCATTTTTTTAAATTGAGCATGAACAAGAACAAAGACTTAGATGCAAGGATTCACACGCTGAGCTGTCCTACTCTCTGTTATAACCTTATGCTTTTCCTTACTGGAAAATTTTTTGTTTAGGTACCAGCACTCTCTTCACACTCTTTCAAAAAATAGAAGAAATTTTTCCCAAGACTAACCATGACCTCAATAAGTGCGCTCCCTACTGAGATATGAAGCAGAAAGGGATATATGCACATACTTACTGTAATTTAGCTCTCCTGAGAACATGGGCAATTGCATTCTTTTGGATAACTCCTTATGACTTCTTTTCACATATCACAGATGCTTAATTTGTAATAACTAGAGTCCTGTTAGTAAATTGGAGCTGTGTTCCCATTTACTTCAAAAATGTATCTGAACAGCATTTTATATTAATGTTACTTGGCAGAGGATGAAACAATAGGGATGTGATTGGTAGTCAGTTCTCTGTGTACCTCCATCTACAGGTAGATGTCATCCTGCCTGCCCAGAGAGAGTTAAAAATTTTAAGAGGTAGAACCAGGAGAACAGGGAAAGCTATAAGAGATGGAAAAAAAATAATCAGTATTATACTATGGGGGTTTTTTTCTGGAGAAGTGAGTTCTTTAGAGTAGTTTAACTAGGCGCAGAAATTTTAGTCTGCCTTACTAGACCTAAATTTGGAGGAGATAATGAAGCCTTAAAGCTGGCAGGGTCTAATGGGAATGAAGATGAATGAAGTAGTTACCAACAGGTGGGTAAGAGTCTCTGACAAAGAAAGGGGTGCATAAACTGGAGGAAGCGTATTGAGCTGCCTGAAATGTATCAAAGCTTCAGCAAAAATTTTCTTTGAGGGAGGAAGGAAATATCCAGAAAAGGTTATTTTATTTTTAGCTCTCTGTTCTGCATGTGTGTACCTTTGAAAAAGAGAGTGCTTTGTTCTGAAAAAAAACATTCTGAAAAAATTGCAGTCAGCTCAGCAGTCACAAATCCCTGAAGGAAAAAGGGCTCACAGATGCCAGATGCACTTGTCATGCTACCAGAGCTGGAGAAATGGGAATGTCTGGCCAGTGATCCATTTCAGATTTCATGTTTTGAGAGAGTGGCCAGGTCACTGAGTACATGGAAAAAAGATGGAAACAGTCCAAAGGGAAGATCTCCCAAAGACAGTGGTGCTTGGTGTTGTCCAGTGACAATTTTTAGCTGGTAACCAAGAGAGATGAAGGAACCTCTGTCCCCAGACACTTGTTCTACATCTTACTAGCCCATCAGTTTTGCAAACATTACTTTTACTGGGGCTGCACTGTAACCTAAAGCATCAAAACCATCAGGCTAAAAAGAAACCACCCAACATGGACTGGGAACTTCTTTAAATCTCAGCTGTTTTTTCTCCTGACCTCCATGTCAGCATGGCCACTCAGACACACTCAACATTACAAAGAGGGAGAAAGACAGTGGTGTTGAGGTCTGAGGGAACAGCTACAGGTGGTGAAGGGGGTTGGCACCCTGTCAGCCCACCCAGCCAGTGTGGTTTGCACTCCCGTGATGCCCACACTGCTCACAGTGTGCACCAGGTCTGGCCATGTATTGCAAACTGCTGCATGGGTTCCTAAGTTTCAGTATGTATTGGCTGATGGTTTGCCATAGATTTGGGAATATATGGTCAAATGACCTTGGGATCAATGGAGACACAGCTTAGCTTTGTCAAGAGAGTGAAGAATTTTCTTTTTCTGAAAGCATATAATACTCCTGATTTTTTACTTGCATTCCATAAATCAGCATTCATTTGCAGACAAGCTCAAAGTAAGAGATCCAATTATCCTGGAGGTAATTAAAATCTTCTTCTTATCCATGAGCAGGGCAATAGCCTGGGAGGTCCCTCTTATATTTTATGGAGTACAACGTAAAACCACTGAAGCAATATCAGATGACTCTGACAACATATTATGTGGTGCTGCCACATTACTGGAAAACTACTGACATTTTTTAAAGGGGAAGTTGTGGTGCAGTTTTCCATGAGGTACTGATTAATATGCTATTGAGTCTATAAATAAGGTGCCAACCAGCAGCAGTTGTGACAGCATTTCTGCACCTTGCTAGGCTGGGGCTGAGATCAGTAAGTCAGTTCACATAGGCCAGTTATCTACGATGTAACAGTAATGAATGGTGAAAGGCAGGATATGAGTTGCTATTTAGAGGGAAGGTGTTCAGAAAAATAAGGACAAAATGAGAATTTCTTCATACAACTTTAGCCATGTTGCAAACATACTCAGACAGAAAAATGAGAGAAGTGTCCAAGTGCAAAACAAGCAATAAATCTGAAGATAATAGAAAGCAGTAAGTGGCAGTCCAAGGCCACAAACCACATTTCATCATATGTGCCAAAAAACCCCAAACCCCATAGAGAATTAAGACCCTAAGCAACCCTCTGATCTTGGCTTTAGGCTTAAGGTAGTTAGTCCTGTGGGCCTGTATCTTTTCTTATTCAGCCCCATTTTGCTACAAACTCAATGAATTTTGATCAGGCAGCTGTCTGTATGCCGTTTGTCATTTCTAAACTTTGTTTTTCCAAGAGAGTAATTAAGTCCATGCAGTCTTTTTGTCTCAATTAGAAGTAATGAAATGGGGGACCTTCCTTAAAATTACAGCATATAGTAGAAAGTCTAAAACAAATGGGCACCATAAGAAAAACTAACCTCTCAAAAATTATTAGCATAGACTGTTGAAACAATAATATTTTCAGTATTCAAGGCAGTGGTTTGTTACTACTGGTATGTGTTAAGTTTTCTTAAGGCAGTTGTGTATCCTAACCAACACGAGTTTATAAGAACCCTTATTCATATTTCAACAATCTTTATCAACAATTTTTGTGACATTTCTTTTGCTTGAAGTTTTGTCATCAGTCTTCTCCAAGCAAACCGTTCTCAGGTAAATCTTATTACATCCCTGGCCCTTCACTGGACTCACTCCGGGAGGTCTGAGTCAGTATTGTACTGGGGAGGCCAGAACTGGACCCAGCATTCCAGATATGTTTCACCAGGACTGGACAGAGGGGAAGGATCACCTCTCCATCTCCTGCCAGTGCTCTTCTTGCCACAAGGGCCTTCCTTGATTTCCTTCCAACTAAAAAAAAAACAAAAACAAAAACAAAAACAACCAAAAAAACTACACACAAACACATAAAAAAAGCCCTAACCTTTTTTTGGATAGGTCTTTAAGAAACATTGTGTGCAACTATCAGGAACAATAACTTGTAAACTGTAGTGGAATGTAGACACAGCATATGAATTTAGGGACTGTCATACTGAGGGTATGGGCTCTGATTGATTTTGGGCTCTGTGTGTCTATGTTTAGGGAATAGTCTGCACCACATAGCAGCTACTACCAAATGTTTGTAGGATACCAAATGATGGTAGGATATCATATGGTTCCTAATATGTTTACCCCTTACAGATCAGCCCTGAAACTCTAAATTCCACCTCTTTATTTTTGTTTGGCATTGCTGCTTGACATTATAGCTGGACAATTTTATTAATAGGATTATGTGTAGACTTCCTTTAATTTTGCTGGTTTATTAATCTCAAGTGTGCCCTGTGACAGTCCATTTAACAGGATGGTCACACTTTTTTGGTTTGCCTACTCAATCAAACTGTTCTTTATTCAAATTTGGACTTGTTGTCTTCCAGTGTATCTGGATGTCATTTCAGTCTTATGGAGAAAAGAAGGAAGAAGACAGCAATTATTTTCCTCTCCACTATTCATTATTTACTTTTTTCCTTATTATTTCTTGCCTCCCTTGTGATTTAAATGCTTTTGCATTAAAAATACTATTTTCTTCTTGAGATTTTTTCCCTGTATTAATCATTCTTGTTGTCATAAGTGCTTTGTTTTTGCAAATGACATCAGCAGAGTCGTTTTATGGCATTTCAGCTTTATGCTAAATGCTTGTATATCAAAGTATATAATCAGCTATGTCTGATGATTGACTGATTACTGTTTTCTATGTAAACATGCACAGAGGTATTCTTTGTATTTCACCTTGACAGTGAAATTGTAGGCTATTTTCCTCTTTTTAAAGAACTACAAAACCTGTTTGTCTGCTTTTTTGTATTTCTTACCTTTCCTAAGCAAAAATTCCGTTCTGTTCTTCATGATTTCCTTGTTGTTTACCAGAGGGACATCAATTAAAAAGATCAGGCATTATGAAAAGTCATTATTGCTTAAAGACTTTAAAATCCATGCTTTTGCGACTCCCTTGTTACCTATTTTCATATAAACTCTTCCAAATTTGCTAAGCTGATACGAATTGAGATAAATTAGATCATTTGTAGCCTAGTCTTTAGTGCCAAATTTGAATCAGCAGTCTGTGTGCTTCCCTATACAGAGCATGGAATCGTGTGCTGGGCCCTCTTGGAGGATGAAATCTCAGATTTGCTCTCAATCCAGACTATGCTTCCCCAGCATAGCTAGCAGTCATTGCTTCCCTCATTTTCTTTCCATGATTGTCAACAATTACTTCCCATGTGCTGGTTCTCTCCAGTGCTGTCTGTGCCAGCAGTTTGATCACAGTATCCCACACTCTCTGAGAAATTTTAAGAATACGTATTTGAGCACACCCCTGCAGGTGATAGTAGCAAGAATTCTCTGCTTCATAGTGGTCACAAGGTAATTAATTGAGCTCACATTTCTTGTTTACAAGGAAGGTGGGGATCTGTTAATCCTAAATTAAAATCTTGCTGAAACTTTGTTGGAAATATTACCTTGACTTATTTTGAGCCAAATAGTAATTTTTCATTTGAGGATCTAATGAGACTTGAGGGGAAATATTTGTACTTGTGTGAACTGTGGTTGATCCAGTATTGAAATTAACGGTTGGTTCTGCAGTATTTAGACCTTCATTTTGGACTTGATCTACATTTTCTTTTAAGAAACGTGTATATTGTAGAGTTCAGTTCTGTCTGACGGACTGTGAAAGATTGGCATTTCTGTAATGTAAAGTGGAACTTCCCAAATTTTTATCTGAACTTTCCAAACTGCAGTGGTTTTGAATAGAATCTGCTTTCAAAAAAGCTCCTAAGTTTGGCTTTGTAACAGCTGACAAGGGTTTGAACAAGGGAAAAAAACTGTTGTACATCAAACCGTACCTGTGAAAAGTACCAAATGTAGATTTGGAGAGCAAGGCTGGGATTACTCTAGGAGTCCTGCAAGCTGCTGGGTATTTTTTACTATGGAAAATCAGCCATCTTCCATCTCATTTAAGAATTCTTGATAATGACAACTCGGCAGTTGTTTACAGAGACCTGGTCCCAAGCTGTGTTTGCCCAAGGCTTCATTGACCTACTTAAGTTGGTAGGTTTGGTTTTATTTGCAAGACTCTTGCCTGCTTCCAAACACCACGGGTGCTCCAGGGAATAGGTATGAATGGATCATCTGTGGTTTGAAAGGTTGTTAAAGGTTGATTGGTAGAAACTCTTTCATGAGATGCCTTCCAGCATATGTGAGTAGCTGTTTTAAGGTAGGTGGATCATGGTTGAGACCACAGTTTGGAGGTGGGCAACACTTGAAGGAGTAAAGTGCTGCTGCATTAAGGATTGTTCAACACACACATACAGAAAAAAGAATTATTTAAACTCAGGATTAGGAATCACGAAATAACCAGCAAAGGTCGTGGAGAACAGATACTCCACCACACGCCAGCTGTAGTTCACTAGCAGCATAAGCAGAGTGAGTGAAGAAGGTGAAAGAGGGATTCACATTTTGTTGGAGCTAATCTGATTTACAAAGTGTTAGCATGGCTACCGTACTAAAGCAGTGCTATGTGGCTGTATTCATATAAATAATACCCAAAATTAAACTTTATTTTAAAACTACTTTACAAATAAAATTGTGCTTTGGTGTTTTCTAAAATTTTCTAAAATTGTGTTTTCTCTTTCTTTACAGCTTTTGGAGTGTCTAGGACATGACTCACACTTGCCTTCATACACAGCAACTGTGTACTCAAGTTAGTGTGTATCCTACTCTCTACTCAAGTTAGGGCTCAAGCAATGAAAAATCACCATAAGTGTTTCAGGACTGTGTACAGAGCAGAGTAATAAAATGTCACCCTACGTGATATAAATTCTCAGCATTAACTTTTCTGAGAATACAAGTATGCAGTCATCATTTATCATCATGAGTTCAGGGGAAAATGGATAAACACCTCAACCAAATCACCTGAAAGATAAAAACAACTCCAAAAGCTAGGCATGGCTGGTCGTACAGCTAACTTCATCTGAGGAGGTGGTGCACAAGTTATGCTTTCAGAAGTCAATGACTAGAACATACACAAGAAATAGGTAAGCCTCATTCTAACCTTAAGTCAGCCTGAAATAGGTTGAACACCAATCTCTGGTAAACTTTCAGAATGCTCTTAGTTCACTGGAGCATTTGGTGGAAAAAGACTTAAAAGCCCTCTGTTAAATGTATAGCCAGGCATGCAAGAGAGCCCTTTGCACAGCTGGCAAAAGAACCCACCACCCAACGGAAGCAACAAAACCCCAAAACAACAACAACAACAAAAACAACAAAACCAAACAAACAGAAAAAATAGCCAAACAAACAAAAAAAACCAAACAAAAAACCCCCAACCAACAAACCAACCAACCAACCAACCAAAAAGTCACCCAAGGAAATAAAATGAGAAGGCCTTTTTTAGCCTTGTGCCTGGGACACCTAGCCAAAGTGATAAAAAGCAGCTCAGGGGTTTATGTTTACACTTCTGTAATACCATGAAACGAGGAGCAGACCCCAAAATCTCCCTATCTAGTGTAATGCCCTGAGTTAACTCTGGACTGCCTTTTCATGTCCATGAGCAGATCTAGTGCCTTTTGCTACCCTGGCTGCACAGAACGCCAGCTATGAGACATGCTGAGAACACCCCACTAAGTGACTAAACCTCTGGGGGAAGTTACATTTCTTTCTGTTGGGTCTGAGCACCCCTGCATCTTCTTGAAGTGAGACCTTTGTGCAGTACCTTTGCACTCCTGTCACAACGCTGTCCTTCCTTTCCTGCAGAGAGAGCCACTGACGCTGAATCCTGACCAAAGAAGGGAGGAACACTCAGTCTGCACTGGACTGACAGCCAATTTCTCACCACCATCTCCTCTTCTCTCTCCCATCCCAGTGTCTTTTCCTGTAGTTGCTGTGGGCGGAGCAATGCATGACAGCACTCTGTCTCTCTCTTTTCGTGTCCCTGTCCTTAACTTTCTGTGGCTGACACACCACAGCAGGCAGCAGAGCTGCTGGGCTGGAGGGTGCTGTGAGGACTTCAGCAGTGTTAGGGTAACAATTGGACTCAATGACCCTGGAGGCCTTTTCCAACCTGAATTATCCTATGATTCTGTGAATAATGAGAAGGAGAGGTGGGGCTCCACTACCAGTGGTAGCAGGGAAGCATCCAGAAGGACTTGGAAAATACAGAAATGGTAATGGCCTAGATTGTGATGGTTTGTATATTATGCTGGCTGCAGCATTCAGAGGATTTCAGTGAGATCTTTTCTTCTGTGAAATGATATGCAGGATCCTCCTACAGCGTGTGAGATCTTGCTGCAGATGTACCAGCTTCACTTGGAGGTGTGTTGTGCTGTGCCGAAGTGCCCTCAGCAGTGACATGGTGGTCGACAGGGAGAAGCTGTATGAAAATTGCTGGCAGAAAGGAAATACTGTAAAATAGACTCATCTATGTTATTCGGAAATGAGAGCATTCTTGCACAGTAGCTGCTGGAAGGGAATGTGATCTGAGCAGTTCTGCTTTGGTAGCAACGCTGGAACACAGGACTGGAAGACTTAAGTTTTACAAAGTCTGTTCACAGCATGTCAAACTGATGCAAATGGACAAAATGGGAAGACTGTCTGACAGAATTTCTGCTTCTGAAGAGATCATCAACTGCAGATTTTGAAAACAAAATTAATGGTCAAAATGACTAAAAATTGGATACTTTGGGGGCAGGAGAGGGTTATGAAAGGAAATAAAAGGCAAAAAGCCCCTGTCAAACAGTTTTTGGAGCAAGGTTGGAAGAGGGGTAAATCAGATGGCTCTGAGGAAAATGAAATGCACATGTTGCATTGCTCAGAGAGGATGGAAGTGAGGAATTACCATGTGCCAGTGGAGCTGAACGACCTCCACAGCAGATGTGAGCTGATATGATCTGTGAAGATTCACTGTAACAGTGCAGAGCAGGACTGAAAACTCCACTCTTCGCATATATTAGAAAATCTAGTGATACACACTTTCTACTGTGTCATAAAAAAGGCAAAATAAAAGCATACTACAAGGGGAAAGGCAGAGGTTGTTTGCGAGAATGAGAATTGAACTGGCATCCTGTTTGCACTCGCAGTGTGAAAACAGTCGGTGCCAGATCAATCACTTGTTCAAGCAGAGCTGTGGATCTCACTGGGTGTAAAATGTAGAGTGTATATCCAGGAAGAGATCTAACCACAAGACCAATTATTTTTGCCCTCAGAGTAGAAGTGACCTAAAGACCAATTTAGACTCGCTGGGAAACGGGATATCACTTCCCTAGTGTGGCTGAGTGGATGGCACTTAGGAATAAAAACATGTTATTTTTAATTGGCTGTGAGTTCCTTCATTTAACAAGGACCCTCTCATGGTACAAAATGTAACAAATTGGCCAGGCAGGACCACAAAGGAAGCTGGGGGACTGTTGGAAGGATTGGGATGGTACAAACCCCTGGAAGTGTGTTTGTCAGTCCCGTGCACTGTAACATGGTAAATTAGTAAGATAAATTTAAGTTAGAAAGTGCCTTGCACTGGTGTTTATCTAACCTTTTCCTTGAAAATCATCAATGATGGGTGTCATGCCTGAAGGTGAAGGTGTAACTGTTGGCTATACATTTTCTGATATTTTCATCTCCAAGGATGACAACTTGCAGCACAATCATCCTGTGCTGGCTCCCTGCGAAGTGTATTCACCAGCCACTGAACCTCTTGAGGACTCAGATCTGTGCACTCTGCCTTAGGATGATCATTTCCACAGAGGCAGTGCTTCCCAGTTTATCATCTCCACCCTGGTTCATCCCATGACATTTGGCTCATCCCATGAAACTAGGCTGTCTTCGTAATGAAAGAAATTACAAGTGTAATTATCCAGTTGTCATATGTCAAAGGAATAGATACACAGGCTGAAAGAGAAAAGATTATAAGTGAAGTAAAATTCAGCTTCACAGTGGAATACATCCCTTATTTCAGTGCTAGCCTGAGATGCAGACTGCCTCCTGTTTCCCCTCTTTTTAGCACAAGACCTCTATGCTTCAGGATTAGCTGCTTCTCTCCACAGAAGAGTCATACCTGTCTTTAAAATCTCTTAGATTTACAGCACTCCACACATGGTGCATTCCAAAAGTGTTGGTTGTACATATGTTCAATTGTGTCAGTGCCCTGCAGCACATTCTCATTTTTTGATTATTAAATAGGTACCACAGGAACAGATGTTCTCTCATGGCTTGTCTCTAAGGTCAGGCTGTTCTCTCAGCTGCTCTGGTGTGGGGGCACAGTGAGACTACAGCACTTCTGTCATACCTAGTAATTTGGTGATATTCAAATCCACGTTTGCTGTGTTGTGACCTGAGTGAATCTGACCCTGTCTTTTCTTTTAGTGAGTTTGGACGATGACTGGCTGTAGTCCCTTCATGTGGGTGGGTGTGTAGGCATAAGAAAATCATAAAGTATATACATACATACACAATAAGTATCTATCTGAGTGAATATATAAATAAATACCTCAAAATGCAAAGAAGGGCAAATTACAGTTGTAATTCGTTGCCTCAAAATAGGATTTCTTAACAGTACACTACTGTATTACTCAAGCTTTCCACATTTTTATTGTTATATTAATCCTTTTAAGTATTACTCTTTGTTTCTTACTGAATAGCATCAAGCTTATTTCATACTATGTCCCCAATTTACAGAATAATTTAAGACTTTAATCCTATTATTCCAAATGCTTGCAAGGCCTCATGGCCAGGTACCATCTGTACATTTTCCAAATGTGACCACTCCTGTAATGTAACCAATACAAAGTAAACCTGGCTTAGAAGTGGATCCATGGTCAGTCTCTCAGGATCTGGTGAAAAATGTTCTTCTCCTTTTATCAGTGAATTACTTAGAGCAACTCCCTGGTGAGGCCTTTTTTGAGCAGCAATAAAGGTACCACATGTCAATTTCACTTAGAGAAAATTACATGGGGTTTGGTTATAAAAAAGTAATCTAGATTAACATCAGAAACCTTAGTAAAGTCAGAGTATCTCAAAAGATATACCCAGATCCTGTCAGAGAAATGAGGTAAGGCACACAGTTTATCCTTCACAGCTCTCTGTTGGTTGTCCATCCCGGCCTCAACCTTCAGGCCAGTGTCTGTCAAACTGCTCTAGTTCACCACTGAAAGTGGGATGGAGCTGGCTCATGGTTGGCAGCTGGTCCTTAAGAGGCCACATTTTTTGTTGTTCTCTTCCCCAGCATCCAGCCTGCCAGGTCTCACCCCAGATCTACCTGCTCTGTGGACATGTCTAAGGAGATAAAAAGGGTCAGGAGTGCTATTTCAGTGCTTGTCAGTTGCTGTGTAGTCATTTGTTCTTGTGTGTCATCATGGATGAAACTTTAACTAAATATTCTTGGTTGCCTGAGCTCTTTTTGTTTAACCACACAGGGCCTGTATTTCCCTTCCTCTTGATTACTTCAACCTGTCTTGAATCCACAAGTTCTTGAAGACCATGAGGATTACAGAGTCTGCTTTGTCTCAGTTCCTCAGTACCTTAGCAGGCACTTCTTTGAGGAATACTGACAAGAATTCATCTAAACTATTTAAGTGGTATTTCTTTATCCTATTCCTCTCCTAGCTTATGTTTCTGTCTCCTAAAACCATTGCTCTAGGTAGCTGATCACACATAATACTATTTATGAAGACTGGTGCAAGAGTTTTTCATACAAATTTGTACCATTAATTACTGCTGTCCTCTGATTTGAATAATCAGCTTGTATATTCTGTTGTCTTTTTCACACTTCTATTTTATTTCTAAACCTTTTTCTAGTTTCCTTTTATGTCCTTTGCTCCTTGTAAATGACTTTTTCTGATTTTATCCCTGCATGCCTTTCTGCTTCCTTAATACTGGTATGATCAAATAAAGTGGTAGGTTCTTGCCTGTAGTTCTAGAACTAGAGTGTTGCTTCTTATTATTGTAGGCAAAGATGGAAGTCCAGAGTTAAAATCCCATCTCTGCAAGATGTTGAAGTGGAAATCTTCAGTGCTAACACTTTCTCTGAACATTCCAATGAGTGTGGTCTTTAATGCTTAAAGAAAACTGAAATTTTTTTATTTCCTACAAATACAGTGTGGACTTATCACACTGTACTAGAGAGGGAAAAAAAACTTTAATGAATAATCTTGAAAATTTGCCTATTTAAATACCAACTGAAATAATCCTTACGTTATAATTTTGTTAGAGTTGCTGTGAGTTTGTTACCTTTCCCAAACACACAGGTATAGCACAGCTGAGATGTAGCCAACCTGCAGTGAAAGGCAATAGCCAGACAGGCTGTTGACAAGACAGAGAAAATGTTGGTGAAGGACAATGGGGCAATCCTTCTTTTCATGAGAGAAGTGTCACTCATTCTTTAACATCCTTGCAGAGCAGACAAGCCGTCATTTTTTACAGTCTCATATTACCATAATGGCTGTCTGTTACACACTGAGGAGTTGCTAACAAGGCTACCCCCTGCCCTTTCTTTATAATTACTTCCAGGTTAATGCATCACGTTTCATTCGGGTTCACTTGCCCCGGCCATGTTTTTCCCTTCTGGATGCCCATTCTGGCCTCTCTGTGCCTCAGACCCTGACAATATGAATATCAGTCTCAAAGCAGAGAGAATTTTCTGCCTCAGACAACTCTGTAATTTACATTTAGATTTATTTAATTTCCCATACTCTGCAAGTTACAGAGCTGGGAACATTTTGGCCTGCAAAACCTTCTTCAAATAGCTGAAGCTGCATTCTTATCCTCTTTTCAAACCATCAGACACCAGGTGCTGACCCAGTCCCATTAGCCAATTACTCACACGTCACACAATTAATCTTTCATTGCTATTCGATCAAGTTCATTCCCATCTCCATATTATTCTTTACAATCCCACTGTGTAAAACCTCACACTTTTGTCACTGTTCATTTTACCCTGGTTTGCACTGCTTCAGGCTGGGAAGTGAAGTGACTGTAAATGTAATTTATAGAATCATTGGCTGTATAGAAAGTCTTTTCACTCTGACCTGATGCGACAGGTTGTAGTCGTTTCTTTGGAACCTCTGGTTTGTCAAGTAGACAGGCTTCTTTCTTTAAATATCCAAAATAACAGATTTGTTTGAGCAGGATTAGGTGGTGTTCAGAGCTCTCTTACTGCCTTATCCTTAGTCTCTTTTGTTTCACACACACCGTTTTTCATGCAGCCGTCTGCTTTTACTGAGCTTTGGAAAGAAAAGGAAAGGAATTCTAGCAGGCAAAACTTAGGTATGGAAATTGAAAGCTCCACCCTCACCGTCACCTATTTGAACTGAATTCAGTAAAAGCCTTTGCTGTATTCGGGGTGCAGCACCACATGCTGCCTCTTGTGACAGAAACAGACCTCTGTTCCCATTTCCCTCGTGGTATCCACATGCCAGGGACAAGGCTCTGCATTAGCATAACATCTGCTGAGCACAGGGCAGTCAAATATTGTGGTTTGGTTCCAGAGAAAGAATAGCAACGTGGGACACACATCTGGGGGTGATCTGCACCAGCAGATCAGCTTAGGTGTCAGAGGATTATTCTGACTGCCGTATCATGAAGGAGGAGGCGGATGAAAGCCCTGTTTTCTTAAATGGACAAAAAACCAAGAGGGCAAGGAGAGATTGTTTACTTAATCCATCACCCTGCCATATGTCAAGTTCAGCTCTAATTATGGAAATCCTGATAGATGATCCACTAAGCAGTTAAAAGACGTCCAAAGTGGAGACTGTGCATCCTCTGCAGTGAGGGGGGGGTGTGATGGTAGCAGGATGTACAGTGGAACCACTGCCCTTCGCCATATGGCTAGGAATTCTCCTTTATTGTCTGTCTGAAGCACTGTCACTTCAGTTTGTCTGTGACTTTTGTCCTGACCATCAAAGATTTGAAGAGCAGAATAGTCCCCTTTGTGATCTTTTCCCCCACATTATTTTACATTCCTCCTCATTTTTGTTTAGGTAAACCACCCCAAATCTTTCTTTCTAGGTAGGCTTTTCTAGATCTGTGATTATTGTCCTTGCTCTTAGGATTTGTGTCTGGATTTAGTATTGAAATGCAGTGCTGGAAAACTGGACACAGCTTTTCCCAGGATGTTTTAACAGGACTGGACAAAATGAGTTAAATACTTTAAAAGTGTGCCATGCTGTACAAGTATCTATAATCACCAATAGAGTGATTACCTTTTTTCTGAGGCAGTGATGATGACTCAAGTTCACTTGTTCTTGCTTTGGTTCTAAAAAAACCCTGATCATGTTTTTAAGCAGAGCTACACTTATAGCAGTTTCTTTCTTCTCTATTTGCACAACAGATTACCTCTGCCTACAATAAAATACATTTTTATAACCAGCTTCATAGCCATTTTGGACTGGTTTTGCATAGTCATATTTTTCTGCAAGAAAGCTCCAAGAGCATGGTGTGAAACGCCATGTGGAATCCAGGGTAAATGACATTCTACGGTTGTGCTGTAGCCCTCTTTTCTGTTAGGCATCATGATTATCCTGATCTCTGATCCTTTGTGAACTCTTAGGAGTTCTCAAGGATGGTCACTGTACGAACTGGAATAAAACTCCTAAGACCCAATTGATGTGAAAGATTTTAACTTCTTTATGCCTTAAATGCTTCCTAGCCTGTATTTCCCTGCTAAAGAAGTGTGGCATTGTCCCTTACTCACACCTATGAAATGGCAGCCACATGATCAGTTTCTCTTTTCAGCAAAGGCGTGCAAGAAAGTTAAAGAGCTCTCCTGAAGCTGTCTTTTGATTTGCATTCCTTCTCCATTGAATATCAGACCAACAACTTTTCTTAATCTTGGTGGTAACCTCAGTGTTCTTACAAATCATTTTCTATCTATCTTCTTTTTTTTATTCTTGTATGTCTTTGAATACAAGACATTTCTGTTGTTTGAAACCCGACATATGTTTGTTCCATTGTGAAACTTTTCTGACTCTCAGATCCAACTTACTCATATTTGTATCTGATAGCCTTTTCCTCTAAAGATAGGTACCTATTCCCATGTTTTGTTTGTTTCATACTGGTGGGATATTTTCCTAGGAAATGCTATCTTTAACACTTACTTAGTTTGGATCAGAATCACAGATGATTTTAATGTGCAAACATCTGAATTCATTGAAGTCTCCCTCCCAAAATCCTACAGGTTGTTTTGTTATTCTCCATCTTCTGGTAAGCATTATGTATCTGAATGTGTTATACTGATTCGGTTATGGACTTGGTCATGTATCTACCTTTCCATCATCTTCTGTCGAGATACTTGCAGTAGAATACAGGAACCGAACTGCTCTGACCAGTTTATCATCCTCCTCCTGTGGGATATCCTTATTTCCCCTCACTTCTAGGGCAGTTTGTTTATAGAATCATAGAATGGTTTGGGTTGGGAGGGACCTTTAAAGTTCACTCAGTTCCAACCCCCCGGCAATGAGCATGACACCTTCCACTACACAAGGTTACTCAGGGCCCTGACACACCTCACCTTGAATATTTCCTGGGATGGGTCATCTACCCCATCTCTGGGAAATCAGTTCCAGTGTTTCATCACCCTTTTCATTAAAAAAATTCTTCCATGTATCTAGTCTGAATCTACCCCCTTTCAGTTTAACAGGATTACCCTTTGTCCTGTTGCAACAGGCCTGGCTAAAACATTTCTCTCCATTTTATAAGCACCCTTAAGTGCTGAAAGGCTGCAATAAGGCCTCCCCCCAGCCTTCCCTCCTCCAGGCTGAACAGCCCCAGCTCTCAGGCTGTCCTCTCAGCAGAGGCAAGCCCTCTGCTTACCTTCATGTCCGTACTCTGGACCTGCTCCAACAGGTCTGAGGACCCCAGGGCTGGATGCCATCCTCCAGGATGGGTTTCCCTTTTTTCACTATCCGCTATTAAATACAAATACACTTCTTAAGTTACCTTAATCCTTACCCAGCTGCTCACTAAGCAACAGCCCACAGATGAGAAGCCAGTACTCCAGTGCCACCCCAGAAGCCTGTTTCTGCTGTTACCCAAAACATGATTCTTGTTAGGAACAACTGGCACATGCAAGGGTTTCCACCCACGCTCCAACTCCTTGTAGTCACTTTTGTTCTGCCATGGTCACTCCTGTCAGTATTATTAATACCATACAGATGAGCAGCACAGGAGCAGTTGGTGTTAGCTTTCACTGGATGCCGTGTCTGGTTGACAGATACATTCCTCTGTTGCCCTTAGGAAAGAGGCAGCAATCACCACCACTGCTCTTCTGCTTCTTCCTGGAAATTATGATGAATTGCTGAGCCTTTGGAGTGCGCGGCTTTTCCTAAACTGCCAGTGAGATTGGCGTTATACCTGCAACATGAGAATTGGCACCAGCACATGGTGTCAGTAGGAGTCAGGTTCAAAATAAACAAAAGGAGATGCCGAGGGGGAGTAAGAGAGTTGAGTTCCTTGCCAAAGGACGCTGTGTACAAGAGATGTTTACATGACTGGAAAAACAGCAGAAAGAGAGATCAGCTGGGTACAAGACATGTTTACAGGACTGAATAGTTTCCATAGCACATAGTTCCAACTGCTAGACACAGGTAAATCCCCACATTCCCCTTCAGGGATGAGAGAAGGTTTGTTTTTGTTGCTATGTTCCTTTACCAGTATTCAATTACCTTTAGAAAATCTCATGGTTTCTTTTGTGAGCTGCTGGCATAAAGGTTTCTCTGCCTTCAGTAGCACAGAGATCTTTGCTTAGGAATAAAATTTCATTGCTTTTTGTCTTGACACCACATTTGCAGCAGTCTTGAAGGATTGCGCATTTTGCTTTTTCCATTACTGGAAAAAAAAAAGCAAACGTATCAACACTAGGTATTTTGCCATCTGATAGCAGCTGTGCCTTTCAGAAGCCCTCTGTGCAAAACTAGCACTCTTCACTCTTCTGGAACATGACACTAGACAATCCCCCTCTGCCTTTCCTGAAACAGTGCAAATCTGTCGTAAATCCTGAGGCTTTCAGTGTGCTGCTGCACCTATGATCTACAAAGCATCTTGGAATACTGTAGCAGGGGATTAGGCAGTTCTGCATGTCGATACAATTAGGTGAGATAAAGGTGAAACTGGGAGGTCAGCATTCTGAGATGTCCTTGTTTTTGCAAGCTTAAGTAATTTATCCTATTATGTTCACAGGGCTTTTTGAGATAAAGTCTCTAAAAACACAGATAGCAAGTCCTTTGCTGTGTAACACTTAAGCTGTACCTTCTTTTTGCTTTTTTAAAACCCTAGAGTCATATTATAAACCTGCAAAATGAAGTTCAAGGAGTTACTCTTGTCATCAAGAGCCTGAGGTGAAAATAAAGCCTTCCACTGTGCATTTTATATATATTATTTTTAAGAGAGAATTTCCATAGCTGCAGAATATGAGTGAAAACAAGTGACTGCATGCAAGTGCAGTGCCAAGACATTTGTGGAAGTTGATTATTCCAAACATATCATAGGCCGTGAATAGCTGCTGTACCAGGCAAAGTGTGATGCAAAGAACAGAAACACACAGGAGGAAGAACAAAACAAGACACCTTCTTGTCAGGTGATTGCTACAAATTTATGCTGCTGGGTTTTTTTGACCTGCAGTGCCTGCTGCTTTTCTGGTGGGTTGGTTTTAAGTGAATCATTGTTTTGCCACAGGCTTAGTGAGTGACTGTTGGTAGATGGGTCAAAGGTGGGAATTTAATTTCAAGGTCCAAACTGAGCAGAAAATCCAAGGGACAACAGGCAACACCACAGGGCTAAGGTCCAGACTTAAACATACAGTCTATGGGATCATGCTTAGGGTAGCCTTTGGGCTGTATATCCAGCACATCATCAACCGAAAGGCAGACAGAAGGCCCCCAGGGAAAAGAATTGTCCAGGTACTTGTGTTACATTCTAAAAAGAAAAAAAATGTGCTAATACCATTCAAGGAGAGAATTTTCTGCCAGGAGGACTCGATTCACCTCCTCCTTTTGTGTGCAGGAGAGACATCTGCTGTTTCAAGCCTGGCAAGAAAGAACAAAGCACATGGAGTTCGTGACATGATGCTGAGCAGGGGCTCCATCTTCACTTTATTCTAGATTTAGGTAGCACACTGGTTTCTCTAATCATTTGCAAGTGTTCAGATTCATCTGCCCACACCCAAGCTGGTCCCCTTAGGCTCTCTTTCTAGTTGAAGGAGGGAATAGGCATGGCTGCAGACTGGCTTCTCTCTTCCCAACACATGCAGTTGAAAGAGTTCGAATTGGCCTGTTCTGTGTAGGAGGAAAGCCGTGATGAGTGATAAAGAAAAGATGAGATGAATGATAATCTCTGTTGGGGATTTTACATCAGCAACATCTGAGGTGAGGCAATATGAAGCCTGCACAAGAGACTGTGTATTGTTCCAGGCAAAAAAGAGCTTTCTCTTCACTTTTGTTATTAGCAAGAGCAATTTGTATAAAACACATTTTGCTCTCCATTACAGCTGTATTGTGCACAGGGACCCCAGGCTTCAGTGGCAGTGCTCCCCTGCAGCCCTCAGCCTGATGCTGCTAACAATAAACATCTTCTTTTGTTCATGACATCTCCCAGGGAAGCATGGAGAGGTGTCATATCACAGACTTCTGGGCCCCATTTTTATATAATTAACTGGTTTGCCACCTGAAATGTTGTAATTAAGCTTTCATGTGTAAAGCAGGAACATATGCTACTGTCAAAAGAATGTGAATGAGACAAGTCAAGCATTTCATGTTAATTTATCTTAACCACAATTAACTCTCTTCCACTTGTTAGTGGTGACCAAAGGCAGAAACTACTCTTGCTTGCACACAAACCAGGCAGGGCTCTCAGTGATGTGCACTACAACGTGACCTACCTTAAAGGTAAGAGTTGGTTCTGTCCAGCGTGACTAATCTCAGTGATGCAGGGAAATTTTCTGTTTCTGGTCAGTAATGCATGACTGAGTTTTGGATGGACAGAAGTGTGCTATCATACTTTGTTTTCATAAGAATACTAGATGGTGGATTTCCAGTTCACAAAGTCTCTGTGTATAATAGTATTCTGCAAGGAGTCATAGCATGGGCTGAGGCACTGGCCCACCATCCCCCACATTATATAATTGTTAATCTGTCCCTAAGAGAAGTTTGACCTATGCCAATACACCCATGCACAGTTTGTGGGGTGACACGAGAGCCAACACAGAGAGCATGTGTTCTGGGACATGGCCTTCAGAATTGCTTGCCCATTGCTTTGTTCCCCAGTTGGTTCAGCCACTGACTGGAACGCTGCCTTGCAGACCATGTGTTTTCTGATCAGTGGTCTTTATGATTGTGGCTCATTTAAGGAAAATTAGAACCGTACACAATCCTGACTCCTGCGTGACATAAGAAATCTGATTACAGGATCATTTTTGCTGGTTAAAATTTCAGGCAGTAATTCAACTCTCCTATCCAGCATGATATTTATTCGGCTGGAAACAAGAAAATTATAATTATACTAGAAAACTGCACAGATTGGAGCTGGAAGCAATGAGACAGTAAAGCCCCACAGTATCAGCTGTATAGCTGCCTCCAGGCTAGAGCTGCACTTTGAGTCATCCTATTTAGGAGCTGTCTCCAGCACTCACTGAAGTCAACAGGAGCCTTTGATTTCTTCTCAGTAGGTGCTGGATCAGACTGTTACAGTCTCCTTTTAAAGTATAAGAACAAGGGGGCAAAAGGCAAGCTTAGTGAGCCACATTGTACCAATGAAATAATATCACTTTAAGAAGAAACATTCTCCTTGGAGGAACATAAAATTTGCAGGGGGATGAGAGTTCAGGGCACTGCAATTACTACATAATAGTAAAATTTCATCAGCGAGCAAGGACAAAGCTGAATTTCTGGGGTAATGCTTGGTGTGCAGCATGGGAGAGGTTTGTCAAAAACCAAATCCATGGCTGGAAAATAGGCAGCATTTAGAAATAAAAACCACAGCAGTTTCACAGTTCAGTTTGCATGCAAAGGGCTTGAAGTTAAAAATGTATTATCTACTCATCTAAAACTTTATGGTGCTTTGAGATGTATCTGCTGTATATATGGTGGAACACGCCAATCATTTGGCAAAAAATTGCCAGAAAGTTCAGGGAACGAATTAGTTAGTTAAAACATTATCCATTTCTTTCTGAAGGCCAGTCACACAGGGGTCAAGTTGTTCTGCCAGGAAAATGTCCTAAGGGGAATATTTTATTTTACCTTTGTCAGCACATTGGAGAGGATTTCCCTCAAGTCACCTTTGTATATTTTATTCATTAGGGCATGATCCTGAAAGGCTACAGTTACCGTTTGATCAGAGTAATTTCATGCAGTCTGAGGATGACAAGTACTTGCCAGGACATGCGGGGACCTCACAGGATTAGGTTTTGGGCATCTGTGTTCATATATTGGATTTCTGAGCTGGAAAATGGGACAGGTTAATTATTTGATACAAGGTGCTGAAACTG
The DNA here is from genome assembly GCA_013397175.1 of Platysteira castanea. Lineage (NCBI taxonomy): Eukaryota > Metazoa > Chordata > Aves > Passeriformes > Platysteira > Platysteira castanea. The sequence goes on along the minus strand of VYXC01010316.1, from coordinate 180,565 downwards.
TGCTAATCAAAGCATCAGTGCAAAAGGTATAAGATGAACACCAAATCTTCTTGGTTTTTTCTAATTAAAAGCAATTCTAACTTTAATATAGGTTTGTGTATTTAGTATTAAAGATATTGGAGATGGAAATGGAAGAAATGATCCTGCACAACCTCTTTCATGAAGGACTGAATTTGTTCTTGCCTGCTTATTTTGACACTCTACCTAGGCGCTATTGAATTTAACTGTTTATTAGATAATGGAAAGATTTACTGTAGCACAGTCCTTCTGAGAAAAATAAAAACATCTGATCCCTCCTTAGGGATTTGGCAATCAAGGAATAGAAAATTGTATTCTGGAGCCGAAGTTAATGAGAGCTCATTCTGTTCCTTCTGGACAAGAGTGCTCCACGTCCCCTGCTGGGGGGACAGGGAGAAAGCTGGCTCTTCACAGTCATCCAGAGGCTTGGGCAATTAATTTGTAGTGTGGGATTGCATGTTGGAACCCATTACATCCCAGGTGAAAAAAATTCTCACACTCACCATGGTTCCTGTTCCTTCTGATTCTCTAGAATGTCAGTGGATTCCAGGATGGAGATGAAGACAGGGCTCTGGTTATCTTGCCATGATGCTGCAGCCCAAAAAGGCAAAGTGCCACCAACTACATGGCAGGATTGTATTTTTTCCTGTCCAAGCATTTTTAATGCAGTGCCCAGGCACCTCGGAGATAAATTCGTCATAATCAATTCCCCTTCTAAAGGGGTGGAAATCTCTCATCCCATTTTTCATTTCAAACCACTTTTTGCGGTTCCTCTACCTCAGTGGCTGTCTTTCATGAGCAGTGCTGATGGGTTGTGGTCCGAGATTCATTACTGAAGAAGTCGTGAGTAAAATTGATGGGTCTTGCATTCCACTATCAAGGTGACTTGTTTGACTGGACTGCTCTGCTTTTCTATCCATTAGCAGAAAGTACCCTTTGTTAGTAAGGAATTCGATCAACAGACTGCATAATTGCCATTTCTGTCTTAGTTAATGGAAAGAGTCGTGTTGCAGTCCATGTTTTCAACTATGTGCAACAACCCTCACATTAAAATGCAACAAATTAAACAGAGCTTTTACAAAAGCCTCTTTTTTAACTAACAGTTATAGACGGCGAAGTTTATGTGGCTTGCTTTGGACTGAAATTTTCAAGTTCAGGGCAGAGCTATACATAACAAAGAAGCCAAAATAGTTGAGAATTTAAGCTCCTTCTGTGCAGTCATCAGACTCGGAGAGAGGATGTAATAGCTGTCTTTAGGAGGCATAAGGAATATGTGCACATTCTGGTGCTGTTTTGACACCTGAATAATTTAGAAGACTGTCTTCTTTATTATACTTAATGTGTGGCTCTAGAACTTTTAATGGTGATCCTATGATTTGAGGCCACATTTTCTGGCCATGGTTCCCGTGTCTTTCCACAGCCTGAAACACTGGGAGGGCAGAGTGGCATCTGCGCCGCCTTCGCTGTGCCAGCCAGGGCAGCCGCCAAGAGCAGCATTGTGTGGCACGGCCATAGGGAAGGTATGGCCACCGTGTGGACTCCTCTCTCTCCTCATGCTCTTCCTTTAGCTACCAAAGTGAAGGGGAGCAGGGCTTGGATTTAAGGTGAAAATATTCTCAGGTTTTATGGCAGCTCATATTTATCTCTGTCAGACTTTTCCTTCCTTTTATTCATTTGAGGGCTTTGAGAACAGCCCAACAGCATTGCTATTCCGAGGATATTCTGATATACGTCTTTGAAAAGACAAGACACCTGTGGCCATTCCAGCTCTGGATCACCCACCATCGTTTCCTTCATGACCTTTATAGATGTCAGATGAGACTGGGTTCTTTCCCCCCCTAGTTCCTTCATTCTGCACTGGATGCAATTTCAGGTCCCAGAAGTGAAATCAGGCAGCACATTAATCAACTCTGCTTCCCAGTTCTCTGCACTTCTGTCCTTCCATAGTTTATTTTTTTGGCAAATGTAGCACAGCCTTAAAAATAGGGGTACATTATCCTCCCAAAATACACAAAATTCTGGTATCAGCACTGGAATAAGCTCATTTAGATGAAAGGAACCATTTTCTTTCTGTGGAATGAAATACCTTATCTGCCTGTTTGGGTTACATTTCAAGTGTTATGCCTCCTACAGCATATAGGGCTGATGTTGCATGCAAGTCATCTGCTCAGTGTCTTTTTGTTATGCTGCTAGAAAATATTTACCTTAACAATTCTTCAGTGTATGCCATCACATGGATCACAAAAAGAAAAAGCTGCATTATGGAAGTAGAAGCACAGAGGGGTTTAAATGTACTCAGCTAACACATGAAACTTAATGGCTATCTCTGCAGCTGGGAGGGAGAGAAAAATTTTGTCTGAACACCTCTAGTTTATTCTTCACAGCTGTCAGAGTGACCAGAATGCTTTATCAAACATGTTTTTACAGTGAGATGTAGAGCCCTGTTCTAAATACTACTTTTGCTAAAACACACAATAGTGCAATGGAGAAAGTGGAAGAATAGAAAAGGAAGAATATGTGCTTGTTTCATGTGTTTAAAAAGTGTAAACCAAGTTCATTAGTTTGTGTCGTAGTTAATAGCAGATGGTAATTTTAGAATTTCTTATATATAAGAATCTTGTCATAAAATTAGATTGAAAAACTGAAAAAGTTCAATTTGTCTAATTCTTTTTATTCCATAAACTAGAGAAAGAGTTCCTCAGACTCAAGAGAAGCTATTTTACTGCTGCAGTTCAGTTGCATAAAACCCACACATCACATTAAAAAAAAATAGAAAATGGTATAGTAATGCTTTGTTTTATTCTGAGGAAAACAATGTTGTCATGCAATTGCTTTTTTGCTGAGCTCTTTCACTTGACCCTGCTTGCTTATTATAATGTTTTAGGTGCCATAGCTTGGGGTTTACTGACCCCTGTTTGTTGCCCATTTGTTTTATAGTCACTGAGTATTGTAAGGCTTGGAAAGATAAGTGTAAAAATTATAATTTGGTCCTGCTCATTAGAAATGGATGTGGAAAAAGTGTTAGCAGTAAATGTCATCTTTCTCAGCTTTTACTATAAAAGCCTGAAAGGCTGCAGCACCTCAAGCTGGTCAGCATTAACTCATGCAGTTCTGGAGAGTGCAATTTTTTAAAAGGGCCAGGCTGGGGAATGGTTGTAGGAGGGAAAACAAGGAAAAATGTGTGTTGGAGAAAAACTGCTTGTAACAGCTGCATCTGAGATATTTTTTTCCTACATGTGGTCCTTTCAGTCTCCTAAGCAGGAGTGTTGGCATATTAATTGGGAACTAAAAGTAAGTAGCTTCTTTCAGGTTGCTGGTCCATGCTTCTTTAACAAAGTGCCTGATCCAGAGGAGCACCACATCTCATGTCAGCCACCACGTCCTGGCGCTCTTGGACCTTTTTGTAATGAAGGCACTTCCTCCACTTTTCCTCCTTGGCTTACACACAGTGGGGTATTACCTATGGCCTGCGAGTCAGGTGTCAAGCTTGGCTGTGTGCAGCTTGAAGAGATTGCTCCAAACATTCCTGCCTTGCTAAAAACATTAGAATATTACATACAAATTTAGACCACCACCATGAACAGTATGATGTCTACAGGAAGTAAAAACTCATGTAGTAATCAGAATTCTTTTACTGAGTGAAAACTCATCCAAGACGCATGTGAAGAATCAAAAAGATGTGTTAGACCTTCACAGTTGTACTGGCAAGAAAAGTCATGGTTGTTTGTGCCTTCTGTCTGCTGCTCAGGTAGGGAAGGAGCAGTGGAATGTGCCTTGCAAAATTACTTCAAATGTTTTTATCTGAACAGTCATGTTTGAATAAATTAGGAAGCTCTTTTTATAAGGATTTAATTTTCAGGTGTGAATTACAGAGGGGGTGTGGCACAGTTTATGAAACCTCATATCAAACACAAGTGGTTCATGGCTCAGTTGTAGGAGTAGACTTACTGAAACCTACTAAAAAATGGCTTATTAAAAATGACTAGTACATACCATTAAAGGTCTACCCTAAGTATTTTGAGATTGAATTAACTTTAAATTTTAAACTGAATAAATGAAATTATTTTTAAATTTAATTAAAGCAATTTACTCTATATAATTTACAAGCTGAGTTTTATGCTTTAATAAAAACATGAAATCATAAAAATAAATACAGCTGTAATACTTTCAAAGTTATTTTTCCCTGAACTCATTAGGCAATACAAGCATTTTTTGTATGAAAAAGATCCTGTGTATTTGTTTTTGTCTAATGGAAAGAAAGATAAAATGTAGAAAGAAAACTTACTGTATACTTCAACTGGACCATGTGCTTTAACTCTGAGTAGATTAGGTTATGATGGTAAAAAGAAGCACAGAAAGAGGAAAAAACTGGATACTGTATTTATATGGATTCTAAGAAGTTGCACAGCTTTTTATTTGCCTTGTTACAGAAAAAAGAAACTCTGCAAATTAACTTGATGGCTGCTTGAAAGGATTAATTCAGAAACACAATACCTTAGAAGGATTAAAAGCCCTAGAATACACTTCTAAAGGCTTCCCAAATTGCAAAAAAAAAAGGAGCTTAAATTCTTTAATTTTAAAGATAAATATTTATTTTAAAATCAAGAGATGCTAGGCTTCTAGTAGCATTTTGTTCATTGCAGAATTCAGTAGATAGTTTTGTAACTTTTCTTTGCCCAATCAGCTATGTGTCCTGAACTGTCAGTTTTCTGTGGTGGAGTATCACCCACTAATTCAAATGAACAAGTTTACAGTGTTCATGAAAATAATTTTTATCTCCATCTACCTTTGGTAGGCCATCCTCCTGATATTAAAGAGATGGCTTTCTACTTTTAGCCCTTTTATTTTAGCACATCCCCAGCAACTGAAAAGATTTGGTGAACTGCTAACTTTTCTTCCCCTTGAACAGGCATTTTCTTTGTGTTTGAAATGTCATTTTATGTAGTCAATCATACTTTTTAGATAGTAATTTTTACTGCACCCTGTAAATAGGGGTAGTAAGTCTTAATACTGGAGGTGAGGAAGACCTCAGTGGAACAACTATCAGTCACTGTATTTTGAGTTATCCATTTGAGATATATTTCAAGTTACCAGAGGTGTCTCTGTATGACAGCTGTGCCCATTGTTTGCAAGGGGAGTTGAAGAAATATCTGTCTGACAGGACTGCTCTGACTTCTGTTTATAACTCTTCTTTTTCAGCTAAGGCGGGAAATGTAATTAGTGTATAATGACAGCTACAACAGTCCCAGAAACATGAGACTGATTCCCATGATGGCTGAAAACCTCTCTATGCCGTGTCTATAATCAAGTCCAGTTTCGAGTTCTAATTAACTTTATTAATGTTTAGTGCAGGAAGTACAAAGGCAACTTAAACAAGGATATAAAAAGCACTGGAGCATTGAAACACTGGTTTCATGTAACTGACTCTTATTGAAAGACATATTTCTCAGTATTTTGTAAAGAAAAATAAAGTAATTTAGAAGAAAGATATTAGATTCTTAATACACTCTTATAATAAGGAAGCTTTAAATAATGGAGCAAAGACACTAACAGTAGCTTCCTACTCAGTAACATTGGTAGCAACTCTTTCTGATGTGCAATTAATAAGATAGCGAACACGCAACACTGTACAGTGACAGTGGGATAAAAGAGATGCAATCACATGGAAGACTCCTGTTGTGCCAGCAAGTAAGACTTTATAGGCTACTGGAAAATGAGTTTGTGATAAACCAATTGAAAAAATCTTCTCCATTACATGTTCCTCTTTAGAAACATATTAATTCGCATGTGAAAAGATAAAATATTACACTGGTCAATAACTGTGAACACATTTTCCCCCACTAAAGACACAATTGCAAAACCTTGCAATCAAAGCAACTGTATATATTATTTTGATATAATAATCATAATAACCTTAAAAGCAGTGATATATTAATTAACACATAAAGTATATTATTTGCATAGATTTTTTGTTAACTGTCCATGGATTATCATTTGGTAAATGCATCTATAATTCAGTAAGCTTTGGTGCTCTTTGATGAGTTCAAACTGGAATATGGCTGATACTGTATATTACTGAAATAGTAAAGGACACTAGAATGATATATTTTTGTTGCTTTAACCTCCTAAATATAGAAATTACAGTAGAAAATATAAGAATACCTTTTCTGTTATTTACTGACCCTATTCTCAGGCATGATGATTTAACAATACTGAAAAGATATTCCTGTTTTCAGAAGCACTAGTCAGCAGCCTGTCCACTAAAAGGACTGTGCTTTGGAATAATTTAGTATTTATTGTCTTCTGATACTTTTCATATGCTTATTAAGTAAAAACATAATAAAAAATCATCTTGCAGTTATGCAAAACTATAGCATTTTTTTGTATAGTCTTGCAAACAAAGTTTAGAAGTACATCATTCATCCACGGAGAAATTAGGAACTCAGAAGTATGTAATATCAATAATAGAAAATTACTGTTTCTTTAAAGATGTAGTGTAGGCTATTGTTTTTAGCTTTTATTTAATCTTTCATATGGTAATTCTATAGTGCTCGGAGTCTTGCCAAGAGAGCTTCTACTTCTGGAATGGCTTCTCCCTTAGAAGGGGACCCGATACGATCTATTTTCTTCTCTTTGCTGCTTTCTCCAGGACAGGCTTCCTTTCTCCCAACAGCCTTGCTCAACACCTTAGAACTTGTTTCCACATCATATGTAACTTCTTTGGTGACTGGGCTTCTTGTCGAATTTAAACTGATACTGTGGTGCAAACACGGCTTCTCTAGCTGTCCTTTCTGGTTCTCTGCAGAAGACAAATCAAACAAACTTTGTTTCACTATTAAAATACTCAGTTTCAATATTCTGTAATATAAAAAGACCTCTTGATCAGACAAATTTTACATGCAGATGATGTATGTACTCCTTCTACATACTAGAAGAAGTAATGATTGCCAAGGAGGCAAGACAAAATATATTATCACCTCAAAAGCAGTGGACTCAGTCCCTTGGAAGTGATATAGACTTTGCATGTCTTCATTACGTTAACATCCACATTTCTTACAAAATTACGGATATAGCCTAACAGGATCCTCCTTTCTTACTGCAGTCAAAGAGAAAACAGAGTACCTAGCACTTCTCAGTATCTTCCAAGGTTTTACCTGGTTAATTAAATTTCCTACTTTTTTTTTAATTGTTCAAATTTTAAAATACATTTAAAAATCTATTTTAATTTAATTATCCATTGTAATACCTTTTCTTTCCTTTGTGAACTTTCAGGCAACTAAGTAATTTCAAGAAATTGTGTAATTCACTATTTTTTGCTAAACATCATTGGCATTGCCTGTCATACAAAGTCACACTCAGTTAATATCCAGGCAGGAGTTTTGCAGGTTTGGCATGTATGAAGACAGATTTCTTTTTCTGTTGTCCCCCACCCCGCTTCCAGCTCAAGTGACTGTTTTCCAAACCAGCATATGAGTGGTTCCTCTCATAGATCTCAAACTTTTTAAAAACAGACCTACTCAATATTCATGTAACCTTGAGCAAGGCTTGAAAATGCCTTCAACACACTTGACATGACATTTAAAGTTTTTTGGTTATTCACTGAAAGATGTTCCATCATCCCAATAGTAATGACTTTGGAGCACAGGCAGTCACTCATGACAGTGTGTTTTATGTGAGTGCTGAAAATTCCTACCAAAAACAGCTTGTACATTAAAAGGCAGCTGCTGAAGATATTTACTGCACTGTCATTCCCTGACCAGGGGCTCTCAGTGATGGATGAGGATTTTACACACTTTCTTGGACAATCTCAGCAAATTTTCTAAGTACGATCACCTTTTGGGAAGTGGAGAAAAATAAATATCTCCATTCCATCATCTTCTAAATCAGATAAACAATTCTTAATTAAAATTTCTTAAGACAAATTTGACACTTAGATGAAAAATGTGATTTTTGTTCTACACTATGGAAAATAATTTGACCTTGAATATGCAGCAGCACAGTGTTCCTGAATCACAGGAGGCCAAAGACTGGTTATGAACACATCTTTTTAATTACATGTAATAAACTGGTCATATATAATTAAAATATCCCTGGTATGTGCACTCTTAAATACCCCATTCTACTTAAATGTTTATGCTTATTGATTCTGAACACATATTTGCAAGCTGATAAAAGCATGCTACCTATGTCAATATACAAACAACCAGCTGTACCACAGACCTTTCTGTTTACATTCAATCTAGGGGCAGCAAGAAAATACTTGGTGTTTAAACATCAACACTTTTAAGTAAAAGAAAACATATTGTCATATAATCAGAGATGAAGCATAGCTACTGGGTTTTTAAAAACTCAAAAAGAAATTAGGAACTGAAAGTAAGCTCCTCAAATGTACCAACAACCAAATTTTAACTACTTTGCAGTTTACCCCAAAATGTGAGGATGAATTAGGTGTGGTGAACTAGACTGTATAACAGATGTGGGGAACACTTATGAACTGAGGCCTCAAAGTAAAATCCAGCAGTAAAATCCCCAGTTTCTCAGAGTGTACACAGGGCACAGAAGAGGTGCCTTAGAGTGAGACTCACAACTGCAGTGTAAGCAAGGAACTGCTGCAAGCTAGCTATTAATAAGTAGCAGCTCTTGGGATCTATCCCAACTCTTTTACCACTTTGAAACTCAGTAACTAATTGAGGCTTGCACTTCAGTGTGTCCCATAAATTTCTGCCTACAATCTGGAATTGTTGCATAGGGATAGGACAGAGTAAAGCTGAAGAGAGCTGTGCTTTTTCCCTCTTAAAACAACAGAAATTGTGAATTTCTTGGTATAGACTAAGGAGTAGAATATTCAACTTAATGACCAGCCTTTCTCTTGAGTCTGAAGGGTTGTACAACAGTGAAAAATGGCATTAGGAAAGTGCCTTAAACAGTTTTTTGTTTTTATGAGTAGTTCTTGTTTCATCTCCTTAGCAATGATGATGTCAAGATTCTCTAGAAAAATCACAGTCTCATGCTAGTGATTAGTAGCATTTCCTTAATAATGAGAACACTTTGGTCTCAGCCATGCTACAAATAATACTGAGTAGCTAGAGTCAATTAAAAAAAATAGTACTTGGACACACATATTTTACCTAAAGCCAGTATTACCATCTTAAAGCTGCTATTTCAGCTGCTTTGTAAATCAAGTGGCATCCTACTGTTTATGTTCTTCAATCAAGGAGGAACTTCTTCACATAGCATTGCTACGCCTACGTGCAAGTCCAGTATTAGCAGATGTTGAAGTACGCAGTTCCCTGCTTAGCAAATTGGCTGTTGTGAATTTCATTCAGAAACCCTGAAGTTTGCTAGGCCTGGCTCAGAAAGCATACAAATTTACTTTCAGCCTTAGATTTCACTTTAGTAAATGTGCACCCAAACAATTAACCACTGTAATACTTGAGGTATATGTGCTGCTTGTGGCATTCTTATCAGAGTGAAAGACCACTTCTCTCTAAGTCAAAGTGCAAAATTAGTTAGCTACTATCAATGTAAAAAGTCTCACTAGTTTCTCAATTTTTTATTTTAAGCCAGCAGAAATTAATTTGTGTTAAAAACAAACTCTTAAACACTCTATGCTACTTCACACACTGATTCAAAACTTGCATGCATTGGTGATTTGGTACCACATCCATTCCAGTGCCTTGACTCGGGATTGTAACCTCTCCTCCCTCAAATCCTGTGCTACAGCAGTGAAATCAAAGAAGTTAATTTTCAACCTGTCACTGTTGAGATGAGTGGTTTAAAAAAGCCAGTGCATCTTGCCTGTGAATTCAGAACTACATGGCTGCAAACTGCTGCAGGTTAGCATGCAACATTGACCACAACTGTGGAAAAGCTGAACTTCCTTAGTTCAGTATGAAAAAGGCTATAAAGCATATAGTTATTTACTTGTAAGAAAAGCCAGAAGTCAAGATTAACTGACAAACTAAGTGCAAGGATAAACAACCATTAATTTACTGCTATTAGACATTAAAACCTTGAACCACCAGAGTAATGAAGTTTTTTTCACATATATAAATGTGAGCAAGAGAAACCATAAGCAGTCATAAGCAGGAATCTGATCTGTTTCTGAAGACAGTATTTGATATGGCTGCCCAAACAGCCAGGAGATGGGTTAATGACTTGGCCACTTATGTTTCTAGAACAAGGGAAAACATAGAAAACCCACAAACCATATCGGTATTAATAGACTTTTCTTAAAATGCTTTGAAACGTTATATCATAGACATACAAATTTGGTTTGTGCTTTTGACAATAAACTATATTTGAAACAAAATGTATTTACACACGTCATTGGTTCAAATACACTTCTAAATAATTGAATATAATTAAACAGAAGGTGAAATAAAGACTACTCATGGAAAGGCACTTCTGCATGAATTCTTTTTAGGAAGAAAGCTTACATTTCCGGAGATGCACTATTTGTCCACCTACTGTAGCAAGGCGCACCTTCCGGCAGTAGCAAGGCAAAAAGAAATCAGACATTAAAAATCACTGGATAAAGAAAGAACTTATTAATTTCCTGTATATACTAGAAGTACCTGAGACAAGTTTCTACTATTTGGTCCCTTTCAACAACCGAAATTTGTCATTCACCTGTATCATAACACCACTATGCAGAGGAAAAAAAAAAAAAGCAGTTAACTTTGAATTCATGATTAAATTTTCTGAATGCTCAGGTGATAACCCATAGTAGTTATGACTTTATTGCCAGTGGATGCTTCAAGGCACAGGCTAGGCAGAGATCACATTGTACACTACGAAAGTCTCAGTGTCCAGATTCAATAATATTTAAATCTTTTCTTTCCCTTGTTCAATACTGAACTTGTGTGGATCCTCCAGATGTATTCAAATTCAATTTTTGCACATATTAATTGCTTGAACATTGCTGTTAATCAAAAGCATTCCAAAACCATATTCACAGAACCTAGAGCCAAATAGTTACTATTATCTAGATACAAGACTTCTAACAGCAATGCTCAGGAAATTCAGTTGACAGAAAATTGTGCTTAACATAGCTTTCCACAGTTTAAGTGGTGTCCACAATAGAACAAATTATAACGGTATGCTTATAACCTATTAAAGGCTACATACTTCATATTCAGAAAAAGGAAATTGTGCACTAGCATCTGAACAAAAAAAAATCAGTAGTATGAGACCTGCCTGCTGTTAACTTGGGGAAGCTAAATATGATCAGTTGGAGATTTTAAAATCCTGCATAATAGTGTTATATATTACCTTTAATAGAGAACAAAAATGATTGCAAGAGACTCACTAAAGTCAACATAGATTTTTTTAAAAACAACTAATAAATATTTAAAATTAAAAAGGATGTTGAAAAGCTTTATTTCATCACACAGTTTCTCAGTAAAAGTCTTGATACTAAGGATATATTTCAGTTTTATGTAAATACTTGTAGACTGATTGAAAAATAAAGTTGCAAATACAGTAAGGAGAACTGCACTGCATGGCATTATATGCTCATATTACAGTCATACATCTCAATGTAGGGCATGACAAAACTGTAACATAAAAAGAACAATTGCAGTTACAACCTAATTACATCTTTTACCAAGTTAACAGGGAAAAATACTCAAAACCCCATTGGAATATTTCTGATCTCGCTGACTTGTGCTGCACATGCTACATCATACTCCTGAAGCTATGTCTATGCCAACATTTTCTAAAGCCTACCCATACTGACATTAATAGCAATGCAAATTATTTTTACATTTTAAGTCATGACTTGCCTGTCCTAGACAATCTCTGAAGGAATGTTCCCATGCCAAATGGCTTTGGCTTGGAGAAAGTAACAGCCCTAGCCATAACTCACCACTGGCTCCCCAGTGTGGTGCCACAGTTTGTCTCTGATTCCCCATCTCTGATGCATGGAACTCAAACTCATGGAAAAGCTACACCAATGCTGATGCTTGCTCATGTATTTTCCCAGCAAAACATCAGGGGAAAAGAACATGTATTTTTGACAGCAATGCCATGTGCTAATTCTGGATGCAGCTGTATAGCATTCCCACAAGATGAAATGCTTGCCGCAACCCAGTCTCTGTCTGGACGTCCTGTCCATTTCCCACAAATTACACTGACCACATCATCATGCATGCCCCAGTGCAACCTTAACAAGTGACGTTGTACTTAGACAATGGTCACATACCATGGAGGTCGTGAGGATATTGGGGTATATCCTCTTATGTTCCTTTTAAATAAACAGATTCCAAACTCTTGGCTTCTTACTATCAGAAATGCCAAGAAGAAAATAATTGATTCATGTTTTCCTCTCAATTTTGAAACAACAGTCTCGTTTCCTGCACTGACCCCTATCAGAGCCCCAGACATTGGACAGCTGTGAGCCTCAAGATTTTTCAGGCACCCATTTTCCCTTAATGCCATTTCTACAGCCCACAGTTGGCCTTCTGAAATCCATTCCCAGACCTTAGCCCTGGTGTGAGAACATAACAAGACCTCCTTATTCTTCTCAAAGTCTGCCTTATCCCTCAGAATGAGAGTTTAGACATAATATGAAAGACTGCTATAGCTGTAAGGTCCATCTCTATTATGTAAGATCACTCATAAAAAAATGGGATAGCTCCTTTTTGGATAGTTTAATGGAAAATACTTTAAATACTTTTTATTGATTTCATGTTTTTTCAACAATGTCTCTGACTGACAAGGGTAGGCTTGAAGAATGTCCCTGGTTAAAGGAGCACTGTGTGTTGCTATGACTTATTTCAGTTTGAACCTGTAGCTCCAGCCCTAGCACCTAAAGGAATGGGAGCTGTACTCAAAAGACCTTTGCTTGGTAAGTAATTTCTTACACCTTAGTATTTCATACTAAATGGTCACAACTCTACTAATCTTAAGCAGACAATAATTCATGAGACAGGAAAATGTGTTACTGATATTTGGAACATTTCTTTTTTAAACTATGCACATTTCATTTAATAGCTGCTGCTGTTCTTGAGTGTTGCAATTAAAAAGGTGTGAAACACAAGGAATAAACACTATCAGTAAGCTCAATTTAGATGAGAGTTTTTAAAAATAGTGAATATGCACTATATGCATTTCAAAGGCAAGAAGGGATTATGTCAGCACACAGTGTGACTAATACAGAGAATTTATAGAAACTAAATTTCAAAGAAAGTCAATTACAAACTGTGAGCAAACTAATTTTTGACAAGAGGAACTATGCTGGACTAGCTCCCTTTTACTTGGCCCTAAAGTAAAGCCTTTAAAAATTCTTTTAATCCCTTTCCTACCTACATCTTCTCAAAGACTACTTTAAGTTCCTGCTGATCACTTCATTCAAACTTTTACCTATCTTTTCTAAAGATACTTTGCAATTGCAATGAGTTGGAACCAATTTCTCTGTTTAAACTAATATGTTCTCACCTGTGATAAGACAATGACTTTTTTTTACAAGAAATGCAACTTCAATTTACTGGGATTTTAATTAAAGTCTTGAGTGCCTGTCAAGATGATAAGAGAACAAGAGTGTGGATCAAACTGCTGACAGAAATCACCCAAGGTCAGCGAGAGAAGAAACCTCTGAAGGTGTCCTCATAAGATGACTACTTCAGACTTCGGAGTTTGGCATCCTTCCATCACCCTGAAATACAGTTGGCTTCCTGTGTCTTTTCATGCATTTTTTCCCCAAAAACAAGGCACATTTGGCAGTTTCTAGGAAACTGCAAAATGGAAATTTCCAAAACAGAAATCTGTTTTGTGGTCATTAATGATTCTTAGAGCACGTGGTTTGAAACGTCCTTAAATTATAAGTATCTTAATTTCAAAATGGATAAATCATACAGCATAACTTTAGTATTAATAACTAAAAAATTAATGTTATTATTTATGTCAGGCAAAGGGGTTTAAAAGGTAAATATTGAATACCAGCGGCATAGGGTCTTCAGGCCTCAGTGGGCAGAAGCAATCCACAACCTAGGTGCTTACACGATTTCTCTCAAGGTACAAATAGGACAAACATCAACTTTTTCTCTCCTTCAAGTCAAGAAATAGCCAGGAAATGGTAATAGTAAAACTGTAAGTTAACATGTTTTAGAGTATTTTTAATTCTTGCAATGTGGTTTATTACTTGTTTTCTTTTGTTCACAAGTATATTGCAGCTTGCATTCCAAATCATCTTTAGAGTTAATCGTCAAAAATGATGACTGTCTAAGTGATCTGTGACAAGATATACAGAGGTCCACAGTCCAGAGCTACCCTCTATTCAGCTGACAATAATTAATGTAGATCCCACAAACTAAACTGCCTTTGAGCAGTAGACACGTTAGCCTCCAAACCTATCTGCAAACCAGCTGCCTATAGATGAATATTGCTTTCAAGGTGCACTTTGATAAAAAACTTCAGGAATATGCATAAAGACTGCTGCCATCAAAGGAAAGCCACTAGCAGTTACAATGGGGAATGATAAACAACATGCTGATGAAAATAACTGAAATGGAAAAGAAACACACAATTTCATCTTATTTTACCAATCGTAGTGGAAAAAACACAGTAGGAAGCCTCCTACCTCTGGAAAATAAAACCCCCAACAAATCTAAACAACAAAACAAATCTTAAAGACTGATCTTATGAGATTCTACTCACTGCAGTTCTAAATGTTGTTGTTGCTTCTGTTCAGTATTTACTGTTTAGCATAAACACTGAAAAAAAAACCCTAAGCAAGCAAACCACGCAAACCCCCACAAAAACTATGCCCCATCCCTGGAAAGGTTCAAGGCCAGGGCTGGATGGGGCCCTGAGCAACCTGATCTAGTGGGTGGTGTCCATGCCCATGGTGTTGGTGTTGGAACCAGATGATCTTTAAGGCCCATTCTGACCCAATCCATTCTATGATTCTATGTATCTATGTCTAGCAATTGCCTGAAAAGTTTAACACTATTATTATTTCTTATTCATTACTCTTGATATCAAAAGTTTACGAGATATTCCCTAGCTATTCCAGCTGCTGTTACAAACCCATACAATTTTTATTTCTTATTTTTATCCCAAACTTCCAGTCCCAGGTTTACATCAGCAACCAGAGTACTGGTAGGTTGCATCACCTTAAGTTTGAATACAAATACTTTGTAATATCAGATCAAACCAATGGGAAAAACTATCTTTCATCATCTGTTGCTCTTCTCTCCTAAGGAATCAAACTACGTCTAAGCAAAATGGAGATCGACAGTGTCTTGGAAATACTTTTGGGAGTGGCATAAAGAGGAGAGGCTAGAGCTGAAAGTAAATAGGGTGGGTGTTAGTTTTAACGTGAATAGAAACACAATCCCCTCACATTGCTGTGAGAGGCACAGGACCAATGTCCTGGGGCAGTTCCTCCCCACACAGGTCATAATCACAGTGGGCTGTCATTCACTATTATTCAAAAGATTGCAAGAATAGCATATGGCTCTCAGGCTCCTCTCATTTTAAACATTTTTAAAAGAGGTCTTTGGAAGAAGAGCAACAGAGAGCACTGCATGCTCTTAATGCTATGACAGGGAAGAGTGTACTGATTTACTAACCTGGACAAGTATTTATGAGAACTCCAAATCCTAATTCGTGCTTCTTTATAGCATGGGTGCTTTTTAAGAGGAAAGAAGCACACCTGACTGTGAAGTTTTAACTTGAGTAAACTAACATCCAAGATGGCCTTCATGAATACGCTGGACAGAAATGGGATGAAGCTGAATCATCTTAGTTCATGTAACTTTTGTAATACTATTATGAGGGTCCTTACTTTCCTCTGGCAAAGCTCTGCAGAAAATAGTTGAAAGCGTGCTAAGCAGCAGACTGAAACTGTGGAGCAGGAAATAGTACATTTTCAAGATCCTCACATAAAAGTAAATATTGGGAAATAAAGGCAGAGGAAAAGTGATTCATCTCTCCTTCACTCTACAAGACTGCATAAATATATTCCTTTGACAGTTCTTCTCTCTCTCTTTATATGATGCTCTAATTAACGCTATGTGCTTTCACTTAATTATTCCCTCTCTTTAGGATGGACTGTAAGTTGGCCTTGTTCATGTGTGGAGAGAGATGGGAAGTAAAAAAATGTTTCTACTCTGCACAAGATCCAGCCATATGTGTATTTGACATGAACAACTACTCTGCGAGTGTGACAAACTGCTCTGAAAAGGGATGCTGATTTCAACAGTGTCTAAAAGAGAAATTATTAATTAAAGATGGCTTTTACCAACTCCTCCCTATACCACTGAATTACCACAAGACAAATTCAAGCTACATTATCATGGGCAATTAATCCAGTCATTGTCAATTCAAAATGCTGTATTTAACATCGTTAATGGTATGCACTTTTCATGCAATGAACATATTTACTGTCCTATATTCTACCAGTTAAACTCTTAGCAGCCACTTTGGTATGTTAAAAAACAACAGAAGCTAACTGTAGCACTTCCTCCTTCTTTTCCTAATCAATTGCACTCAAATATTATTCAGAAATAATCAGCTTACAAAAGTTAATCTTACCGTGTAGGAGGTTTTTTTATAATTTCCAAAAATCTAAAATGCAACACTTCTTTGCATGTACAGAAAACAACCTCTCTCTCATGGAGAAATTTGAAATATTACATAGAATATGAAAAACTGAGAGACTGAAAACCTGAACCCCTTATACTCACTGAGAAAACAAGGCAGAAGGCAGTAAGACCTCCCAAGCCATGGAAATAGAGGATTCTTAAACACAGACTTGTTTTTCTTTTGTCTGTTTTGACTTATGAAGCAGTCTTGCAAATGTGTTTAGCTCAAAAGGTGATATTAAAAACAAATGGTTAGAGATCATCATGGTATATTAATTATGCAAAAGAACCCAAACCGAATTTAATCAGAAACAGGAGACTCCAAACAGGAAAAATTGTCTCCCTTTTTTTTTTTTTTTTTGACAGAGACGGTTAAGAAAACATTTATGGTAATGCCAGAGCATCTGCTGATTACAGTCAAAGCTGCAGGACGCCAACATTAAATCACTGAACCATCTTGACAGCTTCTGGGTACTTGAATTTCATTCTAATAATAAATTGCTGTGAAATTTACACAAATCAGAAAATTAGCCAGAAAATGTTTACAAAGAGTATAGGTAAGAACATATAAAGCAGACACTAAATTGATCTGCATCTGAAAAAACAGAGCTAAAATAAATGTTTGGCACTCAGATATGTCAGAGCTCCATTTAATTGGCAAATCTCTAAAAGACTAACTGCTTTAAGAACAGAATATAATTTTATCATTCATTTCCTAAAGATTTTGACCTATCACTTTCTATTGTTTAGAATTGTTAGCATGCTTGTTTGTTTAACATAAACACAGATGAGCCATTTGAACGTGGCCTGCAACATTTAAAATAAATTTTTAATTCCTGACACCTGAGGATTCCACACAGAACAATATACTTCATTGTAAAGCCTTAATTGATGCATCTATGTGCTGCAGAGGGTGATTACTTGAATAATAAGCATGAGACTTGTGATCTGGTTGCTAAGCAAATGTGAGTAAGAGAAAAAGTCCAAGAAACGATGTAACAATGAATCAAGGTGCGATGACAGGATTATTATTCTGTGAACTGTCGTGTTGAAGGACTCTCAGAACATTGACCTGCGCATGATCACACATCAGAAGATTGCTTGAGGGGTAATTAAAATAATAATACACAAGTTCAGTCACTCAGAAAGAGAAAAACATATGCTTAACTTATTTCTCTGTAGCATGCATGGTCAAATGCATTCTCATGTTAAATGTAAATGCTTGAACAGTGCAAGAATTCACAGAACAACACACGACCACTGAAGTTTATCTGAATTAGCATGAATGCTTTTCTTTCTTCAATTGCTCTGGGCATTCAACTAAATATTATTCATACTATGACACACAAAAGCATAAAATCTGCGAAGGGACTTTCTGCAGAAGTTGGAAAAAATGTAGTCCTTTTAAGATATTCTTAAGGTTGTAAGGGAACATGTTCAAAAAGAACATTTCCTCCTTTCCCTGAGATTTTATTGCTGAGTATGACATCACATCATAGAGCATCAGTCTGGGTCAGCTCTGCCGGTCATCCCCTCCCAAACTCTTGCCCACCCTGAGCCTCCTGGCTCTGTGTGTTTTGTGGGTGGACAGAGAGAAAGCCACGACACTGTGCAAGCACAGCTCAGCAACAGCCAAAACACTGGTCTGGTGGCATCACCAGTCACTAAGACAAAGGACAGCAGCTTATGGGCTGCCATGGAAAACATAAAAGCCAACCCTGGCACGCCCAGTAAAACTGGAGATAGTGTAACAGCTCTACTCTCATTGCATATATGAATGACCAAATTCCATCAGGAAGCTGTTCACATGACAGATTTCAGACTTGAAAGGCAAACTTTTACACAATTCCATTTTTCTCCTCTTTAGGCTTTTGTTCAGTTGTTTACTGTATCAGTTTATGTTGGCATGCACCCTACTACAAGCCTAGACTTTAGCTCCAAGTCTCTACTACATGATCACATCCAAGCAATGACAATTCTTTCTCACATGCGGATGTGCAGACGCTTCATTGCCTTTGAACCAGCCATTGCCAGTCTTGTTTTGGGGTGAGCTTTGCCAATTGTGTGGAATCACTGGTATTTACTACTTTGCAACTGTACTGATTACAGATACCAACTTGGTGAAGATAAAAAAAATCCACAACCCATAAAACAACTTATTTCCAGATCCAAGTTAGTCTGTGATGAAAATCACTTGACTGCTCACAAACCTCCTCACTTTGCCCCTCCATTATTCCACATGTAACTGAAGAAACTAGAAGACAGCAAGGAGAGGTTCTGTGGATACTCTTCAAAGATCTAGGACCACTCAAAATACCCGAAAAGATTTCTTTAGAACACAAGGTACACACAGAGTTTTACATGTGCATAAATTCATTCAAACCAGAATGTCTATAGGTTACTCTCAGTTATACACAGGCACAATCACCATGTGGTTCTAATAAAGTAAATTCTTTTTCTCCCACCATGTTCTAAAAAGATGATAGAAACACCTTTTAAGAAACACAATATACATGATAATTATTAAAATGATACTTCTTTCTAGAACAAATATATTCTGTAAACTCATTGCTAGCCCATCAATTAAGTTAGTCACTCATATTAAACATGCTAGAGATATATTCTCAAATCTTTTCCAGCAGCTTCATTAGTGCTCATTTCCTGAGAAATGCTACCCCTGAGTAGCTTTAAATGCTAAGGAAGAGGACAAATGCTATTGAAATGTTGCATCGTGTTTATTTCTCTTCGGCCCGTGCCCGGGGTGGGGGAAGGGGAAAGGGGAAAAGGGAAGGGGAAGGGGGGAGGAGGGAATGGCAAGAGCCCCTCGAAGCCGCCTAGGCACGCTTAAAACAGATTCAAAGTCCCGCGTGTACAAGACTTGCACCAATAAACAGCTAACAGGGGAGGATACACATCTCAGGAACCAACAGGAACAGGGGGTAGGACGAATCAGATAATATGAACCAATTGGGGTACCCAGGAAGGGATGATAGGCAGAGTTACAACTTTAGGGATATACCATACATTTGAAAGGGGGGAACAGAACAAAACATTTGGAGGAAAATGCATAAACACATTGAAAAATCTCACAATGTTCAGCAGCTCACTGTGATCTAAGGAAAATATATTAAAATGCAAATTTCAAGCATGTTATTAATAATTTCAAAGCAACATCCTATAGAAGAAATATAGTTTTCAGTTTTGTGTCATAAAATAATACCACATATACCTGGTATTATTATCTAGATTCTCAATGTTAGCCAGCAGTGTTAAGAATAATAATTCAGCTGACTCCAAAGAGATTTGTAAAAATTTTGCAGCAAAAATAGTAGACTAGATATTTATGTATTTTTATTTCAGGAACATATCTGGGGAAAACTATGGGGAAGGGACCGCAAAGGGAGAATAGCCTCTATTTCTAAGAATTCAGTTATGGCATTCGGTAATTTATCTTACATCTCTTAAAAATCTTTGCTTATTATGAGCTTACTAGACAAACAAATTTTTTTTTCCAGAAATTAAGCTTAAAATCAGGACAGTTTCAATAAGCTGAAGCAGATGTATAAATTTATAACTCCTTGGTTATGTAAGAGAATATGGCTTAAAGCAAAAAGTTCAACTGCATTTGTGTAGATGCATTTCCTTTTTTTTTTAAATTTACTTTTCTGTGGTAGTGAATGCTTTGAAATATTCTCAGTTACATTTAAAACAAGAAGCTACAAATTTAACTGGCCATATTATAACTATGAAATAGATATAATTCATTGACTCTGGATACGTAATGCAGGTACAGAAACAAACCTGACTCTTTTCTTCAGTGTTGTATAAAATTATTTGTAACAAGAGCATGCAAAGTCCTGTGCGTCCTTGTGCCTGACCAAAGGCCGTTGATCCCAGTGTGAGATTTAACTGGACTGAATGAATTTGTGCTGGTTGCCTCAGGCTCCCTTCACAGTCAATGAGGAGAAACAAGCACTTCTAAACTGTGCTTCATTTCACGCTAATGTAGACACTTTAAACAGGTAAAGAGAGCCCACACTGCTGACATCTAAAAGTAACTTCTGTATCTGGAAGTTTTAGACTTCTGACTGCAGCAAAGTCTGCGTAAAAGGTTTTCCTAGTCTGAACAGACACAAGACACAGACAAGGTCGAGCTCATACCTTCCCTATGAGAGAGGACAGGGTGCAGATTCAGTGATTTTAAGGCCTGATAGACCATTATGAGTATCCCTCTCACCACTTACTTAACAAGAGCTATAAAATTGCACAAAGCTTTTTCTGGCTACATGAAGAATATAATTAAAATAAATTATATTCTGGTTGTTAGAGTGAACAGTTATAAGCAGGGGAACTCTGTTTAGTTGCAATATGCTGACAGGAACTGTAGATGTGAAAGACACCATTATTAAGTATGCTGCTCAGCCATTACCTATCAGCATTTTTTCCTTTTTAAACTTCTTTCATGTTCACTAACGCTTATCTCCAGTAGACATAGTTCTTATAGTTGTTTAGGTTCTTCCTCTGACAGATTTGTGATACCCAAACTTTTGTATAGCTTTGCAAGTTTCTGACAAGATTGAAACATATTCTGGATTTAAAAATCAGCCTATAAAATAAATTTTACTTCTGCATTGGTAAATGGAATCCTACCCTTCATGTGAAAATAATCAGTGCTTTAAACTGAACTTGGCTTAGATTTAGTCCTGGCCATGCAGAACTTACAAAACTCTAGTTGTGTACATCTAAATTTAAGAATTTCACATCCACAGAGGACTAAGCGTTTAAGTTCAGTCTTTAGAAACGATACTTTAAATGGGAAGGCAACCCTGTGATTATTAGATATTAGTTCTGTTTGTATGCATTTTTGTTAAGTAAAATATATTAGTAGGTGAAAGAGTGAAAAGTGATTTGAGTTCCATGAAAATGTTTTACGAACTCTCTCTAAAAAAACAAAAAATCCCCTCAAAAACTAAAACACCCATAACATTGCTTTTGCAGAGTACTCATGAAATTAAAAAAAAAGGCATAAAAATAGTATGCAGTGACAAAAACTGTAACAGCACCTACTTTAATTCATATTGTCTCATTACCATTCAAAATAAGCAGTAAACAAAATATTTCCATTGGGCCTTATCATCATATTGTATGCATATATTACAGAGTATTTGTCTCTTACTTGTACAACATACTAAATATTATGTTAAATTTGAACTATTCCATGAAACATAAAGCTAAAGAACTAGTAATGAAAAGCATTAAGGTTTCAACCTTAAAAAAATAATAAAAGCTTTTTTATTATAATAATAATAAAATGCCAACACACAAAGCTATTTTTGGTATGAAACAAAAACATGCCATTAGTTGAGACTCAATCTTTTGAAAAGATTATTTTCATCTATCTTTTCATTGTTTAACAGACTTTAACATATATTCCATCATTCATTCAGAAACAAATCCAAATGACCTATGCCCATCCAAATTAAAACAGAAATGCCATTTTCCTCATCAGATTATGCACAGCTCCATATTCACTGGTGCATATAGGAAGGACTGTGATACAGAAAGATCCAGTTGAAAGGTATTTCAAATTTAGGAGACAACTCATTTATAGGAAAATCTATTTGTGGGTGGCTGAGGTTGTTTTGCACTGTACTAATTACACAAAATACAGAATTTCTGAGAGTAATACACAGTGTGGAAAGTTATCTATGTATCCTGTGTACCCACTAGTGCTGTATTTCACTATAATGAAATCATTGTAGAGCATGATAGTCCTGGTGCAGAATCATTATGCCTGACTCTGCAGAACAATAATGGCAAAGAGATTGCACTGTCAAGGGACTAGTCAAGGGAAAAAGGCAATCTTCAGAGCACAATTAAAAGCACATACTTTAAGTACCTATTGGCTGCTTTCGACTAGAGAGAGAGCCTAGCTTAGATTACTTTTAAATAGATAGTGAGGGCAAGCAAACCAGATCTCATGTAATTAAGTGGAATGTATCTACATCTGAACATAAAGTTTCTTTACCTGCTTTACATGTGTCTATACCTGTCTGAAAACTGCCAGCTTTGAACAGTAATTTCTCACCACTAGTCTTTAAAAGATGTTTTTTTCAAACAGAAGTGGTGTAAATTGGAAGGAGAAGTGGGCTAAAGCAGCTAAATAGAGTACCTGAGAGACAGACAGCTGTAAGAGCAGCACTGTGGGCAGGAGGCTGGCTACAGAGGGTGCACTGATGTGACTTCCCAGCCAGAAAGACTGGTAAATCTTTGACTGGGAGTCCTCACCTGCCTTGGGAAGACATTCTGCTGTTCAGAGAACAGCGACTCGACTGCTTTAGGGGTGATGTGACCATCAGTAGGAGGGCACTGTACTTCTTGTTGGAGTTCAGTAACAATCAAGTAGTTTCAACTGCAATTTTTTCCTGAGAATTTCACCCTAAAGCAGGTCCTAAAGAGAGGATAGCTTGCTTTCTAGCCCTGGGACCTTCACCGCTTCTAGTTTATACCAACTGCTTTCCTTTATAGTTTCACTTGCTTTTAAATGGCACTTAAGTCATCTTTAAAAAGACAGGTTAGTAAGCTAATGGTAATAAAATTCCTGCAAGATACAGTTAATTTTATTTATTTATATAAAACATTGACTACATGTGAATCTGCATTAGATCAGAAAGCATCTTAGAAAGAATGGAGCACTTATGATGGATGAGAGTTTTGGAAAAACATTTTCAGCTGCACTCAAGAGCATGTAGGTAAATGAAGGATAGGGAAGGGTAAGATAATCAAATTTATGATGGTGTAAGTCTAGGGCACAGAACAGTACTTGAATTCTGTGCACTTATTTGACTTGGAGTCATGAAATCCACTAAATGGGAACATTTAACAATAGGAAGTTACATTAGGATGCCGGGTCCAAGTAAAGAAACCACTCATTCACTTACACTTTCTGAAAAAGGAGAAAAAAAAGTTGAAAAAAGTTTAAAAAAAATTTTTTTGAAAAATATAAATTAAGAAATCACACAACTATAAGATAAACTCTTTGATGTTTTGTATTTTTTTACCAATGATTATTTCTTTTTAAGTTTCATTAAATGTCCTTTATTATTACCAAAGCATGAGATTTTTTTTAATTGGATGAAATAATATAAATCTAGATATAGCAGTCATTAAGCATTTTATTCTCAAAAACATTAAACTTTTTTGCTGTATTTACAAAATAATAATGAAATATAAAAGTAACTATAACACAGTAAAGCAGAAAATTCACTAAAGTGAAATTACCATTCCTGAAACTGTTTTTGCTTAAATGTAAAAATTTGAAGGTTAAAAGCTACATGTATACATAGGTTATGAAAGAAATATATGAACTCCACAGAGAAAACCACTAGCTTTCTCACCCAAAATTTAAAGACTTTTTAAATGAAGTCTTTGAGCAAAATGTTTCATTGAGTAGTTGCTACAATATTTCACAAAATAACAATGAAATGCAACAGCTGAGAGAAGCTAAATATTGTTGCATTTCATTCTTACAATTTGGAGGAAACTGTATTTTTATCTTTATACCTACTTTACTAACAGGTTTGACTCCCATGTGTTGCCCTGGTTTTTGCTAAAGCCTTCTGGTTTTAACCTTGGAGTCAGAAATTCTTTCTCACAGTTTCATGTAAATAATAGCCAATGTTTACTTAACGGTATTTTCTGTTTTTCATTACTTTTGTGATAAGAGAACTTTGATGAGCACCTTTTTTCTCCAGTGGGATTGAGAAGGAAGTGACATGTCCTCCAAGCCCTTGTGCAGTTGAGAAATGTATAAGACATGATCTATGTAAATAATAAAAGTCTTTTCCCCTCCTTTCTGCAGAACCTGGCAGGTGTGAGAGCGTCTTATTGTGTTTTCTCAGACACACCCATGAATAAAAACATTACATTTGTCCTCATTCGAAAGTTTGGTCCTCAATGTTTAATACCCTGTGTGTGATAAGCTGGAACTCAAATGTACAGTATCATTCATTTTACTTCAGAGAAGCACTATTTTATAGTTTATTTTATAATGCCTAGCATTATGACTGTGGTAGATTTATCACAATGCAATGGTAGCCACAGTTTTCTAACAAAAGCAGTTGAGTAGTAGACCTTATTTAAGTCTGTAAGGAATAGCTAAATGGACAGGAGCAATTAACAAGATATGCAGTAGAATACCTTTTAGAAACAGGTACTAGGAAATATCTAGTGACTAGTGTTAGTTAGAGACATTAGACATCTCCTAGAGAAATGAAAAAAATGCAAAACACATCCCACTCTTCATGATGTTTATGAAGAATCTTCAAGACTTTCAAGATCAGCTTTCACCACACTGGCCATGAATCAGTTTGTTGTAACTACCACTGTGCTACCTGATGATGAGGGGAAAAATAGTATTTTCCTTATTTTCACTGCATTTATTGCTTTTAAGCAGTTAAAAGAAAGACAATTTTCCAAAATAAACAAACACATGCATGGCTAATTTCTCCACACCCCAAATAACACCCCAAGTAATGTTATTTAAATAACTGTTCATTTAAACAAACTTGATTTAGGGTTTTTAAATAACTTTCAGTTGATTTCAGTTAAAAGAAATACCAGACACTTATTGATGGTGCATTGCTAAAATATTAAAATAGGGGCAGTTTAAAAATCCATCACTTGGTTCACTTATCGTTTCACAACAGGAGCAGTAATTTCTTGTAGAGTGACATATTTCCTTATGCCACAGCTATTCTTCCCTTACAAAAGCTGTTACTTTGGGGGGGAATGACAAATTCTTGCCATCTATTACTATGCAGTCCATTACAATGGGTTCATTCATATTTATAATACAATCCGTGATGTTGATGCAATCACTTTAGACTTCACTGTTATTTCAAACAAATCCATAACTGAGAAAAAGGCAGGCTGTTGACAGGAGTTAATGTGGGTTTTACTCTGTTTACAATTGCTTTCTAATCTACTAAATGGCTGTGAAAATTGATGCACTGTTAGAAGTGCTTTTATACACTACTACAGATAAAGGGCTGTTATACTGCAGTAATCTCTGTAATGCTAAATTGAATTTTTGACAGTGTTTTTTTCGTTTTTCCAATTTGAATGTGACAAGGTAGGCTACTGCATTTACAGTAAGCTTAATGCCATCAATGCAAAGCATTTTCCCACCTTTATTGGGATGCCTATTATTGCTATGAAAAAAGAAGTTATAGATAAAACTTGTAAATATGTACTTTATGTACATAGTTATTATGTAACTCGCAATATGTACTTTAGGGAAAATCTTTTAGTGGTCAAAGCATGAGGCAGAGTTGCTAAATTTTGCCATCAAATTTGTGATCTGTTGAAACTTTGCAAGTCAATCCTCAGCAGGTAAAACACAGTGGTACTGTTTCCAGAACTGCTCAGCTTGCCATTGAGGTAAACAGATTCTCCTTAAACATCACAAAATAAAATGTAGGATTAGGTGATTTCCTAACCAGTAACTTTCCAGTGGCATGTTAGGGAGACATGCAAAGATAGTTGTCTAGTTACATGACCAATGAAATCACAGTCATAAAGAAGTCAAAAGAATGTATAATTCAGTTTATCAGCCTAAAAATGAAGCCAGAAAAAAAAAAAAAAATAAAGCCTTTTAAGCCTCAGATTTCCCTGATAAAAAGGGTGCAAAAATGCCAAGGCTGTTGCTGACACGAAGCACAAGTACAGAAGAGTTATGTACTGTAGAATAGGTGCCCTAAAAATTCCCGACACTTATCTGAAATGTCTGGTGCCTCACTAAAACCTAAATCTGAGGAATGCAAGACAAATGCCTTTTTATGTTCATCAGGGAGCTTCTAATTTTTTATACGGATGTGAAAATATTACTTAAAATTAATGATCAGAACTTCTACATCGCTCCTGATGGAAAGAAGTCCTTTATATTCAAGATATTTGCATATGCAGTAACTTTAAAATTTGCTTATGTGTTTTAATTCACAAAATTTAATAAAGAGATATAGCTCTCTCAGATAATAAAAAAGCTTAGGTTGCCGAAGACCTCTGTTGAGGTCATCTGGTTCAAACCCAGCTTCAAAGTAAGATACAGTTATTAAGTTAGATCATAAAATTTTTCAAAGGATAGACTGTTAAAGATTCAAACTTCATAATTTAACCTTGGTGACGTTTAATCACATCAGCTGAATTAAGTAGTCAAAGATAACACAAAAAAAGCCCATCCATTTCATGTAGGACAGTATGATTAGTCTACGCAGAGCAGTAAGTAAAGTTCACCTAAAGAGCCCATCAAGTAATGAACACAAATGCATAGTAACCAAGCTTCACGAACAATAAGGCTCACAGAGCAAAATATTTTGGGTTTTTTTCCCCCTATATAACTTATTTCTTTTTTTGAATGTGCAGTTTTTCTATTTTCAAAAGAAAAAAAGGCTTATGAATTAAATTCTGGAATTCTTACTGACTCAGTTGAAGAAAAGCTACTCAATTTAGGTGCTACTATATAAATTGAATAGATTCTGCAACATAAATGAAAGTTTGGGATGTAAAAACAATAATTTCAGAAGATGAGAATCATAAGAAGTTACTTCTGGAGTTGCTTGAAAATGTACTAGGTATGGTCATCGCTTATAAGGAATTTCATTGTTTAGAAGAACCTACATTTATACATTTATAAATTGATTGTTTAGAAGAACCATGTTGATTGCAGGTCCAAATGTTATTTACTCGCCTACTGATTTAAGAAAAATATTATACAAAGGGTTTCTACAGAAAAGTGATTATTTTGCTTGACTAGGTCTAAGAAAAAGGAAAATCCGCTGCATACCTGTAATTTTCTGAGATTATTTTCTTAATAGCTAATGCAACCTCTAAGAAACAAAAATGTTTCTTCAGATAATTAGTGGTCATCTTCTAAATGCTGCTAAGAATCATTTCATCTCAACTTGTAGTTATTTCTGAAATATAACCAAAGAAGCAACCTAATTTAGCACCCCAGCTTAGTTCAAATACTGTCACTCCTCATGGAAGTTACTCAAGTAATTACTACAATTTCAGTTCTGGTCTGTAACACTGCTTTGTACAATGCTGATTTCAAATTTTCAAACATCTAAAACTTTCCTTTAAAACCATACAAGAACAAAAAACGCACAACTTACTATAAAAGCTAGTTTTATATTTTGGAAAATTTACAGAAAATCAGTAAATGTATCAAACACAAAGAGAGGGCTGGAGCATCTCTCCTATAAAGACAGGCTGAGAGAGTTGGGGTTGTTCTATCTGGAGAAGGATTAGGGGAGACCTTAAAGCAGTGTTCCACTACCTAAAGCGGGCTTACAGAAATGAGAGGGACTTTTTATGCAAGCAGACAGTGACAGAACATGAGGCAATGGCTTTAAACTGAAAGACAGCAGGTTTAGATTAGATGTTAGGAAGAAATTCTTTACTCTGAGCGTGATGAAGCATGAACAGGTTGTCCAGAGAGATTGTGCATGTACACCCCTGAAGCGTTCAAGGTCAGGTTGGATGGGGACCTGACCAACCTCATTTAATGAGTGGCATCCTTGCCCATGGCAAGGAGCTTGGAACTTTATGATCTCTAGTGTCTCTTCAAACCCAAACCATTCTATGATTCTATGATTAGCTGTTCATTTAATGCTTCACAACTTTTGGCATGATTCTGGAAGTCTGGATTTCTTATTTAAGTACAAAAGTGAGAACAGCTTAATAGAAAATGCTGCTTCTGTGAAAGCATAAGCACCTCTTCTCTTCGGAGGCTGATGTGCACGTGACAGACCATAAATCTGTAGAACCAGACTTACAGAAACTGTACCTTACCATGCACTAGCAGGGAACTTCTTACTGGTAAACCATCTTAACTGTAACAAACCTGAGGTAATTGCAAGGTGTGGAAATTAAAGTTAGTCAAAGTAACTTTATATTATACATGAAGTTTGTATCCTTTGTGTTATACATAAAATTCATCCGGAGCAGAATTTGAACATATTTAACAAAAAAAGCCTTGACAATTAGAGAGAAATTTGACACATATTTCAGAAATATACCTGCTTGTATATCACAGAAAGAGAACAAGATTATAAATAACTGTAGTTGCCAAAGAGTTTTGAATTTTCAGTTAACCTGTCAACAAGAAAGGGGCCTTTTCTTGAACAGCATCATGTAAGTGTAAGATTCTGCTTTGTCTGGAGAAGAGATGGAAATATGGCAGTCAGGTCATTTGATTTTTTTTTTTTATTCCTTCTCCTGTACCAGCAAACTATAGTTTTACTGCCTAAATGTTTCACTTTTTAATAAATGACATTTCCTGAAATGCTATTCAATGAAAACATACAGGAAATTATGATTTATGGGAAAATACAATTAAAACCACAGTAAGATTCCAGTATGTAATATTGCTAATATTTAAAGATAAGGACACATACTTTTGTCAATAGCATTCAGTAAAACTACTTTGTACAAAATGTTATTTCAAATATAAATATAGCAAGGTGCTTTGTAAGTACTCGTATCTTTCTAAATTTTGGGTTCACACTATTTCAAAAATAAAATATCAGATGAAGCCTGTCTTAAAAACTATAAAACTTATCATTTAGCACCTGTGACAGTTGCCTTCTTTCCTATATATCTCGCTTATATAAAAGAGAAATAAAATTAAATACAGCTTTTATAATTTTTATTTCTAATAATGGTGTCTTAAAGACAGAAAATGGAAAGAAAAATCAATCACAAATGTCAGCACTGTCTTTTGAGAGACACATTGTTAATATTACGAAAGCCGTAGTTTAGAAGCATACAATTTAAATCCAGATTGCCTGATTTACATTACTGACTCTCTGATCTAGTTTAGTTGAACACTGAATTTAAATAGAGGTGTTTGAAGTCAGGAGGGACTTATGTATGTGCTTATATGCTGTGCTGAATCAACATCTCATTGCAACAAATCACAAGTACAGTATGTTTAACAAGCGCAACATGGCAAGCATATTTATCTACTCATAACAAAGCCAAAAACAACACCTTCTCTTTGCGTTTTTGTGAGTTAGCAGGAATCAGCAGGCAGGGATAACCTTACTTTTCCTTATCTACTTTACCTTAGAAATAATTATTTAGCATAACAAACCAAGAGCACAGTATATGATTTGAAGTTGAAAGGAAAAGGTCCAAACTGACATGCTTTAGCTGTTTGTTAACTGCTTTTCTCCTAATGAATTGCCCTGTTGCTCTGCATCACTCTGATTGCAGTGTAACAGCTTTCATTAGTCATGATAAATATGGCTTTGTGCCACATTATTTACAATCTTATAGTAAATAGCTAGAACTTCACACTGTAATAATTCAGACTGTTTCTGCACTTGCTGAAAAATAATCTGGTAATGTCTAATATATGACTTTACCTTAAAAAACCTGAAACCCAGATCTGAAAGTTTTTGGGTTTGTAGGTTTTTTGATACAATTTTACCACCAGCATTATTCCACTATGGCCAAAATTCTTGCCAATAACAAGGCTAAGGGAATCAGAATTTCACTGTAATTAGACTTTGCAAACTGGGCTTCTCTTCTGTTAGAACTGTCACAAGAGGAAACTGATATTCAAAGCTTAAAATATTATTATTGCTTGAAAATGAACTAGCACTGTAAATATGCATAAAAATGAGCTTAGGAAAAATCTGAATCACAAATATGAACAATAATAAATATTAATCAGTAATAGGATTGTTTTCATAATACACAACCACTTTCTATATATTTTCAGTAACATTTCATTAAAAAGCTTCATTTTCTTCTTTAACCCCTCAGCATGTAAAAAAAAAGAGGACAACAACTGTTAAATGAAATACTGTTAGATGGTAGAGATTCTGAAACAGTTTTCTATTAAACACATTGTTTTACCCATGTCAATCTAAAGCCAATGAATTTCAGACATAACCGACCTCCTGTGAATTCCAGTGAGTGATCTAGGTACAAAAGTCAGTGTGTTTATCAACCAAAAGTGAAAAATTTTATGTTTTTTTAATGTACTATTTTTGGAAACCAAACTGTTTTCCTTAAGTTAAAGAAATATAAGCAACAGACCAGATATCTATACTGAACAACAACTATTACAGAGAATATTTTTCATTACTAGTATTCTTGAAACCCCCAATTTTGGTGCTACTAAAAAATTAATGCCTGATTCTACCAAATAAATAATTAAATACATATAAAAATGATTATGTCTATAGACATTTCATACACATGCAGATATTATGCATGCATACACATTACATTCAGATTTCTTGACTCAACAGGCTTTAGTATAACTATTAATGCAAATAAAATAAAAGTTCTGTTAATAATCTACACCAATACTTTGAAACAGTGACTTTGCAAAATCCCAGCTGTCAGTCTAAACTCAGTTACAAAAATGCATTTCACCTTTTAACTAATTTATTCTAAGAAAAAAAGATTTATCAAGTGCATTACAAGGATTCAAAAATAATATTTACATATTATAATGGGAAAAAGTACAAAGAGATGAAAAAATGTCTATAAATGAGGCAGAGTCAACAAAAAGGAAAATAAAAGATAACATAGTTCTTTGAAAGAGGAAGAATGGTCTTTTTTAAATTCATTTTTAACCTTCCTAAAATAAGAAAGCAAACTTCTGTTGTTCAAATATAAAAATCTTTTCAATGAACAGACAAACAAGTTTTATTGTATTTAGCATATTCCTCTCTGTCTAGCTAAGCTCATATAATTTTCTCAAATTCAGGTTGTATTCAGTATCTCCTGACCCATGCTGCCGCTGAAAAAAAACCTTGTACAGGGTTTTCCCAGCTATTAGCTTTCAGCAAGTAGAAAGCAATTCTAATTTGATGGATGTGATATTAGGTCTATTTACTTTGTCATCTGGCTGCTTTTCTTTCCAATTACATGTTGGCATCACAATCCTTGAAGAGGATTCTTTTGCCTCGAAACGCATTGTGAACCATACATCACAAATGTGGCATCTACAACACATCTATGTAATCTCTTTGGCAACATAACGACTTAATTCCATGGCAGAAGTTGTTCTCAGAATTGCTTTTATATTCTTTTAAATACGTGAAATATTAATCTGACAAAGTTATAGATACAAGCTACAGACCTTCTCTTGAATACTAGTATCATCTTCCACCCAGTGAAGATGAAAACCACAGTGCCAATGCTGGTCAGCATTACGGTTTGGATTAGGGTGAGGATGGTTAACTGCTCATTTAGCAAACCCTCATAAGGTACCTTCAATGAAGAATATTGCATCTTCATCTCTAATGAAAATATTGTGCAGTTATTGCATAATAGCACTCTGTACTAACAGTGAGACCAGCTGGGCACCACTGTACTTACTCTCTAACATTAGAGGATTACATACAGCTCAGGAAAAAAACCCTAGCAAACAACCTCCTTCTGTCAATGTATTGCACGTGTTCTAGAATACAGAGGACCATAAGTATAGAAAGGAAGAAAAAACATGGATAGGGAAATTCTTCATTACCTTCAAGAAATAAGTCAAATTTTCCATGATGGAGATAGTCTTATAATATGTCAAAATCAAGGAGAGCTTAGTGTCTTTTGGCATTCACACGAATCATTAACTAAAATGGCCTCAGACTCAAATCATATGAAATGTTCTGCATTTCCCAAATGCCACCAAAAATTTAACTTTTTGCCACTTTTGCCATCTGATATATTAAAAACATTTTTAAAGTTTACTATCTACCTTCAATTCTGGTCTAACTGAAGGTCAAACAGACTGGAGTGAACAGCTACCTAACTTAGCCACTTGACATGGGAAATGAGAAAATTTATCAAGCAGAAATCCTACCAGAAAATGGATTTTAAAATCCTCCAAAAATCTGAACCGGTGTCAGATAACCCATCTATTCTATTTTCTTAGTTGCAACTAAGAAATTAAATAAAAACTGGTTTTATCCAGAAGAACATATTTTTCTATTGAAAAAAGATTTTCAAGTCATTGAATATAGGACTTTGCTCAATTTTCAAGAGGGAAATTATTACTTACTGCTATTAAGTAATATAAATAGGTTGGAACACCAACATTCCAATTTAGATTAATGCTAGAAATAGTTTATATCTTCGAAAGAAATGCTTCAAAATAGGAGAAATAAATACAGGTTTTATTAGCTTTGTTGTAAACACTAGCCACATTATTTTTTGCACAGAAGAGAGTTCCCACAGCAAGAAATACTAGAAAAGAGTGGACTCAAAAATATTGGCATGTTTTAACAATGCAATATAAAAGTAATGAAATCCCATTATCTCCACTCAGAGAAAGTACAGAAAAAGTAGTAAGAAATCAACTTGATTAATTCACAAAGACTTCAGTGACTGGAAATTCAGAAAGAAAAGAAGAAACCACAGTCTTTGGAGAGAATTAATAAAGATGAATATATACCAGGAATAATGCAATTGCTTAAGGACAAAATAATAACATTAGTACTCAGAATGAGGTGCAACTAGCAAAGAAAGGAAAAAAAAATTACTCTATACTTATACTGATAAGGAGAAGACCAAATAAAGACTTGGTTCCTTACTCAAATGGGACAAAAAGCTTTGAGTGGATGACACCACCACAGCCAAATTGTTTAATGACTTCTTTTACTTCAGTATTCACTAAATTTGCATTTTGAATATAATTATGTGACAGAGAACTAATGCACAGCTGACTCTGATTTTTTGTAAGAAACTCCCCCAAAATCCCGATTTGGATAAAATCAGACCCTGGGCATTAGTTAAAGTAACCTCAAAGCAAATTGCAGCTACACTTGATAAATTTTTTAGAGGAGATTTGATTTAAGAAAACTAAAAGACTGTGGAAGTCATGATTCTAATAATAACAAAGGAGAGAATTGTCAGAGGATTGCTCAACACAAGTCAAAACATCAGGCTGTTTCTAGGAGGTATGAACAGGAACATCATCT
The DNA here is from genome assembly GCA_013397175.1 of Platysteira castanea. Lineage (NCBI taxonomy): Eukaryota > Metazoa > Chordata > Aves > Passeriformes > Platysteira > Platysteira castanea. Next base: position 146,961 of record VYXC01010316.1, on the reverse strand, counting down.
TTTACAAAACATGAATCATGCCTTAGTTCTCCTGTTCATCAGCTTTGGCTTTTTGTCCAGTTTTAGACACTGAATTACAAGAAAGAAGTTGACTTTTTCCTTTTAGATATCAAGAGACTAATAAAAATCATGGATATCTGAAAACACTAATCTACAAGCACAGATAGAAAAAAGTATCAAGCTGTTATGTCTGCAGACAACAAAATACAAACGAAAACAAGAGATGATTAAGTTACTTCAAAAGTCCACAGAAGCCTCTTACTGCCAAGATCAGTGCTGTCTGTCTTCCTCTGCAGTAGGCTACTCCATTCAGTAAATCTTTTTCCGAACATATATAAAGCAAAAACAAAACAAATATGCAAAAAAGAAAAAAAAAGATGCCGCTCCTTTTGTCCAGTGTGGATGTGTTTGTCTAATTTTTTCATAAAAAGCTTCATCAAGAATGACATCTGTATCCTTGAACTCACAATGTGAAAGGAAAATAGATTAAATAAACTCTTAACTATCCATTAAGTTTTATGATTCTTAAATGTAGTAAAAGGAACACAGCTATCTGCCATGTGAAAAATGATTTTATTACTTCTCCTGAGTAATATAACCATATTTTATTTTACTCAAAATCAAGGAAAAAACCAAGGAGTACAGCAAGAGCACTAAGAAGGTATATATGGAATTGTTGAAAAAACCTCCTGCAGCTCATCTGTCACACAGAACATAAACTACATGTAATTCTTGTTAAAGTATCAGTGAGAAGATGTGCTAGACCATGTGCTGACAGTTAAATTACATTTGTGAACTAGCTTTTAAACGTAAACATACTTCTGGCATTCATTAACAGAAATTTCACAGTGGTAATAAATAGAGGTAAGAGATACAACTCTAAATTTAATTATTTATCTCTCAAAAATAATCAAATAACTCTTAGTTAAAAGTCATTTTTTTGGGAAGTTGATCAGATATAAAACAACGACATAAGAACAGACTTGGACTGCAGTGTCCCAGTGAAAACATGATCAAGCTCTCCTTAAGCCTTACAGTCAATGCAGTCTATATTTTCAATGGTAGAACAGGCAGACACAGGGATACTCTAGGTATTTATAAATACTACAAATCAACTCGAGTTACATATGAAAAAAATATACTGGTTTCATTTGGAAATGGTTGCTATAGTCACATTAGAAGTCTGAATGAGTTTTAAAAACAAGGAATCTAATTAAAATGATGAGAATTTCTATCACAACAAGCTTAAAATGTATTTATATGCAAAAATGAAGTACAAAATGTACTACTGTGCACGTCATGCCTATCAGAAGTGATAACTCTTCTCCCTTTTATCCCTGCAGTTTTCTTCCTGGCTCCCGAATTTCCCTCTAAGTACTATATTTAACCACTTGTTTCATTAATTAAACACCCAGGCATTTAAATCTCCAGACCAAACCATGTATTCACTTCCATTCCAAACTGCAATACTTTAATGTATAGTTTCTCAAACAGTTGTTTTTCACATGTCTATGACTGATCCATAGTTTAGGATTAGCCATTCTAAAGTAAAATTACCAGCCTCAATCAAAAATGACAGGTTATTTTCCTAACTCCTCAGAATTTTCAACAGGATTATTTGGAATAATTACTATCCCTTTCTTGCAGGTTTTCCCTCAGCTTTTCCTCCCTGAATTAAGACCCTTAAATTGTAAATTCTCTGTAGATCAGGTGCTTGAGCAGTAGCTCACTAAGAAACAGCCCTTCCCTCTCTGTTACTATCCATACAGTACATTCAGGCCCTTTTCTAGCAACACATAAATACACACTATATTATCTCATAGCAGTGTTAGGTACCACAACCTACAAAAACTTTTCTAAAGCTGTTTCTTTTCATTTGGAATAGCTCTTCACACACAGATATGCTTTACATTAATGCATTGAAACCGACGCAGAAGCCAGTAATGAATTGTACAGTCAAATACTTGAAGCATTAACTCACAGGCATCTCAAATTACAGATAATTTGGCATGGCAAGGGCAGATTTTAAGACATAGATATATTTATAATGCAGTAATGTATGTTTTAAGTGCACACGCATACACACACACAGAGGTGGATGAGAAAAGTCCACTGGCCTGATGAAACAGTGTAAAACTCACGTGATTGGTGATCACCATGTTGGAATTTTTAGGCTTGCAAAGTTTCAGAACACAGAATCTTAAATAACAGAGTAAGAATGAAGACTCATTGTTTATATTCTCCTGTTCTTTCACAAAAACAGGAAAAAAATGGTGAAAGGGAAAACTGGAAGATTTAAGGAAGATAAAGAATGATAGAGATTGATTCATATCGCAGTAGGATTTAGCTAGCCATCAGTATCTGATTAAATGTTTTCAAGTGCTTTAGAAAAAGGACAGAGCCAAATTAAAAATCACATTTGCCCAACTGCAATTCAAAGAAATAAAATAAAGGAATAATTCTCCTCTATAAGGGAACATTCTGCATGATTTACCTTGCTTAACTTACCCATTTCTTCTTTTGCATTGGACTTTCGCAAAGCAATAATGGACAGAAAATTATGAAAAATATAATAATAAAGCCAAAAAAAGTAGAAATGGCAGACATAATTAAGTATAAATGCATGCGATTAAAATTTCAAGCTAAATGTATTCCCTGAAAACTCCAAATACAAAGTATTAGCTATAAATATATAATCTACTGCAATATAGTCTGGCCTTATCCTTCCAGTTAGGAAAAGGGGGAGTAAAATTTAAAAAATAAAGAATGACTAACAATAACAATCTTTTATAAGAAAGAAATAAAATTTAACCTAAAGATTCATGGACAACATTACAGAGGCAAACACTGAAAGCTTTCTTTGCTCCCCTCCCCAGCAAAATATCAGATAAGATTTGAACACCTTGAAGTGATTCCATTTATCTTTACTGATTTCTAGGTAACAGGAATATACAGAAAATATCTGTAAAGTTTGTTTGTTCACAGTTCACTGCATGGGTGCAGTAACAGGCATTTTGTGAAAAGATCACAGCAGCAGAGGGAAAGGTTGGCTGTTTACTATCCCCTGACGAATGCAGGGAAGCTGAATTTGAAGTTTTTGGAGGTGGGGCAATTTGCTTCTTGCTTGAGGAAGTAATCATGCTCAGCTTCAGCCAAGTTTCTTAATGTAGAATAGAAGGGGATGAAGTAGATGAACTTTTTTCAGAGGACACTGAGGGCAGGATACAAATGGGTTCTGAAGTTTTTCAGGTCATCCAGCTCACCCACCAGTTTTGATTTTTCACTACACACATAATTATTTTATTCTTTTTATATTCTTCTGCAATGTGAAGATAAATAGGGAGCCTTTGGTGTCTTTTGGTACACTTCCTTCAAAGCTCTGTCTGAATCGCAGTCCCATCATTATATTCGAGCTGAAAAACATGCCAGTTCCTAAGGGCTTTTGACATCCCAGCTTCACAGGAAAGAAGCACCTTGGGAAATCTCAGAGGTGATTTGGTCTCATGCTATATCAAGTCAAAGAACAGTCTGATGAGATACCATGTAAATGTTAATGAAATGCTTTCTGAAATGTTAATGGTCCAATTCAGGTGACCAGAAGGAGAGTTTCTGAATTAGTACACTTAAGAAAAATTGGTAGCTATATATTTAGCTTCATATCAAGTTGCCCAAATAGTGAAATTATACTTATGGAAACAAGCGACTCATTTTATCCATCTGTAACTAAGCTCAAATATAGTTTACAGGATATGTAAATTTTACCTTTTAATGGTTTCATATCTATTTAATACAAATAATGGTTTCAGAAAATATTATTATTATGTGGCTAAAGAGAAGGCTCACAGTATCTAAGGAAAGATAAGAAATTTCCAGAATTTTTACCCCTAATATTAGAGGCTAGTGTATTGATGTTACATTCTAGTGAACTGCTTCAAATTTTGTTAAGAGGACACAGGAGTCTAAAGCAGCACATAGAAAATAAAAATTGCAGCTTACTGGTGGAGAGAAATACAAGTTTAATAACTGAAATGATTTTTTCAGATATGTTTTTAGGGGAAGGCAAGAGGTAAAGGTTAGAAACCAATAGTGTAATGAGCATACCAAGAGGGCAGAGCAGCCACTTTTAACTCTGAGTCTTAGTTAGAGTCCTCAGTGCAGTGCCAGCTCCATAATGAGCAAGCAGTCCACTCAACTGGGGAACTTAGCGTATTAAACAAATCACGGGATACAGAAATGCACTGCTTGTGGAAACAAGCACAGAGATCAGCATTAATGATGAAATGAGGCAGATAAATAGTGAGACAAGGATGCAGAGGCACCACTAGTTGAGATACATCATTAAGCACGATCACCTTTGACACAAGCAGTTTTGATATTTCAGTACTCCACTTATGTCAAAACCCATGAACTTCAGCATGTTGGAATGGTGTCTTAAAGGCTGCAGCTAATTAACCCAGATCATCTTCTGCAAGTTTCAGACCTGTTTCCTTGTGGAACAGATCTTTCAGGGTATTTAACAGCTTAAATTGACTGGATTTACAGTGTTACTCTTTAATATAAATATGGCGTAAAAGTAGAGCAATCAAATGCATAATTTTCTATCAGATAGTTGTGTAGGGGTTTTAGTCAGTATTTCTACATTTAATGCAGTTGCTCAGTAATCTGCAGGAGCATATCACACCTGTGTTCTGATGCCTTGTGGTGAGCATATCTAAGTAAAATTTAAGATGAAAAACATACTGTATGAAGTGCAAATAATTTAGATCCAAGTTCTTCAGAAAATTTCTTCTCACAGGGTTTTTGGGTATCTGTTCCTAGAGTAGCATTTAAGAGTTGGAACAGGGACTCATTACAACTTTCCAGTTGGAGAAACTCAAGTTCTTCAAGATTATTCCCATAATACTGCCTTTACCTACATCTTTAATCCTAGTTGTTTCAATTTTCTTAGTTTCTTTAGGTTCCCTGTAGCATTCAATACTTCTTTTGCATTGAAATTAAATCTTACCTTTAAATGTTTTATCAAAACAACCATGCAGTTGAAGTAGCTTTCCATGTCTTATCCACCTGACACTCTCTTTAAACTGGAATCTTTTCAGAAACAAGATGAAATATGATTTCTCTTTACATCCATCAGTTGTCTTTTCTATCTGCATTGCATCTATAATATTACTTTACAATTAATATCCATCAGCATAAATGAAATAAATGTTTTTTGCTTTTCTTTGACACAGAGATGTTAATACAAGTGAAAAAAATTAGGAAAGCTATATATATTTAAAAGATGTAGCTATATTTGACATTTGGAGTGTAAAAATGTTACTTTTTTTTTCTGTAATATAAACACAACCATTGAACATCTCTTTTTGAGAGAGCATTTTATCTAACGAAAGATAAGCCTTTTAAGCAAACAGGATTTAACTGGGAAAATACAAATTAGTGTGGAGAAAGTCAAAGTTAAAATACAGGATATAAGACTTATGAGATTCCAGTTCCTTTATTATATTAAATGATGGTGCTAATATACTTTCACTTGCTGATTAATAAATGAAATTTTAAAATTTCTCAATGTAAATGGGACCAACTACCCATCCTACTAGAATGGTATTTTTGAAACTGTACTTGTTACTAATCTCCATTTGCTCTTGTGTTTATGCTGTTAACATTTCTTCTCCAACATATATAACATATTGTATATATTATAATTGTATATATTTACATGGGATGCAATACAGATCTGTGTGTATTTTACACTCACACACATCTCCGTATACATACACTTTCTTTTTGCCTTCCTTTTGTTAGACTAAACAAGCCACGCTGTTTCAATCACATAATTTTAAATAGTCTATTTGTCTGTACTAACCTAGCAGCCCTGCTCTACATTAACTCTAGCTGAATTAATTATTTTTTAACACTGGTGGAGGGCATCAATATCTCACTTTTTATTTGCAAAAATACTTTCCTTGATCCAGACAGAGAATTTCTGACTTTTTGTACAGATGCACAACAGTGGAATTAAAAATAAGCCTGATCTTAACACTTACTTAACTGTCCAAGTCCTTCCTAGCTCATGAATCCTCTGTTTATATAAAGTATATGATGCTTTCTTATCTTTTAAGTTGTCACATACATAAGTATCATTGCATGGTTTTGTTTGGGAATAAAGTTTGTATCTCATTGGTATCATTAATGCTTAAAATAAGGAAGAGGCAGAATGTATCCATGACTTCATATTTCTTAAGATAATTCTCTGCTGTGTGTTTTCTAATTCTATAATCCTTACCCTTGCAGGAAATGGCAAAGAATACAATCTGTGTTTGTTAATTAACTCAGCTGGAACCAAACTTGAAACTGTTCAGGAATCAAAAATTCACAAAGAAATAAGTAAGGTTTTCTGGACATTACATTACAGATTAATTTGGGGTTACCTCAGAATTAAGTCCCCAAAGCTTTATTCAATAGTCTTATTAGGTCTTCAGTAGCCATCAATATTTTATTTCTTTAAAGCACAAAGCCCAGGCTATTACAGAGGATCAAAGTGTCACAGTGATACTCTACAATCACACTAGGCATAACTGGGACAGATACTATATCAGGGGAAAAGTTTCATCAAAAGACTAAACTGAATGAAATCATGTAAGCTGTTCTTCAAGCAAAGAAAAGAGAAAAAAGAAGTCTCTTTACCCATGCAAATCCTTTTAGGTCATAAAACATCTATTAAATTAATGCCACAATATAAAATAAGCCCATTTCCAGACTAACCTCAAAACTGGATGCTATCAGTAAATTGCCTCTCAGTCTGAAAATTCTGATTTATAAAATGCTTTGACAAACATACACCTTTAAATCATACAACTTGGCCTCTGAGGAGTCATGTCACTTCTTTTTCATGTCAATTCTCTGCACTGCTGCATTGCCATGATCTGTGGTGGCCACTGGAGCTCAAGTCAGACAGAGCTATCAAATCAATTATAGCAGCCTGCCACTGTCTTACACAGACAACAAATGACTGATAACAAAACCTGCCTACTTTCAGTTCTCATCTGACAGCAACAAAACAGTCCCTGCCTGCTTTTACTGGCATTTGTCATAAATCAATACCAATTTCATCACTCAGAAAGGTGCTGTCAACTCTGCTCAGTCCATCTGGTTTCACTTTACTGTTATAATTTTTAACGCATAAACTGTTCAGGAAGGTTAATGTATAAAACGGATTTTGTTTAGAATCTCCTATACACTGGCACCAGAGCAACATTTAGAAAATATAAAGCATCAATCATTTTTAAAGATGGGAGGAGGAACCAAGAGAATCATGCCCTGTAATCTTAACAATTTATTGACACCTAGCTTTGCTGGGAATTTTCTCTTTATTAGGTAATACTATCATTTGATCCAAAAAGAAATTGCTCTTTTGACCCGTTATTATGGCCTTACAGTAATTACACCTGGAAGTTGAACACTGAATCATTTAAATGAAACTGAGACTTTCCAAGCATGAGATGATAGATAAATTCTGTATTTTTCCTACCATGCTCAGGTAGGATGTTAATACTATAAAAGAAGAAGATCTTCAATGTTCTACAAAGATGAAAAAGAATAATCATAATATTTTAAAATGATTATAATATTTTAAAACATCCTCAGTAGCTACAAATATAAGTTTGTATTATATTACAGAATTCACAGCAAAATAAACTGTGTGGCAACAGAGATGTTACATATCTTAACAGATGGATCTGCTTCACCATCAGTTTCCAAGGCTGATCTGAAAAGAATTGAATCACTAAATAAATTGCAATCTTCCTTTCCTTAAAGCAGTTGGTGAATGGTTTGGATCCCTGGTATGTGTGAAGCTCTAAGCTGTGGTATGGATCAGGTTACAGTGTATGCTCAAGAAATTAAGGTCTGCCACACTCGGTTTTCCAGAAAACCACTGTTCACATGTTTCTGGAGGGGAATGCTGTTTTAATGGTTTATAACTGTATTTTGGAATGAAAGCCATGTTGTATTTCCACTTCAGATAACAGTATACTTCTATATTGGAACTTTACAGCAATGTTATTATTTGAATTGGTAATACTTTCATTGACTAAAATAAATCCTTATTTAAATAACTTAGAAAATTTATTTCTGATTCAAAGTATTAATATTAGGCAGTTAAATCAGAGAAAATAGTTACATTAGCACTTAAGTCTTATAGAACAGAACACTAAAACATGTAATTTCCTTGGGGAGAATATTAATTGATCAACATACAATTCCACTTTTCCTTCTGTAAAAAAACCTCACACTATCACAAGACATTCCCTGGATTCCCTGTGCTAAAGTGTAAAGGATTCATGAAAGAACACAACAAAAAAAGTCAGACTGATTCCTGGCAGTTTTTGGGACATCCAGTTTTAATTAAAAAAAAAGGCAAACCAACAACACCCACACCAACCAAAGCCACGCAAATCAGCTGGTTAAAACTCTGTTTCTGATGTTCCTCTGAGTGCTGTCACTTTTTTCTTTTTTTTTTTTTTTTCAGTTTAACTGAGGATCTTTTGGGATCTTCCATTTGTATTTATTGCAAGGTTATGAGATTATAACCAGTTTCCACACAACTTGTCTTTCTGGGTTTTCCTTCCCTGGGTACTTAGGGCAAATGACATCTACCAACAGCCTTGTTGAATACAAGATGAGTAAAGTATCAAAGAACCCACTGGTTTTAAAGGAAGAAATGACATTCAAATCTAGAAAGCCACGAGTGAATTAAACAAGAGACTCCTGTCTTAACGTTTTGGGAAGTCAAAAAGCTTCACCTGCTATCCAATGAACACTTATGCCTACACTGTTATCTTACCACTGCCAACCAATTACTTCAGTCTTTAACATGCACAAAGCTCAAAAGAGCAGGAGTTTTTTTCTGTTGTTTTGGAATTTTTTTGTTTTGTTTTGGTTTTGTTTGTTTGTTTGGTTTTTTTTTGTTGTTGTTTTTTAATGTATCACTATGATAGATGCATCGAATAGTAGCAATGCATTTAGAGAAATGGGTAGGTTGATGAGATGATAGAAGATGGTAACACAGCAATGTAAAACACAGGAAAGAATGAATTCATTTTCTCATAAAATGTATGGACCAGGAAGGACATGTTTCATTTGGGATGAAACCCTAACGTAAAATGCTATTTTATACCCTTCTGTTAATGTAGGAAAATATGGTAGGGACATGAAAAACATATACCATGCTCTTTAATGCTTATTTTAACCATAACTAATGGAAAAAAATAATGAAGAAAAAAATACAAATAGATAAAATATCCAGGAACTGACTGGTTAGTACTTGCACACCAGACTTTAATACATATTGATGATCATTTGACAGGAAAATACAAGAGACATTTTCCTGAAAGTGTAGGAAAATTTATCTTGCTTCTGCCTAAATTGATTCATCATCTTTTTAAAACAATTTCTCCTGTGAAAGCCCCAGAAAAGGGCAGTGAGGGAGATGATCTGGAAAAATATGAAGTGAAATTAGAACAGCAACTTTTTTCAGAAGTCACCGTTGTAATTTTAATCTTGTTGCAAAATGTGACCCTCCAAAAGAAAAGAAAGAAAAAGAGGGAAAAAAAAGCATGAAGAAATAGTATTGGTCTTATGATCTTGAGAACTATGTCAAACACAGTAGCTTTTATTCCCAAGGTATTCAGGGAAAGTACCTTGGGATTCTGTCTCTCCAAAAGCGGATAAAAAAATTGCCACTTATTGTGGCATGTTTTCACAGGTTATTACAAAAAGAAGGTTTGTATAAAAGATGTGAAAAGAAAGGCTGCAGGCATGTTTTCTTTTGATTCTACTAGCACATCATCCACAGAGAAAATCCTGCACCTCACACAAAAGGCCCATAGATCAATCTATATCTCCTTAGATTTTATACCCTGACCTACAGGTTATCTAAATTGTAGTAACTGAGGCCGTATACCTTGTAAGTTCACCTAAAAAGTAAGCTGATGATCCAATGCAGTGGCTGGATGTCTTGATTAACTCTGTCAAACCCATTTTTCACTGAGTCTTAAGTTAGACTTAATCCATTGGGACTGTTCCACTACTCATAGATATTCAGAGCATGCAGTGATTGGGAAAGAACAGCTAAGCCTGGTGGGTAGGTGACTTGTTTATTTCTAGAAAATTCACAAACATTCTCACGCAAAGGAACGAAACTGAATCTGTGTTCTCATCTCCTGGCTAAATGATGAAGCAATCTGGGTGTTGAGGAAAGGCAGTAACATCCATCTCCTCCTTTCTCAATTGCTTTTCTTTCTTTCTCTCAGAAAAGCAAATATTTCATGCCAAATGGGAAGAAATTTCAGTTTTCAATACAATGCAGAAAAATGTACATTTGGGGCAACATTTATTTTTTCTCTTTGTCTTACCAACAGAAAAAAAAGAAAAGAGTAGGTACGCACAGCTCTGCCCCAGACATTTCTCTCAGGCAATACGTTCTCAAACTCCCCATCAAATAACCCATTCCATTACTCCCCCCTTTCCCAAAATACATCTAGTGTCAGAAGTGCTTCTTGATGGCAGTCAGCCTGCTGTTCAGTGACAGACTCACTTACAGAAGACTTACCACATTTATTTTCTGCCTAGGATTTCTACTAAATCTTTCTGGGTATCATATTACAACTTTAACAACAATACTCCCCCATCCTCCCTACCACACAAAACCCCCTAAAAAATCCCAAACAGCCAAGCAAACACTACCCTCCCCCCAGCCCCGCCAAACTACCAAACCTACGCCTAACAAAACCTTCATTTAACAGGCAGCTTCAAACGTTTTCCTGGAGTTGAAGGAAATAATCGAGTGAGAGAATTGGACATTATAAATAGGTATATGTGTACAGACAGGAAAGAAAAGCAGAAAAAGAAACATTCTTCCTTTTAAGCTAGTTGGTATGGTACAATGGTAATACGAATCTTGGTCATCTAAAAATACTGTAACCAGTTTTAACTGTGAGCAATTTTAACCCTCCAGAAACAAACACACATTATGTCCTTCTTTGATGAAATTTTACAGGTTGAATGTAGTTGGCTATTTTAAGGATTCTTTCTGGTATGTAAAGACACATGGCTTAAAACCCCCATTTAGAGGTGAGTAAATACAACTCGCATTTGAAACTACAGATAATGCCCACTTGTGCAGGAGAATTGAAGTGTGCTATTACTATCGAAATGCATTGTTATGCAATGCCCTCATATAACAAATAAGAGGAACAATATCAGTTTTATGTTGTTTTCCTAGGAGGCAATTAGAGCACCTGTGCTATTAGTAGTCATCTGTATTCCTACATAAATACAAAAAAAAAATATTAATTGCATCATGGTAAGCTTCTCTGGAGTAGAACCAGTGTTTGTTTTCCATATCTACCTTCTAAGCCCTACTTCTTTTCACCAACTGCCAGAAAGAAACACCCACGACTATAAAGTTTTGCTGAATGTGCAACAGCTTTGTAAACCCTGCAGCAGCTCTGTTTGGTCCTCCTGTCAGCCGGGAATAAAGGCGTTTCACCAGAACAAGGTTTGGGGAGTCTCTAACACTCATCTAGCATCTGCAGTCCCGGGGAGGGCCGGGCAGTGGGAGCGGTACTCGTCCCTCGGTCGCTGCTGCCGTCGCCATGGCAACTCAGGTTGCCCGGACAATGTGGTGGCTGATGCTCCCAACTCCTCAGCCGTGGCTTGGGCTCGTGCACCCGTTCAGCCACACTTCACATCCCTCCCCCTTCATTTTCCACTTTAGTTCATAAGGACCGGGTTTTCTTCATCCTTCTGTTCCCCTTCCTCCCAGTCCATGGTACCACCCAGGTCAATTTTAATAAGTAGGAACAGCTGAAATACCTTTTTTTGCTCCTTCCCTTATACAGACATAAAAATTCCTGGAAGACAGCCAGAAAAGCAAACACAAGAAGTTGGTCCAAATATGCTAATTTTTTTCACAGGTGGCTTACATTTCTTTCACAACAACTGATGGGGAGAAGAAAAGATTTATCCCTAAATAAGGGAGCTGCTATAGCAATGGAGTAAAAGCAGCTATAGGGGTGGGCAATAGTCTGCATGGTGAGCCAAGATAAGAGGAAACAGTAATTTAATTATCCCAAAGCACACAGAGTTGTTAATTTGAGCTGAATCTGAATTAACTGAAAATATTGTACCAGAAAATAAAACAGGTAAATAAAGTGTTTCAGAAGCACTCTTCAAAACTTTTATCCCAAACAAAACAGTGACCTTCAAGCTGCTTTTTCCTGTTGGGCCACACATTTAAGTCAGAAAGCTGTTGTGAGTTGTTAAACCTTTGAAAACATCTTCCTACCTTTTTTTTTGGTAATGCTTATGAGTGTATCAAATGCAAACTCCACTCAGAATAATGGCTATAAAAGTCCTTCAGCTGGCTCATGCTAATGCAGCTGGGCCACTGAACTGGCTAGTAATCAATACCCATCCCAAGAAACTAGTACACTTCAAAACTCCAAGAGTCAGTTTGACTATGATGTCAGCTGCCACATTTTTTGATAGCTTCCTGTATGTAGGGAAAGAGTAAAAAATGTAGATACGTCACTGATTTCTTCCTGCAAAGTATGTACTTATTTTCTCTCTTTTTTAACATGGGGAGAATGACTATTATCAGAGTAAGTTTTAAGAAGTGACTCAGAGGATAAAACACAAGCTCATTTCTAGCATCACTGTTTGTGTGAAATAATTTATTTCCATATTTCTCTTCATATCCAAAAGTATCAAAAGGAATGGGCACAAATGAAACAGTTTCTGAGAACTAACAAAAAAGCCCCTATAAACACTTTTTCTTTAAACTAATAGACCTCTGCCCCAAGTTCTATTTGCAATTATTTCCACTATATTAGAAATTAAAGTTTTAGGTAAACTTTGATTGCGATAAAGAAATATGAAAAATTTTAACTAAAGTGTCTGTAGTGGCACTTGGGAAATTTTTATATTATCTTGTCGTTGCTTTGGACAATAGTCCTATTAATTTGCTTTAAGCATTAATTTAGTTTGACAAATAATATTGATTAGACCACAGTATTTGTTACCTTAAACTGCTGAAAATGTAATTTGCCAATGAGGAAGAAATAAGTAATATTAATTGGAAACCTATTTTGAAATAAAGGATATTCCAGAAAAATCACTGCTTCTGTTTGATTGTTGCACTGTGATCCAGGGAGTTTCAAGGTTGACTCAATTTTTTGTTAATAATTAATGGGATTTTATTTACAAAAATGTAAAACGAGTACAGATACTTCCCATGAATACATATTACAACAGAGCCTCTCTCGTGCATTGATCAGTAATGAGTTATTATATGCACTCCAATCATAAATCCCAGTGGGAAGTTTAGCTGATAGAAGTTCTATTCTTAGGCTGACTTAATAAGCCTGGACTGATTTACTGAGTAAATTGAAAGATATTTCAGCTTTCTTGGGTGAATTTGTTCACTTCCACATACTTACTTCTCTGCAAGTTTAAGAACTAAACATCAAATCCACCACTGCTCATATACCTCAAAGTTAAATAATTCCTCAAAGACAACAGGTGAAACATCTTTAAAGTATGTTACTTTCATTAAACAGAAGAAGGATTTCAACACGTACTGAAAATGGCATAAGCTCAAAGCTCAAATTTAATGTCGTTGATACACCAAACAAGAACGTGTTAAAAGAAATTGAAATACCAATTATGATACTTTTGATATTATGCAGTGTGAAAACTACTAAGCTCTTTTTGTCCTAAAGATATGCAGCAGAACTAAATACTGCAGAGAAGCACTATGCTTCATCAGAAGAAAACAATTCAAGGGCAATATATTTTTCTCATCAGTTTACCTCATGTAAGTGCACAAAGTCTATCATTAGCTCCAAAATCTGAAAATCCTGTTCAGGACAGCAATGCTGCAGCACCGTTTCCCAAATACAAAGCACCTTGAAGTGGACTTCTCCACTAGCTTGCTCACCAAGAAAGCTAACAGATTATAAAATTTTATTGCACTCAATTCAGTTTTTGAAGGTGGATAATTTAATGTAAAGAGAATTCTACATTATAACTAAAAAAAAAAATTAAGGCTGGAATCTGCAACTGAAGCCAAGAACATAAGGCAGTGGACTGCACCCTTTACTAGCATACACACTGGCAGCTTAAGAAAAGCTTTCCCATTTCTCATATTTTCCTGTTGTTCTCCCCAAATTGTTTGGTTTAGCTTTGAAAAAGCCAGGCCCTGGTAGATTAATTTTAGTCAAACTTTATTTCCATATGAAATACAGTTAATACTTTGGTTAAAAAGTGTTTTTTACCAAGTCAGTTTTCTTATCACTTTCAGAAATATATTGCTTAAAAGCAAACACTGAAATAACTTTCACTATGTGAATGCAGGCTAAGGGTATAAAGATTTTCAAACTAAAAATAAGAAGTAACTCCTGTTTGTTTGGTGATTTTTAAAAAAATGGGTTAAATTAAAAGCAAAGAGATACTAAGTATAAGAAAAAATCCTCTGCAACTACTCAATGCATTGGCATTGTAGAAGTAAAGACAAAGAAAATCTTGTTTGATTGTATGGTGCAACCCCAGAGTTAGCAGATCTTGAAGTGCATCTTGTAGCAATATCTGAGCAAAATCAGATTCTGGTGACACCCAGTTTTGGATGGGAGATCTAAGTGTATGATGTTTGAATCCCACCCCACCACCTTTTCCCCAGATTTTTAAAAGGATGTAAACTGTATGACTATTTAATTTAGAAGTATTTTATGACTTTTAGACAGCACATTACTTTAAGTTATTGCTGACCTGTCTCTCATTTAGCTTTAAGTAGTTAGGACATAATTTTTTTTAATGCATCCCTTTGGAATTCCAGTTACTAGAAAAAATAATAAAAGTGTATTTTGTGTTACTACAGCTTTCCCAGAAAACATTTGCTGGAGGTCCTTTGCAGACTTTCTGGTTGCTTAGTTCCTTCAACATGTACAATTTCACCAAAGCTTTATTACTAATGTGAGTGTAAAAGACTTCTAGAATAAGTAATAGTCTCATTTTTAGACCACAGTACATTTTATAGTTTATTGGCACAGGTCAAAAATGCCCTTTTATTAGACTAAATCTGCAGTTAAAGACTGAAGTAGGAGTAAAATGTTTTATATACTAGAGTTAAGTGGTTCGGTTGAATGTGCTAATGTGCTGTAGGACTGAAATGAGTAAGAAAGATGGGTTAAAATAAGAATGCCACAAGATGTGGTTGGGGACAAGAAAAACTATCATTAGGTATCATTTATATGGTTTCTGATATGAATAGAAAGGAAGAAAAAAGATCTTTGAAGGAAGATCAGAACCCAAACCATGAAATTAGGATATAGTCAGTAGTATCCACAATTAAAAGGTCACTAACAGTCTATCTTTTAACTTTTAATATTAAACCCTTTCTTTATTTGATGGGCATTGGAATTTGGAAAAGGAAGAAATTAATTCCACTTCAGCATGCTTTGTTTTCTGTCCCACAGGAAGCAACTATTCCAAATAATATAATCCAATCTTAGACTGTAAGATTCATGTATTTTTGACCCCACTGAAACAAATTCAAGATTTTATAATAGCAGATCTCACTACATAACAAGTTTTCAATAAAATGAGCTCAGAGCAACTGCTGCTAGGTGGATAAACAGAGACTGGGTAAGCTCAGTGGAGAGTAATTGGCTGTGTCCTGTTTTCAGTCAGCAGCTGGCAACAGAGAAAGAACAGACTTAAAGCACTGGGGTAAGCTTGGAGACTGATTAGTCAGGAAGCTATTGCTAAAGGCAGCAAGAGTAGGAGCTATCCCAGGAGCTCTCTCACAGCAGTTTTCTCTGCCCTGTGAGACACAACTGGAAATCCCTTAATGCACTCTGCCCTTCATTTATTTTTGCTACTGGACATTTGAGAGCATTTAAGAACGTTACTTTTTTGAGTAGTTGCCTGATGATGGATCACACAGAATTAAAATGATTTTATATTTCTTAGAGAAAGGGGAAGACTACCATCTACAGTACAATTATAAAACTAGGGATTACCTGATAGCAAAGTGCTTTTTATTCTGTGCTGAATGGCCAAAACAGAGTTTGCCACTACTCATGCATCAGTCCTGATTTACTCTTTATGCTATTCGTAATTTGAAATTACGAATTTGCCTTGCATTCTAGGAAGGCTGCATAACTTAAAGCCACAGTACTGATCTATTTACTTTTAATCCAGATAGTTTAATAAAACATGAGTAGATCCAAAAATATTATTATTGCACTAGCAGTGTAACACAAATTACACAAACATACTCTATAGTAAAGGAAAAGAGATGAGTATCAAAATATTAGAATTTGGAAGCATGACAAAGTTAGCTATCCAAATTTAATGCAAATTTTGTATGTATGCATATAAGAGAATTACTTTTTTTTGTCCCTCAGAAGCACTTGTATCTTTCATTGCCTAGGACAGCATACTAACTCAAAGAGTGGCTATTCAAGCTATTGTTTTATCTGCAGTATTGAGTGTGCTGTGCCCTGTTTTATTAACTTTATTATACACAGAGACAGAGAACTAAAACATGAACAATTCTTATCAGGTCTCTCAGCCTCAAGCACTTTAAACTGGAGGCATGAACTCATTGATGACTAACAATTTATTTGGGCTAGCTCCTGTACAGGACAGGTATGTGCTTCTCTCTAGCTGCTACAAGGAGCCTAAACACCCTAAACTGTGCATCTATTTATGAGGTATTTTATCACCTCAAGAGACTAATACATAGATTAATTTTGGAGGACAGTTAATAATGCTTAATACCTGATATCCCAGAGTAATTAACATTATAAAGCACTTTATGTGTTTAGTGCTTTTATTCTACTTTTCAGTGCAATTGTAGATATCTGCAAAGCAGAGCCTGGAGATCTCAGATTAAGAATCAAACAATGTAAATTGTGACAAATTTCATCCATCTACCAGAAGGGTGTGAAGAAGGAACCTGTAAACTGCAGGCCTGACAGCCTGACCTTGGCGTTGGGGAAGGTTATGGAACAGATTTCCTTAAGCGTGATCACACAGCACATACAGGAAAAACAGCGCATCAGGCCCAGCCAACATGGGTTTAGGAAAGGTTGCTTGACCAACCTGATCTCCTTTTATGACAAGGTGACCGATGAAAGGCTGTGGATGGAGCCTACACAGACTTCAGTAAAGTCCTCAATACAGTCTCCTACAGCATGCTCCTGGAGAAGATGACAGGCCATGGCTTAGAGAGGTGCACTCTTTGCTGGATGAAACATTGCCTGGATGGCCAGGCCCAGAGAGTGGTGGCGAAAGGAACTAAATCCAGTTGACAGCCGGTTGCTACTGGTGTTCCCCAGGGCTCAGCACTGGGGCCAGTCCTGTTTAACCTCCTTACTGATGATCTGGATGAGGGGATCAAGTGCACCCTCAGTGCATTTGTCAGTTTGCAGATGACACCAAGCTCGGTGGGAAGTCTTGAATTTCTTGAGAGCAGAAAGGCTCTACAGAAGCATCTGACCAAGCTGGATCAGTGGGCTGAGGCCAGTTGTATGAGGTTCAACAAGGCCAAGTGCTAGGTCCTGAATGTGGGTCACAACAACCCCCAGCAGCACTACAGGCTGGGGTCAGAGTGTCTGGAAAGCTGCCCAGTGGAAAAGGACCTGGGGGTGCTGGTTGACAGTGGCTGAACGTGAGCCAGCTGTGCTCAGGTGGCCAAGAGGGCCAATGGCATCCTGGCCTGTATCAGCAATAGTGTGGCCAGAAGGACCAGGGCACGCATTGTCCCCCTGTACTCAGCACTGGTGAGGCCACACCTCGAGCCCTCTGATTGTTTATGGACCCCTCACAACAAGAAAGACATTGAGGTGCTGGAGCGTGTCCAGAGAAGGGCAATGGAGCTGGGGTTGTTTATCCGGGGAAAAAGGAGGTTCAGGGTANGTGGCCAGAAGGACCAGGGCACGCATTGTCCCCCTGTACTCAGCACTGGTGAGGCCACACCTCGAGCCCTCTGATTGTTTATGGACCCCTCACAACAAGAAAGACATTGAGGTGCTGGAGCGTGTCCAGAGAAGGGCAATGGAGCTGGGGTTGTTTATCCGGGGAAAAAGGAGGTTCAGGGTAGGCCTTACTGCTCTCTACAACTACCTGAAAGGAGGCTGTAGCAAGGTGGAGGTTGACCTCTTTTCCCAGGCAATCAGCAACAGAACAAAGGACACAGCCTCAAGTTGCACAAGGCTGGACACCAGGAAGAATTTCTTCACTGAATGGGTGGCAAAGCTTTGACATGGGCACCCCAGGAAGGTGGTAGAGTCACCTTATTTGGTAGTGTTCAAGAAATGACTGGATGTGGCACTTAGTGCTGTTGTTTAGTTGACATGGTGGTGTTCAATCAAAGGTTGAACTCAATGATCTTGGAGGTCTTTTTCAACCTTAATGATTCTATAAAAACCCAAGCAACCCAAAACCAAAGCCACTTCCCACTCACCTCTGCCAAAAAGAAAAAAAGAAAAGGAAAAAAGAAGTGTTTGGGATCAGAGGAAAGGATAGGGAACTCTATCAGCTTGTGGCATTTATTTTGATATAGTTGTCAGTTAATATTATCTCACTTTACAAATACTGACCAAAATGTAACAATGTCCTCCACAAGCTCCTCCCTCAGCCTAATTTGGCATTGTGTTCATATGAGTTAATCAGTAGATTTGGAAACATTAGATTGACTCAGCCAGCTCTTGAGCTAATGATGGCAGAGTGAAGGATTAGATACCATCAAGTTCACTTTCTCAAGGAAAAGACGGATCAAAGGAGATATTTACATTTTAGAACATAGGAAGCAAAAAATATATTCAGTCACCTTTCTCTGCCAATGACAGCAATAAAATGCACCCACTGAAATAAGAATATATCCTCAGATAAACGTTTCTGTGCTGATGCACAGAAAAGAAAGCAATTTTGGCAAGGAATTGAAAGAGAGTATTTGGGGATTAATCTCTGCTTTAGAAACTAAGGCAACATTAAAAAAATAATCACCAAATGTAATTATAATGACAGTAAAAAAAAACCAAAACCAGACAATGCCAACCTTATACAAAGCTATAAAAGCAGCAGAAGCCTTTATGTATTAATAGGCTTTATATTCTGATCCCTTCCCCAGAGCCTAGAGAAAACAATGGGAAGATCACCACCTTTAAGACTTATTTCTCTGACTAACGTGTATCTGTAGTAACTCAAACAGCTGCCTTTCAGCTAAGGTACGCAACTCTGACAGGAATTTCTTTCACTGTTAATAAATTTAGTTACCAAGCTAAAAGACCAGTAAAACTTAGGAGCCAAAGTTAAGCTGGGTAATGAAAGCTCTCACTCAGCTGTGTTTAACCCTGGTTCAATGAGATTTACTGTTCCCTCAAGGAGAGGATTTAAACCATGTTTTCTGTATCCCTGGGAAGTCCCCTTCTGTTCATTAGCCCCTTTGCTCACAGAGTGCCACTGTAAATAACAAATGTTAGTGAGTCTAGTGATTCAAATACTCATAATGGATGAGGAGAGAAGATAATGATTCCTGCCACATTCTTGGACATAGTTCTGAAACTGCATAGCTCAATTAGGTGTAGTACACAGATGCCAAAATATCTTCGGAAACCCCCAAACTGGGCTGTGATATCCAAATTTGTTCCTGACCTAAAATCTACCCTGCCTCAAGTACACAAAGTAGACTGTCTAGAGCTAATTCAAGTACTTTTATGTGCACTGTATTGTAATGCACCATGTACACTCATCTCTTTTCAAATACAAGGAAACAGGCTTAAAGCCTAAGAAAACAGATAAAAAGAAAAACCTCTGGAATAATTATTTTCGTGTGCTGAAAATCTGCTGAGATTTCTTTCCATTTCCCTGTTTATGACACTAAGTAGTCCCGATGTTATCTTTTCAATTTCTTATTTTATCATTTTTCTATGCTACAAGGAGGGAGAGAATCAAGAACTGCAAGTTTGAATAGTGTAGAATAAATTCCCTCTTCGTTTTCCAAATCCCAGTCTAGATTTTTTAAAACCTATGGCAAATACAGTCAAGCTTGTAGGGTCAGGTAACAGTTTTTCTTTTATTTCTCTGGTATATGGAGTTAGATAATATCAGGAGACAAAAAAAAAAGCATGATAAAAACTCTTTCCCCCATGAAAATAAAAAACTTCACCATTACAAACAAAGTCTTCTTTTGAAGACATCATGACAAACTGTAGTAACAGAAAGTCCGTGCTACTAACTAGAGAGTTATAGTCTCGCAAAGGAAGAAGTATATACTGGTCATCCCCCAGGAAGTAAAATCATCTAGAAAACTGCGTAGATTTCACATAGCTTTTCTCTTTGGTTAAAACAATTTTGCTTTAAGAGTTCTTGGCTTTTTTTTAAACCCAAAGATTACCATGCTGAGCATAAGAGCCAAACTGCTCCACAGTGTATGCTGAAAGGGAGTAGATTGATTAGCCCAGTATCTTCCAAAATCCAAATATTCTTTCCTGAAATTACTTAAACTGCAGCTTCTCATCTTGGATTTGTAAGCTACCTCACCATAAGAAAAGAGGATTTGCAGACCAACCAGCTCACACTACTCCAGATCATTCCGTGGAAGCCTGGCAATCATCTTTCCTCCTGACATTCAGGCAAGAGCTGCATTTGACCCCCGCATTTCCTGCCTTTATCACTCATTAACTCCAGGTTTCAGCCACCAAAAGGCCTTCTGAGGCTTCAGATTATTTTGCTGGGTGATTGATGCAGATATTGCCTTAGGCATGTATGATGGAAATATACAAGATTCATCTATTTTTTGAATGAAATAAAGAAGATACTGGATTTATCAAGTAACTTACAGGCACAAGCACTAATTCTGATACAGCTTAACTGCCAATTTCCCTTTACAGTATTCAAAAATAAAAAGTAATCTTCCAAGTGTTCCCATCTCAACAAAACGAAAAAGTCGAAGACACCCTTGTTTTCTCTGCATGTTTGCACCTTTGCAGAGCATTGACTATAATGAAAAAAGTCAGGCAGAAACGTAAGTCCAGTATTTCCTCTACACTACATTTTTGTTCTGTTACAGCAACCACTTAATGAAAAAAAAAAACAAACAAAAAAACCTAAGCTAAATTCTCCCAAAGGAGAAAAAAAAATCCCAGAACATGAAGGGAACACATTCCCTTACATGGCAAAAAAAAGATGACTTAAGAAAAGTGCTCAAAGAATTTAATGAATAATGTTTTGTGCTTTCTCTAAATCTTTTGAATTACTGACTAAACAATGTTGCATTAACCAGACAACACTCAAGTCACAGAATAGACTCAGGCCCTCTTCAGTCAGGAATCATACTCTGTTAGTATCTCAGATTTTGTCCTCAGTGAAGTCTTTAACCAGAGAAAACTCGTTTTTAATGTCTAGCTGATGAAAATTTCCTGCCTAACATTTCCCTTGTGGTTTACTTGTGGTTTCTTTACGAAAGATAACTTGTTGCATACAGGTAAAACCTTATAAAATGAAAGCCTTGTTGCCTTTGTAAAATCATGGCCTACTCCTGTTACTTTGGCTAAGTAGAAAAGGATTCTGGGTAATGACTCAGCTGGAATAGAGGTAGAAAACAAGTTATATACAAGTTATATAACCATCACATGTTTACATCGTGGTTTATGGTAGTTGGTTAAATTATGTTTATTGTATTTTAAAAGCATGCAGCTGATAAATGCCTAACTGCTTAAAAACGACTGTTTTTTGGAATAAAGGAGCTCCCTTTTGCACCTGCCTGAGGACTCTGCATCGCTTCTTCTCGCAACAATAACTCCTTTAAGAAAATATATATGTGTGTGTATCTATCTATCTATTTTAAAAACCCTACAATATAAAGAGCTTTATGGCTGTTGTTCAGTGAATCTGGTATTCAGATCAAATTTCTTAAAGCCCCTGAAGAATGAGGCAGGAGTTTAGATACTACTTGTTCTTAACAATCAGAAAACAGAAGTGAAAGAGACTGGTAAATTTATACCTAAAATCTTGTTTAACAAATATGGGAGAGACTTGAAAAGTGCTCTGAGAAGTGACAGAATCTCTTTGCTATACATATAAATTTGGTAATTGTCTTTGAATGGCAAGTTCTGTGTGACTAAAAAATGAAAAGACAAATATGGGTAAATTGTTGGTAATTTACAGCTCCCTTTGCAAATTTAAGATTTTCCACTGATAAATTTTCAGCCAACTGATTTGAACATATAACTTGCCTGCTGTAGCTTTTGGAAATCTGGTTACCTACCTAGGTGATTATGAAGCTGACATTTACTGTATGTGCAATTATGGAATATACAGTGTCATTGCTTTCAAATGTCACCTCTTTGCTACCGCTTTTATCTTGCAGAGAGTGTCCTTGCCTCCCTTGAGAGCTGTGATCTTATTCAACTAATACCAATGAACACTGGCAAAATATTTACATAAGCCATTAGCTCTTCTGAGTGTCTAATTTGACTTCTTCAAAGGGCTGCATTTTAGGAATGAAGTTGTCAAACCTCTGGAGAAAAAGTTCCATTACGAGGTCCACCTTGTCTCAGAGTGGTACTTAAAATTTTTACTCTGAAAAACCTTGAGTTCTCCTTTTAGTCTACATTATGTTCAGATATAAGGGTATATGATAAGACACAGAGTGAAGGATATGCGTGCAACCTTACTCATGAGAGCTGATAGGGGAAACTTCACAAGACTTTAATAAAATAGACAGGGACTTTTTTTGTAGGATTACAATTCCTCCTCACCTTTCTAAACACAGGTTGCCAGCGTGTGTTTAGCTTATACTAAGGGGAAGATAGCATTTTTTTCTGTCTAGATCAGTATTTTCACAGTAATAATATGCAATTACTACTAATGTGAAGTACCCTTTTCCACTCTTGACAGAGTCTCCATCCATTTTTCAGCATTCAGCATTTTAAAATAAATGATTAAATAAATAAGTGGTTTATACCTATGTCAGTCTTTATTTTAAGGAACATTTTGTTAGAAAAGGCCTCAAAAAAATTTTCTCATTTTTCATTCTAAACTCTTCTTGTTGGCTGCCATCCCTTCTGACTTGGAAACTTTCTTCACTCTAACATTAAATTATAAGTGTGAGAGACTGTTAAAAACTCTGCATCAAAATTAATCTTTTTCCTAGATATTTTGGAATGAAAATTCTTAAGGGATATTTCGTGATGCTATGTGTTTGCAACTGTGGCAATGCAGCAATAGTTCTAAAGAAAGAAATAAAAATGCGTAAATTCACTTTCCTTGTCTGGATATTATTTTTTTTCCCCACACATGCAAAATTGACTTTTACAGTCAGTTTCTTTGAACTCTGCTGTACGCTTTAGGAAAAAAAATTATTATAAACAGTGTAGATGGTTCCAGGGGAATTATTTCTGTTAGAATAAGCAGCAATTTTACTTGACCTATGAAGTCAATATTGAAGTGAAGGTTTGGTCTTAAAATGGCAACAACTGAGAACCATTTTTTAATAGAAATCCTGTTAAATGTTTTCATTTCATAACAGTGCCTACAGTTATTCCATGTCTTCTGCTGAGAAAACTTGTCTATTGAGTAAAACCTCACAAAGCTTTACAAAAATTTTCTCCACCAGGGGTACTGATATTTTGTGATGACACGGCTAAACATGCACAGTGCCTTGAAAGCAGTATCTACCCTGAAGGACTGCTAATGCTCAAGAGGGTGCCTTTACTGCTAACACATTCTGGGGAAAAAGTTACCTTCATGGGTAGCTTCTTCACGGTTAGGTACTTCCTAATGTTCACCACATACAGTCAAGGAAAAGACAGCAACACACACAGACTTAAGGAAAAATTAGGTTGAAATGCCAATCACAGCTTGCTGTCATATACAATGACGAAATAAAAATGACCCCTACGTGGTCACACTGTTTCAAGAACTGAGCTTGAGCTCTCTGTCAGCTCTGCTTGTAAAAAATAAGGTAGCAGAGACATTAATATGAATATCAGATGACAGTTCTATTATAAATATGAGATTAAAATAACCCAACAAACATGAAGAAAAGGTTTCCTTATGCTTACTTGGGACAGAATGACATTGCTACATAAGGGTTTTATTTAACAAAAGTCGTTAAAATGCTTCAGACTACATGTGACATGAAAATTACTCTATTGTGTATAGATTTACTGAACAAACAGCTATAACAATTACAACCATCTCTTACCATGGAAGTTTGATCTCAATATAGAAACAAGACCTTTCTGTCACCTTTAGAAATGTAGTCCACAATGCAATTACTGATTGTGACAGAAAGATTTCTTTAAACCTCTGCAGTCTCAAAAAGCAATCTGTATTTTTTTACTCGCATTTTATTATAGCTTTTCTTTACTCACAGCATTTTTAATATGATCTGCTGGTAAAGACGAACTCTTTTTGCTGCATTTGAAATACGTGTTTATATGCAATCAAAGCTGCATCTCAAATTTGTATTCATGCAATTCAGGTAGCATTAGCTTGGCTAATGCTACTGCAAATAAATGCGTAGCCATAGCAGCAGAGAACTTGATGCAGGCTGCAAAACCTGACCAAAAACTTAGTGAATAATGCAGCTTTCTGTGCTGCAGTGGGCTCTGCCCTGCCTTGGATATGCAGCTCCATGTATCTGAACTTCAGTAGCTTGAAATAAACATACAAGCTGCAAATATGCCTTGACTCTTGCTGTACATAATTGATAAACTTGGATCAGGTATAATTATTAGCTGCTTGAAACAATCTTCTAATGTGCAAAATCCTGATCACTGAAAATTAAGTGCTTTCTTCTGTTCCCTAAATAAAATAAAAGAGCTCCTCTGTTAGATGCTATTGAATCCTAAGCACACCACTAAAACTATATGAACACTCTGTTTGTGTCAAACAGTGCTCTGAATTGGAATTAGAGCAAAAGCTTATACCGCAATATTTACCGCAGTCTTTGGCCCTTTGCAGTTAAACCAAACTGTGACATTAACAGGTAGTTTTGCACATAGATGCAATTCAGTTGGTAATTTAAAAATACAAAACATTATGAACAGAAACAAAATATACCAATTGTATCTACATCAACTAAAATCTGGTGTATATTATTTGCATTCTTAAGGCATTAAAACATTTCCAAGATTTAGCAATTCCAAATGTATATTATTTCTGTTAGTTATGCAGCAGGACTTTTTGTCCACAAGAAATACTGTGCTTTGATGGGCTCTGTCACAAGCATTAAAAATACAAATGGTAATTCTGACCACAAAAATAGAGCAGACTTAAACTTGACAAAACCTACATATGTTAGAAAGAGGCAATCTGTTCAATAACAGAATAATGCAGTAGGATTGGAAATAAAATAAGAACCATTTGGCTACCGTGGGATGCAGCATGAGAACCAGTACTCCTTTTTATTCAGAAGTATCAGCTGAACACTACCAGAGCTTTCAGGGGAGCTCACGAGATCATGAAGAGAAAAATGGCCCATGCAATAGCTAGCATTTCACTAAATTGATTATTCCTCTTTTTTTTTTTTTTTCCTTAAGCTGTCTGTTTAGTTAAAGGAAACAATTTCATTTCTCAGTTCTAGACCTTAAGCATCATTGGCTTGTTCCTCTGTATTACTTTGTTTTACAGGGTTTGGCTAAGCCTGGAAAGGCACATTCAAGTTTGGTACCTTGTGGAGGCCGGTGGGCCTACTGGACAAGGAACAAAAGGAGTCCTGTGGTGGGATAAGTCCTAGGTTCCTTTCTAGCTTATGGTGACTGAAAAAGCTTCCCCCAGAACGCTCTGTTCTGTTAATGTACTCCAGTTCTGCTTCCCTGGTTGGTTCCATTGGCTGCTACACCCCTTGTTACCTGATACAGCCGCAGAGTTTCTCGATTGGTTCCTTTACCCTGGACCCTCATTGTTCTCCCTGGACTTCTCTGGAACCTTGCATGAGTGCAGATGCATTAAATCTCTCCTGTAGAGCCCCATGTGAAGACCCTTCCTGCTCATTCATTGTTGGACTGCTTTGCTGGCTATCCAGTGTGTAAGTGTACGTGTGTGTGCAAGTGTGCTGGCTGCACAGAGGGGCTTCCTTGGAGGCACTTTTGGGAAGGTCGCGGCATTTTACCATCCAATATCACCACAACAGTACCTCATGTAACATTGTACTGAGGGTGACACTGGTAATGGCAAAAATTTCCTTCCTGCTTCCATTTACATGACAGCTAAGGAGAAAGTGTGCATTCAGGCTGTATTTCTCTCTCGTCATGCCCTGTGAGACACGGAACCAGTTTCCTGTCCTGTGTTTGTGTGGGATAGAGTTAATTTCCTTCCTAGTAGCTGGTACAGTGCTCTGTTTTGAATTGAGTCTATGAAGGATGTTGATAACACACCGATGTTTTACTTGTTGCTCAGCAGTGCTTACCCTAAGTCAAAGAATTTTCAGGTTCTCATGCTCTGGGATGCTCACATGATCTGCATGTGCCCCACTCAGTGACCAGTGGCACAAGAAGCTGGGGGGAGCACAGCTGGGACAGCTGACCCAAACTGGCTAAAGGGATATCCCATTCCATATGGCATCAGGCTCAGCATGCAAACTAAGGAAGGTGGTCAGCAGATGTTAGTGGCTGGGAACAGACTGGCTCGGCACTGGTCAATGCTGGTGAGCAATTGAATTGTGTATCACTTGTTTTCTTCTGTTTCATTCCTCTCCCTCCCTCTACTTTTTATTCCTCTTCCTCCTCCTCCTCCTTCTCCCCCTCCTCCTCTTCCTTTTTATTATTATTATTATCTTATTTCAATTATTACACTGTTCTTTCCTCAGCCCATGAGTTTTACCTTTTTTCCTCCCACCAGGGAAGACAGAGTGTGTGGCTGTGAGGTACTTAAATGCCAGCTGGGCTTATTACACTATTTATGCTTGGGTCTGATTTGGCTTCCACTTTTTTAAGGGAAGTATCTTTAATCATAAAGACTAAACTAGATTTTATTAATTTGGTTAGTTGTGTTTTGAAACAGAAGAGATTAGTTAGAACTCAATGGCATCTGCCCAACAGAGATTACTACACTCTAAAGGATTCAGGACAGACATTTCAAGTCATGGCTTGTAATTCTTTCTGACTGCATGATGAATCCTAGGTATGAATCTGCAGTGTGCATTAATAGAGTATATCTACATTAAGTGAATCTGTTAGTCTCAGCAGAAAAAACAGTAACCAAACCAGCCAAAACCAGTAGAGAAGCAAACATGGAAAGTGCTTGAATTGCTACTTAAAGACTCTCAGCAATCTCCACATATTTCAGCCTTACACTAAGAAAGTGGCTTTTTTTCCATGATATAAAATTTGGTATCCATTTGAAGTTTTAGGTTGGGAAAAAAAAAGCAATTTAGGAAAAACCAAGCCAATACTTCTGTCTAATGACATATCCCAGTTTTTCTGAAGTGGGCTGAAGTCATGGACTTCTTGGTTGTATGGTGTCTATGTAATAGACCATTATATAGAGCATTCGTCACTTATTATACATGTATAGATAGAAAGAATAGGCTATTACGTATGTATCTACACATCAGATATAAAGTGCAAGAAAAAATGATACAGAGAAAAATACTGACATATGCATTGTTGAACTCGGAAACAGAAAATTAAAGAAACTTTATCATAATAATTCCTGTCTTGACTGACCACATTAACTTCATTAAGGTTACTATTATTATCCAAAATTGACTTTGACACTCAGAGTCTAGCATTCGTTCTAGACAGTATGTAACCTAAATGATCATATACTTCTACTAAAAAAGGAAAAAATGCCTTTAAACTCACTATAATCTACACCAGGTTTAGTGCTCTGTTTGGCTCAAGATAGGAAGATGTAACACATAGATATTGTGACAAGTGTCAACAAATCAAAAACACGCCAATTAATTCCTTAAAAGCAAGATCAGAGCTGTACTAGCCTGTTCTTGAGCAAACAAGACAAGTGAAGGAAACGTTGAATTAATTTTAAAATGTCTTAGAATCAGACTGTCTCAAAATGCTCTATGGAGAAAACGACGTTGGTAAAATAACAAAAAATCCAAGAGTTTACTTTTACTCTTCTCTCCAAATTAGATATCTGAACCTCAAACTTTAGTACCAAATTACATCCATCTGATGTACAAATCCATCCATGGTTTAGACTAAGATTTTTCAGCATTAAAATTTTGGTGAGTATGTTTGTTTGTTTTTGTTGTTTTGTTTTTTAATCTGAAACATGGCCACAATATTTGACCAAAGGCAGTTAGTTTGAAAACTGGAAACTACAGTCTGTCCACAGACAGCTACCTAGATGGAATGTCCTGATAAGAAGCAGTATTCAATACGACTGCTCATACAAGCAGAAACACTTATAGGATAAATTCAGATGTGGTCTATAGTCATTAGTCAAATATCAATATGTTATGTGCTAGACAAGTACCTGTCAAATATACTTAATTTCTCTTTGATCCAATTTCTGTAATTATCTACAAACTGTCCTTCCAGCTCTATTTTCTTCAATTTTGTGTTTATAATGGCAAATTCAACCATTTTGGGTTTGGTTTTTTTTTGCTACAGTCACATAGAGAAATAAACACTTAAACATGAGGTATAATTAATATAATCAATTTTATGACATCAGCTTTATAAAACCCACAGCACATTTAAATATCAAAAAATAGTGCATTCTGCTTGAAAAACTAAGAAAGAAGATTTTTTTTTCCCCCCTAATTAAAAATTCTCTTTAACAGAGGCACTACAGATATAAGCTTTTTCCTGAGACCACTAGTCATGAGCAAGTGAGTCACTCTGGACTCCTTAAGCTTAATTAAAACAGAGTTAATATAGTAATACTCTGTAGATTGTCTATCTAACAAAGTTAACACGCACCCACACCTGCACTGTAACTTTTCTTGTATGAACAAGTCCTACTGATTACAGTGAGACAGTTCAGCAGTTTACAAATAAACACTTACTAGAACTTTGTTGATACAATACCCCTTTTTAATTATACTGGTAAATGATAGCTTAAACCATTCCAGCTATAGCATCAAGAAAACCAAGACACTAAAACACAGAATGAATGCCAAAAGTTCTCTGACTTGTAACAATAAGCACTTTGTGACACTTTACGCAATCTCTGCTTTCTATTACAGTTCCATAAGCCCTAAAAAACCTGCTTAATAATTCTTAAGGCTTATAAAAGTGCTACAATTGAAAAACATAATCAAAATTTAAATAAATAAAAATCCTACAGAGTAATCAGTAAGTATAGTTTCAGGATGTAATATTCAGATGATTCTTAAAAAGCAAGTTCCAACATGGTTTAGCACTCCATTAATGTACAAAACGGAAAAAATAATCACAACAGTCTTGAAAGCACAGATCAACTACATAAGCTAAGCTAAGAAGTGCATGCAACTCATGAATATGGTTCATTACCATGGTTACAAGCTTTCAGCACAGGCCGCTGTGTGGTTGGACTGAGATTTTGTGGTATGTCTGCAAAAGCAAAGAAACAATCGAAATAAAACACCTGTCTGAAAGCTACCAGAGTATTACAACATTATAAAGCAGAATCATTTAGAAGCACGTATTTCTTGGAATAAATGACAATTATATACTAGAGAAATAATTTGACTCAGACTCACCTATGAAGCAAGATATCTTTTACTTCCCCCATACAACTATAAACCCTAAAAAGTTGAAGTACATGTGGCTGTATTGAAAAGTCCTGTGTGCTGGTTTAGCCAAATTTAGAAATATATAATGATGATCATAATGATCAGGCTATAATAAGTTCAGTACATTAATTTCCAGTCTTTCTGACATAAGCAACAGTCCGAACATCCCTGAAAACCGTCATTGCACAAATAAATTAAACCTGACAGTATTTAAATTCTAGAGCACTGGACCCATAATGCTTTTAACTTTCTCTGGAAAATAAAATCTAAAATAGAATATTCACCTTTAGACCTTGGTGTCCTTTTCCTTCGGTCTCGAAAAGCTGCACCTGACTGCAAGGCCTCCAACAGGCTATCCATCACTCCAGTCTCCTCACCTTCTGTAAAGGAGAAAGAAGGAACCCTCTAGGTTACCACAGCAATATCAAAGCATAAAGACTAACACCAACAAAAAACAATAATAATGGATACCAATAGTATTATTAAAACTATTCATTTCAAACTTTGATTAGTGCTTTAATACTTACAAATTGCTCTCTTGCAATTAACCACAACAGATTTGGTCTTCTATAGATTGAACTAGGCCAAATTTTATTCCACTCATTTCACATTCCTCTATCTCTATATGGAGAGTCAAGCACAGTTTTAAGTGAAATGTCATTTCATTTATGTTTTCATTTCAGTACCCTTCTACAACTGCAAATAATCAGTCTCATGTCAGCTTTCAACAGCTGTCCCTTATGCAATGTAGCTTTGGTATATTAGACAAATGATCATTCAGTTATTGTTGTAAAAAGTTGAAATTGTTTCTCAGCGGGCAGCTGAGTGAACAATACTGGACTGGATAGGATACAGTGATATCCATAGGTAGCTTTAATCAAAAGCCATTTTCCATTCACATTTAATAACCTCTGGCCAATATTAAATAATTGATGTAGTTCAGGAAAATTCTACTCATCAAATTACATGCTCACAATGCCCAGTATCACACACATGTGTATAATAACCCCCAAAAGAATTATGAATGTTACTCTGAGATGGTAACCAAATGCAAGTATTAAACACCCTCCTTTTACTTTCTTAAATAAACACATCAGAAAATGTCAGATTTTTGAGCCTTGTTACTCCACTGTGTGTATGCATAGGACGAAAAAGAACAGAATTCCAGGGATTAACTATACAACAAAAAATCTCCACGGAGGAATAAAGAAAATCTCCACAGAGGAATAAATGATAGAAATCTCATTATACCCCATTGGGCAAAACTCCCTAGGTCAACACATATCTTGGATAGAGTCAGCAGGTATTGCTGACAGTGAATATGCAAATCAGGATCTAAACTACCTGGTGCATATAACAAGATGCCGAATAGAGGGGACAATCACTGCCCTGGTCCTGCTGGCCACGTTACAGCTGGTACAGGCCAGGATGCCATTGGCCCTCTTGGCCACTTGAGCACAGCTGGCTCACATTCAGCCGCTGCCATCCTGCACCCCCAGGTCCTTTTCCACTGGGCAGCTTTCCAGACACTCTGACCCCAGCCTGTAGTGCTGCTGGGGGTTGTTGTGACCCACATTCAGGACCTAGCACTTGGCCTTGTTGAACCTCATACAACTGGCCTCAGCCCACTGATCCAGCTTGGTCAGATGCTTCTGTAGAGCCTTTCTGCTCTCAAGAAATTCAAGACTTCCCACCGAGCTTGGTGTCATCTACAAATTGACTGAGGGGGCACTCAATTATTGACAAAGATACTAAATAGGACAGGGCTCAACACTGAGCCCTGTGGAAGGCTACTCACAGCCAGCCATCAGTTGGCTGTAACTCTACTCACCACTACGCTTTGGGCTCAGCCATCCAGCCAGCTTTTTATCCAGGAAACAGTAACCCTTAGTTCTTCTCTTTTCTCTATATTCTGTACTACCAGACTAGTTTTCAGCCTTAGATAAAGTGCTATACACAAAACCAAATAAGTGAAAATTAGCAAATAAATCACAATTTTGCCTAACATTTATATATATGGCAGGTATAGAATAAACATGACGACTGAAGTACAGAATTTTTTTCTTTTTGCTTTGTGTTTGGTATAACATGCTTTATTACACTGAAGTTTGCTCTCTTATGACTAAGGGACTATCACAGCTATTAGTATTGCTTGGAATATACCTTATAAAAAAATCACTCAGACTACGTCTTCAGCTTCCTATTTGTTTGTTCAGGTTTGGTTTTTGTTTTGGTTTTTTTTGGTTTGTGGGTTGGGTTTTTTTGGGTTTTTTGTGGTGCGTTTTTTCTTGTTGATTTGGTGGGGGGTTTTTTGTTAGTTGTTTAACTTTCCTTTCTCCATCTGATGTCATGCAATTCTCTAAGATACTAATGTCTGGAATGAACATAGTCAGTGAATAGTTTCAAATCTATATGATGCCTGAAGAAATTTTGAGCCAAGCCATTAGTTACATTAAGGAACATGAATGCTGGAGGAAAGCTTATAAGCATTTTGGGTAATAGCAATTCAAAAAAGATTGAATAGTATCACAGTCACCAAAATGATACCATTAATGTCTATGGAAAAGAGTTCATAAGGTTTTTTTTTATGAAGTAGGAATAATAGAAGAAAATTTTCAATGCTATTTCAGCATGTCATCTGTTTTCTCTTAAGTCTGTCCAAGACTACTACGGATTTCATAATCATTCCAAAAATTTAACGATTTTCAGTATAAAAAAATCCTCGTTACTATAAAAAGGCTCATCAAATAAACTAAAAAAAAGATTTAAAATAATGAAACAGAAATATTGCAAAACCACAACTTCTTGTAGTTAAGCTGTAACATATTTATGGGCACTATCTGTTTTTCACACATATGAAATATTCTGGTAGGCACAAAGTGGATTATGGCTTAGTGCATCTATTGACATGCAAAACCGTATTAGAAGAATAAATTGTAGTAGATTGAAACTTGAATTAAAAAACTCCTCTAACAGTTGCCCTGTATACATGCATGTATTGAAACAAGGTAACCACTGCAAATAAAAACATCCATGATTAACAATCTTTGTACCCAAAACATGTAGAAAACCTGGTTTTCAAACTCCTGCAACTTCAGTAGGCTCCAAATTCCAGTTTCTGATACCTACATCAGCAGTTGACTGTGACAACTTCTATCAAGTTATGTGGGTAACTACCAGTACCCACACTATTAATAATGTTGTCCAAGTGTCTATGATGGCAAGATTAAGAAATGAGAGTCTACCATGCAGTGTTTGAGAAATCTTTTAAATTACCTTGGGAGTGCTGCATACAACATCGCTACCATGATAGTTACAAGAGTCACAAATACTGTTCAATATTAACACTGCCTATGAGACCTTTAAATCGGCTTTCACAAGCTGCTGCAGATGACTGGCACCAGTCCCAACTGGCTTCCTAATTTGTCAAGTGTATCAATCTTCTGAGATCATAGAACTAGGAACTGTAGTTGGCTTGCAGATAGCTACATAGCCCACAGTAACTCCTTTGAGAAAGATATCCTTTTATGATTTAAATGATCTCTTTTCCCTCAATTGCAGGATAGAAGATTTAAACACTTTTTAATATCATACCTAATTAAAACTCATACAACTGTCTTTTAAATACCATCTAAAGGAGAAGTAAACTTCCCAAAGTAGCCGGTGAGTCTTGCCCTTGACATTTCAGCGCCAAGTTAGATATAAACTACCTAATTTCATAATTACATCTTTAAAAATGTTAAGAATATTAAAGACCCTTCTCTTCTAGTGCACTGAGTATCATTAACTTTACATGTACACCCATAATGTCTTATAATGACAGCAACAGATACTGAAGTTAGTAGTGACACCTGCATTTTATGTACTTATTAAAGAACAAATTATATAAACACCATAATTCCAGGAGCAGTAGTCCACTGGTATGACAGAATCACAAATATCATTAGCAATATGGTTTTATAAAAAGAGTGTTGTAACAAAATGATTTTGGATGAAAAATGTTTCATTTTTACAGTTCCCCTGAACCTGTCCAATATAAAATAAATCACAGAACGCTAAGACTCCAAAAAGTTCACTTTACCAGGAGAAAACATAATGATTTGCCTGTTTCCTCTTTCACAGAATCAAAGCTCTATTCAGCTAGTCCTCTCACAAAAGAAAATACTAAGAAGTTTCAGATAAAGCAAACCAGGGATTCTTTAGCATGGTTTCTGTTGGTGTTGCTTATTCATTCTGTACACTTAAGAGATTTAGCTACAGGAACTTTGACTATCATCTTCCACCTGCCTCTATTTATGGCATTGCAACTACCTACAGCTGTTATACTGTAGGTAATGAGAAGGACCAGCTCCCAAAGCCAAGCACTAATTTTCATGTGAAACTAAAACCACACAACCTGGACAAATATATACATTAAAAAGAGACCTCACAGATTCCATAGCTGTAACAGAAGGAAAAGAGTGTAAAACCTCAAGGGCTACTTCTGAAGTTATCTGGTTAGCTGAGTTTAATTATCTTTGTATCACCTTTGATGTAACTCCATGGCAGCACTCAAGCTTTTATGTAATTTAACAACAAACTTGGAGTGCGGAAGCTATCAAATTTGTTTTCCTTATCTTAAGAATTAAGACTTGCTCTCAATTCAGCAAGTACTAGAACTGATACTTTTTTTATTCTTGTTTGCTAGAATACAAACTGCATTTTTTAACCCTCTTCAGCTCAGGACACCATTCAGGTTGGATACACTGTACTCAGTTTTTGACTGACTAAATTGTAAGCCCTTCACAGCCTTCTTCCAGGTTTAGCTCCATCATGTCTTGTCCACTTATGTACAAAACTTTCAGAGGCAAATGATTACCAGGTTTGGGACAGTGACAGCTGAGATGTTTCCAGACTATTTTCACAAGGAAGGAAAAAAGGTTACATCTTTTAACTCTATTAATGTTGTATCTTTACTTTGAAGACACCATGAAAAGTCCTTTTTATTGTTTGTATAAGGATTGATTTTGACTAGTACAGCCTACAAAGCACTGCTCAGCTGACTAAAGGTCTCCATCTGAGTAAAATTTGAAGTAACATTCTCTGAACAAAATAACAAGAAGAAAGCTTTAGCCATGCTGTAGTTTTGAATGACTTAGGCTCCAGGAAGCAGAACAACAGATCACAGAAAGGAAGATAATTTAAGCCATCAGTGCAGCAGTGAGCTCCAGTGTTTTGGATGTGGGTTCCATTTTTTCAGTCTCAGAGTGTAAGGCAGCCAGATTCTGTGCAGTATTCAGTGCTGACATGAACAACTTCTAGATCTTGCAGCCACACATATGATCAGGGCAGAAGACTTTTACATTGTAAACATAAAAAATATAAAACAACCTTAATGTTTCAATGTAACATGTTTAGCAATGACTACCTAAACTCCCACTCTTCATTCCAATGAAATTCAGATATAATTTTACAAAGAAATTGTGGGTGGATGGTAAGTGTAATTTGTTCCAGAAAATGCAGAGGATATATAGACTGCAACTTGAACTTGTTCTAAGGCTTTTAACTTTTTCTGGTAAAAGCCATAGCAGCAACCAGATAATCTTCATTGACAGGTGAGTTAAGGAACACATGACTATCAGTCTGACTTTCAATAACAGTGCACAAACTAGAACCATGACCCAGAACAAAGGGGTTCCACTGACACTGATATAATTTTGGAAGAACCTTGTTACAATACAGTAAAAAAAAAGAAAATTTCCAATGTACAGTAACAAAGCAGAAATAGTTGCCAAGTGTGCCTGGGATGGACCGTCTGACAGGACAGCTCCTTTTAGACTCAGAAGCATTAAATCCAACTTCAGAAAAAATCACTATTTGCAGTGACTTCAGGCGGAAGACATGTAACAGCCCTTCCCACAAGTAAAACACATGCTCATACCTCACGTTTCACATCAACACTCTAGTCCAGTATCAGAAGAGTTACATTTCTTACTTATGTCCAACACTAAGTAGAAAGGCTTTGATAGAGCTTCAGAGCCCTTGGCAAGTATACTCTAAAAAAAGGTGTGATTTCTCCTAATGATTGGATACACCCACTCCATAAATCTAGCTGAGAAGAGTAGGTTTCATGCCATCTTGTTTGCTCTTGCTAAATTGGTCCATTGTTGAGCTGTTCTAAAGTGCTTTTATGGTTTAGAAATAGACACATTTTGACTCTAAGCATATGAACAAAGAGGGTCTCAATCTCCATAGAGCTTAAAACAAGTTAAATTCAAA
This sequence comes from Platysteira castanea, assembly GCA_013397175.1. Taxonomy (NCBI): domain Eukaryota; kingdom Metazoa; phylum Chordata; class Aves; order Passeriformes; genus Platysteira; species Platysteira castanea. The sequence continues at coordinate 110,948 of VYXC01010316.1, read as the reverse complement.
CTAAAACTCCACCTTTCATGAACCCTGAAAGACAGCAGTCCCTTTCAAATCAGCCATTCAAATTAAGGTTGGTATCCACACCAATTTAAGATAGCTCATACCAAAAAACCAAAAGGTAAGCTGTGGTAAGAGGTGATTCTGTACCACAGAGATACAAAAATACTTCAGTGGTGTAAGGTACCAATTTCTGCATCTCAGCTGGATCACAATTTCCCATTTAAGTAATTGGACTGAGAGTGAAATCATCTTAATGTTGAGCTTTTTAATAAAAATGTTACTAAAACATTTCTGATGTTCATGGTGAGTGTGTAAGTCCCTTCTTTCTATGACAACAGAAAAAAGTCACTAAACTCACACAAGGTTTTCCACAGAGATTACCCTGTTTTATTTATATTGGTGCCAGATCCAGTAAAATGACTGTCAGAGCAAGTGTTTCTGAGAGAGATCCAGGTAAACTGGACTTATAAAAGAATGAACAGAATGCCAAACCTTTGAAGTGGTGTACCCCAGGACTTGATACTGAGGATAATATTTATTACATCTTCCTTCATGACCTGAATGATGGAATAGAGTGCACTCTGATCGAGTTTGAACATGGTGCAAAATTCAAAGTAATGGCTGACCCAACAGATGGTTGTGCTGCCATTCAGAAGAACCTTGAAAAGTTGGGGAAATTAGCACATAAGCATCCTAATGAAATCCAACAAAAGACCTGTATGTGGCGAGGTGAAACCTCATACAGAAGCACAGGTGGGGGGCTAACTGGCTGGAAAGCATCTTTAAAAAAAAATAACTGGGGATTCTGGTGGACAGCATATTGATCATGAGTCAGTATTGTGCCTCTGGACGACCAAAGAAAAGCACTGCCAGCAGGTCACAAGAGGGCATCTTTCCCCTCCACTCAGCACAGGTGAGCCACATTTGCAGTGCTGAGTCCAGCTCTGGGCATCCCTGTACAAGGGAGACACAAACATATCCAACAAAGTCAAGGGCCATGAAGACGCTAAAAGGATTAGAGCATCTCTTACATGAGAACACGCTGAGAGAGCTAGGACTGTTCAGCCTAAAAAGAGAAGGCTCAGGGGGATCTTATCAATATATATGAACACCTGTGGGGAATTGTGTGCGGTGTAAAGGTGACTGTGCCAGACTCATCTTAGAGATGCCCAGAGAGGAGCGCAGGCAACGAACACAAACTGATTACAAAGATGCTACCTTTTCACTAAGTCCACTGAATTTTGCGTACACACCTACTCTCACCAACTCAACAATACAGAATATTCTAGTAATGCATTTCATATTGCATTATCTGATAATATTTTTAAAAGCCAATTTGAAGACCCAATCTTTTTATAGCCCTTTTCCTATTCACTTGGGATGCTGTGCCTTCTTAGTGGGGAAAAAAAGCCTGCTTAATTGAGAACAATGTTAAGTTTCTTTTAGTTGTATTTAACCACTTTTAAACAGATCAGCCTTAAGCCCTCAGATTATCTAAGGCTATGATTTGAAAGGACAGCTAATAGCAAGAACTACTGATTACATACGAAGAAGTCAGTCAACATGTTTTATTAATGAGTTTCCCATTTTCTTTACAAATCGTAACTCCAATGACACTGACAAGAATACAACCAATCTGCTTTCCAGACTAGCCAAAAACTAGTATCTTCATTTGGTTTTTTTTCACAGAGGAAAAAAATACAAACATCTATTACTGAGACTAATCAATTACAATTTCATTTAGAAAGCAGTAAGAACAACTATACGAGCACTCTTAATTGAACATAGCTTCTTAAAAGAATATATGGAGCTGAACATAAAACACCTGTGTGGATGTGTGTGAACATCTTGTCTCTTGGTTTCTGTGTGCTCTAGAGGAGCTTACTGAGCACAGTACTATTTCCATTTAAATTTATAAACAGCCAATAAATTAGAAAATATACACAATGATTACTCATATTGAAAGCTGTTCTACAGAGATGAGGGGCTCAAGGAAATTTTCAAGTTAAATAATTTTTCATCAGTGGAGTTATAAAGTTCTGACCGGATTACATGACTGAGATTACTCTAAGGAAAACTTCTGGACGGCTTGGGGTGGGAAAGACCCTTTGGTCTTGGGTTGGGTAGCTGTAAATGCCTAAGAATACCCAGGAAAATCAGACCAACAGCACACCTACCCCTGCATCCTTTGTGCACTAGTAGCTGATAGCAAACATCTATACAAAGGACATGATAAATATATAATTACATTTCTAGAATGGTCTCTTGGTCTCCAGCTGTTCATGATTCAAAGACTTTGTATTTGAATTTAGTAGCCTTCAACAGAGAGAAGCTGCCAGAGAAAACAAGTAACTTGTCAGCAAGCTTCAGAGCAAGAATATTTTGGTATGAAGTAACAAGACTGTACTTCTGTACAACCACTGAGGTATTGCTGAGTGAAGATAAGCGTCAATGCAAACAGCATAGAAATAGAAGCAGCAGCAGACTCAGTTTGAAGGAAGAGTCAGAGACATGACCTTGCCATGAGCTAGCTTTCCAACAATTACAGAGGAGGTTCTTGGCTCTTGTACAACCTTGGACTGAGTAAAGTAAAAATAAAGCATATCCTTCAATGCTTTGGTAAGGATATTTATTCCTCCCTTCCTCTGCAACTTGAGAGAAGAAACTTTTGATGATACAGGAAAAAAAAAAGTAAGAGAGAATAAAAGCATCACATAGCAGGAGTGAGTTTAGAGGACTCTGATGTCTACCTCCTTGCAGAGATGTGAGGTAGTATTTGGAGTAGGAAATGCCTACTCAAATCAAAACCTACTATCTGTATAAATGTTAGAGTTCTTAATCCCAAAGACATCTCCAGAGATTGTAATCGTTTTTCATGGTAACACCAATTTAAGTTTGTAGCATTGTTTTCACATTTGTTTAGAAATTTTACTGCTCTAACATAAATGGCGAGCCTTATGAGAATATTCATCTACAGACATTACTTTATTGACCCTTAATTTTTTCAACAGTTCTGTTTGTTCTGATTATTTTTCTCTCTTCCAAATACAGCTGCTATTTATTTTTCCCTGGGCTTTGTGTAAACCTCAGTTTCACAAATGCTTTTCAGCTGCTATCTCCAAAGATACCACTTCTAAGTAAAATTTTCAGAAGGAAAATAATTGTTTCTTCTAAACAACTTGCTTTTTTGGAGCTACTACATATTACAAACTAACAGCAGCTTCTGCATTCTGAGCCCATGGGCTGCAAATAAGTGCATGAACCTCCATATTCCAGAAGACTTAGCACCTCTGACACCTTCTTGGAGCATAACCTGTGACCATTAGTTGTTGATTTAAATTAATATACATTCAAATCAGTCCTAGTTTTTTGCACTAAAAACATCCAACTCTGTGAACAGATAAGGTTTTGCTGTATCTCATCTTTTGCTGTGGCTTCTGCAGATGTTTTACATCAGATATATCACATTGAGTCTTTTGGGTTTTTTGATTAAACATACCCGTATTTTATCATTCTCTGGAACCTTTTTCAAGCATGAATGTGCCAATTATTCTTGAGGGAACATCTGTTCTCAGTAATTTACCCAGATTTATACTTTACTGTCAAAACAATACAATTGTAGCTGAAAAACAACCTCCATACTTAGGCAAGTACAAAGTGACATCTCCTTTCTCATATGTATGACTTTCTTTTCTGTTTGTAAACAGACATCATGCAAAAATTAGATCTACTCTCCAAACTCGTCATGGGCTTAATACCAGAGTTCCAGTAAGTACTAACGTGAGTTAGTATTGAGTAAGGAACTCTAAGAGGTCTCAGAGTTCTTTCTGCCATTGTAATTTAACAGAAGAGGAAGAGATTACACTCCACACAGTTACGGGAAAGAGTTATTTCCCACTGGCCTCCTAATAAAAATGATTCTTAAGAATGAATTCAAATAACAGAAAATGACCTCAGGAATCCTTTCGGTTCATGAAGAGGGTCTAATCTGAGGATAAGTGGAGGCAATCAGGGAACAACAGGAAAAAGTTATCAGTACCAGGGAGGATCCGACTTGAGTGGAGCACTTGAAATGCCAAAAGTGGAAACTCCTTGGTAAAAACAACTTACACAAAATGCTTATTGGATATTAGTATTATATCCTTAGGACTTCTTCATATATACTGTCAGATCTTTTCGTCCCCTTTAAAGTAAATTTAGTTGAATGAAACATATTCCTAAATTCCCAAAAGCTAGTAATATATCTACTATTGTCCCAAAATCTATATTTTTCAGGATATTAGCCCAGCAGACATTTTAAAACAACAAATCACCAACATATGTCAGAAACTAATGATGCCATTACAGTGACTTTTGCAGTCCTTCACCTCCCTCAAAGGAAAGGAATACTCTTGAGAGGTATTGAATCTCTTACCCCAGTGAGAACAAATTAATAAAATGGAGGCCTTACAAACTTGAGCTAAGCAGGCAAAGTAGGGTCTTTGAGGGTACCTACTAATATAAATAGCTTTGGGAATTTTAAAATTTATTTCGACAACAAGCATTTTATCTGTTGGAATCTGAACTTTAATTACCTAATTACATTTACTACTTTCATTGTTTAAACTATTACTACTGGGATCCATGGTGTCCTTTTGTTTTGCAGAACACTACAGAACTAATGATAATATCCATATTGCTCAACTTAGCAGACAACAAAAAAGTAGTAAATATTTGAAGAACCAAAGTCTAAAACGCTCTTAGCAAGTTTGTGAGACAGGAATGTGGGGGGTATTTTTCCAAAACCAGATAAACAATATAAAACCTCTGCAAAAATAAATGCTTTATGACTGCAAATAATGTCATAAGTGTTTAAATGAAGTAAAACTTATTTAAAACCAGATTGTTATGATAAAAATGAAACTGAATAACACAACTGAAAACAAATATTCTGTGTTGGAAATGTGATGTTCCATTTTGGCATTACTTCACTGCTTTTATGCAAGAAAAGGGCAATCTTTGTAAATAACCACTGATAAAAGTGGCTTGTTACTTAAATAGTATTCAAAGTAAGACACAGTGAAGATGCCACAATGATGGAGTTCTCAATTATATTACAATAAATTTAGCTGCTATTATCTCAGCTATAGAATTCTTTACACTCTGATAAGACCAAAATAATTGATTGGTGTGCTTCTACTAAGAATCTGAACAGCATGAGAAAGTATATACCTGAATGTTAATAGTATGCAGACAAGTGACATTTACATAAAGATCCCCTTTCACTGGCTATTTACCTTTGGAAGGATAGGGTGTGATAGTTTGATCTGGCTTCACAAAAGCAAGTAAAGCATCTCATGACGAATATAATTTTGTGGTCCAGAGAATATTTAGAGGACAGATTTTAACATAAATTTCAAAATGCTAAGTATCACTCACTACTTAGTCAACATGTTTACTGAATTCCACTTAGTTTTCAAGTTAGGATGGAGCTGAAAGGAAAATATCAAACTGATACTTTTACTACGCAAACTGAAGACTTGCAGCCTTTTTTATCAGTGAACTATTTGAGCTGTGACCACTAGGACACGTAGGTGTTGCTAAGATGTAAAGTAGAGATAGAGACTTTTAGCAAACTACAGTTTAGAGGTGTGCGTAAATCTGACATTGGTTTCAGATCTAAATCTCAAAAACAATTTGCAAGAGAGCAAATAAAACGATTCCATATAGAAATCTATGCATTTATTAGCAGAGGTCAAAATTTATATTGTAAAGCCTACCTAAAATGTTTTCTCTAAAACATGCTGTACTGCATATTCATAAAACACTACACATTTCAAAAATAATAAAGTATTGGTATATTTGTATCTGAGATAGAAAAAAATTAAATTTAAAACTTTATGAAGATTCATCACAAAGTACGTGTATTTATTTAATTTTAGAAAATGACCATATCAATACTGAATTTGGTGCAACAGTACTGCACAAACAGCCTGATATAGAAGTATGGATGACAGAGCATATCTGTGATCTAGATGACTCACTTGTCACCTATATATCAAAGACACAACATAGGATAAGAAAGATTATTATCGTTTGTGAGAAGGCTGATATATTATAGGACTACCCTGGAACTCATATTTGACATAAACGTCAGTTACTACTAATGAAATTATTGTTTTCATCCTGAAGAAATTAATTTAAACTAAAACTCAGGCGTTACCTTAAATTCAGATTTATTTTGGTTTTGGGTTATTATGACTTCTGTAGTGTTCATTTTTTTTTTTGTTGTAGTTTATTCAAAACTGGAATAAATACAGTCCTAACATGCTATATGCAACTTATTGGCTCAAGTCACATATGGAGTATATTTTAATAAAATTTGTATTTTGTTATGTACTTCTTTATGATGTAAGTGTCCCTGCACTTACAGAGAGGCAGGGGGGTTGTGGGTTTATTGTCCATTCCAAACCCTTAGCATTCTATTGTTCTGTGATTCTATATTAAGTTTCTGTCAATGCAAAAAAAGTCAGCAAATATCCCCCAAATAACTAAAAACTTTTGCAGTATTATGTAGGTTACTTTTATGCAAAGAAATGCATCACAGTTTCCTCCACCTCGTGCAGCCAAAGGTAGCACGATAGGCAACAAAACCCTGTTTTTCAAACAGCTTCCAAAAGCAGATGAAAGATGAAGAAACCCAAAGAAAAGGAGTTCAAGAACAAAGAAGAATCTAGGGCAGGTTAAATGTCTGTGTTGTAAATGAGACCACTGGTTAACAAGACAAGCTTAGGATGATGATACAAATCCTGTTTAAGCACTGGATAGCAGCTCAGGTCTTGAAAGGTATGGAGTATAGGCTGAAAGAGAAGCTCCAGAATCATAAAGTAGTCACTAATGTCTAATTAATGGTCACTGAAAAAAAGCACAACCCGAAGCACTGTGAAAAGATTGCTTTTACCTTAAGAAAAGAAGAATCAGCTAAGCAAGAGAAAATCAAAGGCACTGATGTGGCCTGGAGAATTAACACACCCTGAAGCATTTTACACCCTCTAACCTAGGGATAGACAAGAGGATTGGAACGATCTAGAAATGAAATCATTTTATAAATGAATAAGATCTCAAATGGTCAAAGGAGGAGGAAAGAGAGATGGTAGAGTAGAAAAAAAATCCATTTCTGTTCTAGCTTCCCTTGCAGAAAACCTCTCATATTTCTGTATGTCAGCTTGTCAACTAGGACCATCATTGGTAGTAGCCATCATCACCAACACCACAGTATCAACTCCATGGGATTTTATATTGACATTAAATTTAGGACACAGATGTTAAGACTGACTATGCAGAGGTAGTGATTGAACAGTACTAATTAGAGTGACAATGGCAAATAATGCACAAGGGTAAGACAATAGCACAATCAGTGCTGCTAATGACTGTCAGCCCAGTAAAGTGGGATTGGATTTTTTTTTAATTGTTTTTGTTTGTTTGTTTTGATTTTTTTATTGCTGTTGCTGGTTCTTAGGGTGTTTAAAAGAAGTTTACGAGAAATAGCTAAGAAACTGCAACGTAGCACAGAGTACAGGGGTGCACAGCCATTCCAACTCTTCAAATCATTTTCAGTTAAAAAGCCGTGTTACTCAGAAGGAAAAAAAAAGAGGTGAGATGTAGAGTACATTACGACCTATCCACTGAGAAAAAAAAATTCAAGAACTCTTTAGCATATATATTCTCAACTTTTCTCTTCTTCCAAGTATGCACCTCTTTGAAATCCCAAAAATAACTTCTGGGTTGATGACATCAATGTGTTTTATTCGACCAACATTTGAAATAATGTTCCTACAAATTTAACATCTGATCTAGTCACCATATAAAGAAATAATATGCAGCAAAAATCAGTTACTCCACAGTCACACTCTAGGTAAGAGTGTTTTGTATTTTGACAGAGAAAGGACCTGGTTATGAATTTTTGAGCAGATCAGATGTAAGCATTTTGTGACTGATTTACAGATTCTTAGTGAGAAGACAGCCTCTCAATGAACAAGTTATAGCTAAGAAAAAAAGGGGGAAAAGGGAAAAAAAATGGTTTTTTGATTGCCTATGTAACTCCAAAAAATCAAAGTAACATAATTCCTCCAATTAAATACTGTAAATATAATTTTGGTAAGACTGTCAAAATAACAATAACAATAATCACTATTAAAAAACCAAAACAAACAACCCCACTTTTCATATATTTGTTGTTGTCCTCCCTGACAAACAAATGTACACCACGTGCTTTCCCTTCCACTCCCAGAATTCGAATTCTCTAGCAGACTTAAAAATATGTTGCAAACAGGCACAAGTAACCTTACAAGTCATCAGTGGCCAATTTAATGAATATCAGAATCAAGACATTTGTAGCTTGAGGTGATCCTAACATCATCTTTTACTATTTATTTAGATCAGTCATTCCAAACTGAACCTTAAGTGACTCACAAGACAAGAAATATCTTTCTGTACACTTGCATGATATTAAAACCCCAGGGTACTTAAAGACAAGTAGAGGACAAGTACTTAGTTCCCTGCCACATCAGCTGAAGTGGTGTAGTTCACTTCCAGAAGCCTACGTACAAGTGTATCCGACATGTAACCCTCCAACATTGGCACCTGTATTCTGGGAGGCCTGAATATGACATTATGAAGAACAGGACTTAAGAGTAGCTTTAACTTTGACTAAAAGATTATCAATTTTCCATCCAAAATGCTATCAGTCATACATACAACACGTCTGAGAAAAATCTCTTTTGAAACACTTCCAACCACGCATAAATACAGACACTGCTTTTACCCCTTCCTAGTCTTCTGCAGCCTCCTCTAAATTCTGCGAGCTTTGAGAAGATTGTCACTGGTGGTTTTTGGATTGGGTCTTGAATTGTCCTTCTAAAGAATCAGAAATGCTGTGTTCAAGAGAGCAGCTGCCCGATTTCCCACCTTATGAGAAAGCTTTAGACTCACACCTCGAAAGATGGATAGTCTTATAAAAATAAATCAAAAGCTCTTGGTGTGAAGCATCTCTGAAACTAAACATACCTACTCTGGCTATTAGTGAAAACTGGAAGAGACAGATAATCATTTATGCCAAAGGTGCCAACCAGGATTTAGGTAGGGAACTGTTAAACAAGATCTGCTCAGAAAAAAAAAAAGAGTAGCTCATGGCAATTTACACAGTAAGTCATGTATCATTCTGAAGGACTACAGAAGCTCAAGCTAGGATAAAATACAGGTGTATAGAGGAGCATCAGACACCTCTTTTAGTAACAGAGAACTCATAGCATCTGCCATCTCTTTTGGTACAAAAGACAATGTAGCACCAGTAACTTTTAAAATGCATGGCTGAGGGGGTTTTTGGAGTGTTTCAATAGGGACCTGTTGAAATAACAATTGACATACTCAAAGAAAAATACAAAGTACTTCAGGTAGGGCTTAGTCTCTTATAAAAAACCAAAAATGAGTACATAACCTTAGTAAAAGAAAATAGCTTTGTGATTTGGAAAATGTCTTTTCTTAAGCAACATAAGGGGTTCTGAGCATAACTGAACTTACATTTGGTCACACAAGGTTCAATATATTCCAATGGAAAAATAAAAAGCAGCAATTTGAGTTATTTTATAACTCAAAACCCCAGGCGATTAGGAAAGCTCATTAAAAAACCCCCAAATTTAAAAACCTCTTTGCTGAAAACTTTAATCAGTGAAAAGTCATTTATTTATTTTGGTTTTTTAACATAGCACATTCAGATAATGAAAAAATATCAGCTTTATTTCCAGTAAAATGCTTGGTTAAATGTGTTTTCTACATCACTTACCTGTTTTCATTTCTAACAGGCGCTTTTTCTTTTGTTGCCTCTCTAGTTTTTCTTTTTCTGCCTTCTCCTTAGCTATTTTAGCACGTCTCTGTTTTTCTTCTGCTTCCCTTCTTCTCATATTTTCTTTTACTGCTTGGTATGAAAAGAAGTAATAGAGAGTTCCATTAAAATGAGAGTCTTAGCAAAAACAAAGCTGAACCTTAAAAACAAAGGAAAAAAGCTTTCAAACCATATCCCCTAACCTTAATTTATCAAATCAAATGAGTCTTTTACATTCCATATTTAGTACATTTTATTCAGAAGAGTAAGCAAATTCAGAATAAATACATTAAAAGCATACTAATTGCCCCCAAATGAGGATTATAAATTCAGCAAGAAATACATCTTAAGAATACACATTAATGTAGAAAGAATTCAAAATGTCTAAACCACCTTGTTCTACAAAGTTGAATGTTAACATTTGCAGTTCTAAAACAATTTCAACTTTCTTCTTTCTCATGCTGCCACTACACCAAGCAAAACAAGGCTGCCTGGGTAACGGTGTTGCATTTTTCTTATTCTTATCAACACATGCATTAATTCACTGGGTTTATAAATTCTTGTCTTCTGGTTAATATCTGTACAATATTGATTATTTTGAATTATAAATATGTACTCCAAAACTTCCAATGAAGCTAAAACAGAACAATGAGTTTCAGAGTTTTGAAATAAAATTTTGCATATTCAGACATTAAGCAAAAGAACTGTATCACATTCCACACATTCTTAACAAAAGTATTTTAGGATTACATTTTCATTATTTTAGTGTTAGCTATGTATGCTGGTAAATTCTTAGTGCTCCGAGAATTTACATTTGCATTAAAGTGCACCTATTCTTCATTGCAGAAAGTTTCCTTTTTAAGAACACAGTGACACAAAACCCTGTCTTTAATATATTAAAAGTGTCCCCTCTTACATAATGGCTAACATCTTCACAAGGTCTGAGGTAAAAGCTGCAAGTTTGCAGGGATAATTAATATCTCATTTGTTTCTAGAGGGAAAATATCCAGGTTGCACTCAGAAAAAAAATAATGGATTGACGAGTTTTATATAGTACAGATGAATGTGGATTACAGCAACACTTGCACAGGCACTGTTTGTAGCATCACTGTCATAGAGAGTGACCAAAAGAAGGGGAAAGAAAAATATCACATAAGGCTTGTGAGGAAGTACTTGAACAACTGAAGATGAATAAGCTTTTCACCATGAAAAAACAACAATGAAATGGATTTCTTATACAAAGCAAAACTGTACTTTCACAGTGACTATTCCAAAGTCACCTCTGTCAAATTTCTTGATACAGGGGGAGGAGGGCAGATGTTTCCTACAAAATGCTAAAATTTTTGATTGAATTAATTTTAACAAATTATTTGCTAATTTTCAGACTGGGCATTCTGTAGAATAAACTACTGGATAATATTCAAATGGGACTTGGTACTTGACAAGTACAGTACTGGCAGAAATTACACACTTTCCTAACAGAGAGACCAAAGAAATTTCCACTTTGCACCTACTGTTTCCCCGAAAGTAGTATCAGTAGGACTCAGCCTCAGACTGCAGTCATTCAAATGTAGATGTCTATTCTTTCCAATCACACTGAACAAGTGGGCCTGACTTAATAGCTCACATCTTCATACGCAGTGTGAATTGGATGCTTTGGAGTATCACACCTTGCCCTCAGCCTTTCTGTAACAGGAAAGTGATTTTCCACAAATTCTATGTCACAGCTTAAAATTTCAGGTTGATAATGTCTTGGATGCTAAGACACTCCTCCAGGATATTAGGTGCTTTTGTTGTTCTGTCTCCTTTGAGACATCAGGTAGGTAGCTCTCCAAATTCCACTAAATGATTTAAATATGCATCTCCCTTGACTAAAACACAAGTTTAGACACTCAAACTCACATACGGATATGCCCTAAGGCCAAATTCTATCCTACATGTCCCACGTGTTTTCAACATGAAAGGTAAGTGAAATGCCAAGACCTAGATTTTCCAAGCTGGAGGCATTCTTGGGTTCTCTCTTGTGATTTCCAGGGTCGTTTCCAATTTTTATTTAAGTATTTACATCATATAAAGGAAAAACAGAGTCTAGGGGACACTTGGTTGCTCTTTTTCTGGTTCTTGAAGTTATGTCTGCTGCAGAGCAACCTAGTGCTGATAGGAGCAAGGGGTTTCTATATCCTATGATTAGCCTGATTACCCTATTCATGGACATTAGAGCTGTTGCCTCATGGTGTCTTCACTCCCTTTCCTACAACTGGAGGAAAATTCTAACCATTAGACAATTTCTTCAACATGAAAACTATCCTTCCAAGGAAAGGAATGAGCTTGTTTCAGTACCCACAATTCTGTGAAAGTACAGAGGGAGGTTAACAGACATATCTGATTCCTAAGATGTTCCACTGAGTATACCAGGAATTTGGCTTCAGAAGCTAAAGCACTGGAGGCAAGATGCTTCAACCCTTTTTTTTTTGGATCTGGCCAAGTAACTGTACTCTAAATTTGGTGCTCACAAAGTGCAAGTAATAGTCATCACAGCTACCAAGTAACACTGAAACACAAAGTGCAGGTCAAAGCTATAAAACTGAAGTCTAGGGCTCCAGATTTAACCACAGGGATTTTTTAAACTTTTCAATACATTTCATTAATTAAGAATAAAAAAAAAAATAAGTAGGAAAATACTTCATGTAGATCATCAACTCTGCACAACAGCAAGTTGACTGAACTTTAATCTCCGACACCTACTGGTGACAACCGGTCTTTTAGTTTGGGCTTCTTAATAATCCAATGATTTTTCAGCACTAAATTTACAAGTCTTCTGAACTAAATTTTCTAAGATAACAATCACCTTCTGTTTCAGTCAGTAATCAAGACCAATACTTAACAATCCTGAAAATCTTTTGTCTCATTTGTCTCATGCTAGGCATCTCAAAAATCTTTTCTGAGAAGTCTCAAAACTCAGCAGCTACTCAAGATTTTGGTTAGTATCATTAAATGATAGGGGGTTTCATGCCTTATCTACACAACTTTTTCATATAGCCTTCCAACTGTGCTCTGCAAGACTAAATTATTAATTTTCCTCAAGGTTTCTTCTATCACGCTTATCAATAATACCTGTTTTGAAGCATTAATTAATCTATCTTTATGACACTACTGTGAAGTAGAGGCTAGCTTCAGTGCTAATTTTACAGACACAAAGAAATATGGGAAAATTAATGCAAAGCACAACCACTTCCTTAGAGCCTCCAATTCAACATGGACCTAAGCATTTAGAATTCTACAGCATTTACATGGGAGGTATGGTTTAAACATGAGAAATTAAAGTAATACAACTATTTTGTAATATTTATTAATTCTGAAGTCAGACTACTGAGTTTCATATTAGGCACTGATCAAGTTAGGAAAACACAATCAATGCCTCTGCTGAAAAATCTGGCATATGTAACTTGCCAAGCAAAATTATTGCAATTGAATAATTTCTAGGCTTTTAGTTGTTAAACTCTGAAGTAGCAAAAGCTTAGTAATCATTACATGTTCCCAATGTTTGCTAAATATGGATTCCAGTTTAAGTCCTTTCCTCAAAACTGATGGACATATGAATTTCAAACTGTTTCTCAGTATCTGTGAAAGAAGTAATTTTCCCTACCTATATCTTCAGACCTGTCTGAAATCATTAAAAAACCCGACCAACCAAGTAAAACCAAACAAGACTGGGAAACATGCAAGAAACCTAAATAATTTCGTAATGATAAGTGTCAGGCTGCAATGAAGAGTAGGTGGCAAAATAAATTAATCTTTCTACACATCTATTGGCATCAGTTGGATCACTCCTCCAGATTTTGTCACAAAACTCATGCTCATACAATATTCCTGCAAAAATGTAGTCAGTAAGTTAAGCTATGTAATCGTAAGAAGCCAGATGTGACATGAATCAGCTTATTATCCAAATTCATACATATAGATAAGGCTACAAAATATAACTTCTAAGAAACATTAGATATAAAATAAACATATTGTACCATGAACATCAGCCTGAAGTTGTTTAAGTCCGTTAAAAACTCCTCCACCAAAACTTTCTTCAGGTCAATGGCATAATACCCCATCACATTCTGATAGAGTTTTTCCATGTTCTCATGCATCCGTGAAAGTTTCTGAAAATCTTCTTTGGCATGAACTAGGAAGCTGTACACTGCTGTTAAGGCTGCAAAAACACTCAGTGAATCCAGTCAAACACACTGCTTTTACCTAACACTGATTTGTATGTCATACACATTTTTTTATTTCATCAAATAAGGACCAAAATAATTCCTTCCATGTTGTATATGCTTTCTGGTATTTACTGTGTATATTAGGCTCATGAACGAATTCAGGGACTTTCATCAAAATATCTCAACCACTTTAAATTTAAAGACCATCCAATTACTAAATAATTTCTTATGAAATTAAATTAAATGTATGTAACTAATCTAACTTCAAGCACCCATGTAATTTATTTAGTATCACTTTCTCCTTATTGAAGCTAAACGCCTAGGTATATAAATTACAATTTCCATGGAATTTAGGTACAGATACCAATAATTAACCTGATTACTTTATCAATAAGTGCTATTGTTCCTACTAAAATTAGAGTAAAAACAGAAATATTGATAAACAGTATTAAAAGTAAAAACCACAAAAGATAAAAACTTCATCATAACAGCAATGCATTTACTTCTGTTCCTGGAGGCTGCACCAGGTATTTATGCATTTTCTAAGGCTATTTACAATGTCAATACAACTTAATTAAATTAGAGGTGAAAACAATAAAACTATTTATATAAAAGATAAACCTTTTATAAGCAGCGTCAAAATATTGCATAACGCAAATGAAATAAAAAACCCCTATGTTTATTCAGGACTTCTGATAATGTAGTTTGCCAAAGAAGCTTAAAGACAAAAAATTCTACATAGCCATTTCCTTATGTTGGGCAACTTCAGGATATGTGTACTTTAATGCAACGGTAGCTAAACAAATATTTATGGTCCATTGTTTTCCTGCTGTAGTGCACACTACAAAAGACAAGAAATAGGCACTTTATCTTTACTCTCAATTGTCCACCTCAACTACCGCAAAAGAGGATTTACTGTGTTTGTACACTTTCTACTACAGATTAAATACACTATGGTCATTTTATGAAGCACAGAATTTTTAATCAAGTGCATGACTGCAAATGCAAGACCAACAGAATAGCACATGACCTGGCACTTTTTCTTAATTAACCTCACACCACTGGCCTCAGTCCATCGACCCAGGCTGCACAGATCCCTCTGCAGAGCCTTTCTATTGCCAGCAGATCAACACTCCCACCCAACCTGGTGTCATTCACGAACTTGCTTGAGGGTGCACTCAATCCCATTGTCCAGACCATCAATAAAGATGCTGAACAGGACAGGCCCCAGTACTGAGCCCTGGGGAACTCCACCAGTGACCAGTATATATTAACAATTTACTGCTGGATGACTGTTTTGACTCTTCAGGTTTTTTGCAATGCACTCTTTTTTTTTAGTTTTGTTTAGAGGCTGAATTCCATTTCAGTTTCACTGTTAAGTGTCCTTCTGGTTTGTTAAGGTCTCTGTAAAAATAGCAAGTCAGAAGTCCAGGGTTTTCTTTTTGTGATTTAGAATCCAGGTCAGAAATTCACGCAATAATGATCTCAGATATGTGCAGGAAGGGAGAAATAATGCACTTTCACAATATTCTAATTAGTCACTAATGGCTACTAGCTGATTCTGTAAGTGCAGAACAGCCTTCACTATGACAGTCTTGTAAAAAAGGACTAATGAAAGTCAAGATTTCAACAATTTAAAAAGATACATCTTCCATCACCCTCAACTGCCTAATTTAAGACTTTCTCAACACAGCTCTTTTGCCGGTACAAGCTTCTTCTCATGCTTTTAGTAACTCCACAAGATGTACCTCATGAGCAGCTTCAGACTGCCTTTGCTGACTGGCTGGCAACAGTTCAAAGAGAACTGATGTTGCCAGTCCTCTTCTGCATCAGTTTGAATCTCCTTTACTTAGCTCCCAAGATGAGCATAGCACACAGAAAATTCATCTTTAGATTTGAGATTCTTAAATATTATTAAAACTCTTAAAAAGCCATTGGTAGGAAAGCAAAGAAAGTTGACGAGAGGTTTGTCTATAAAGGACTATAAGCACATGGACTGTAAAAAAGGATTATGAGAAACAAGACATGACAAAACACAAGCTAAGACCATCAAAAGAAATGTCACCAGTTCACAAAAACACAAACAAAACAAAACAACAAAAAAAGAGTGAAACTAGAAAAAATAATTCCTACATCTGGTTTACTTCTGATCCTAAAATCCAGGATCTTTATTATTTGTGATTCCTAGATTATTAACAGATCTTATGAAAAAATAGATTTTTGCAATTATGAGGCTGCTTATTTCCACAGAGTGAAGGGTAAGGGAAAAATTAGATGAATTGGTTTTGCTGTCTTATGTATAAATGCCAAATATTAAACATTCCCATACTTTCAGTTTTCTAGGAAGCAAAAACAAACCAAAAAAAAGAATGAAATTATCAGTAAAATGTAGACTTCATCTTGTAAATCTCACACAATATCCTGAAAAGAAAACTCGAGGAGCAGGGGAGGCGAGAGAAAATTTCTGACATTCTTCATGACACAGCTAAATTAGAGCTATGTTAATAAAGTCCATATAAACTGGTTAATTTTATACTGTTAAAAACTGACTCCCCTTGAATATCTGAAGCATAATTTTAAACACAAAATACAGTACTCTGGCAAGTGTTTTTTTTACAGTACTCTGTTTTGCTATCTAGTATTTCACTGCCAGACACAATGAATCCTGAGATTTTTATTTTCCATCTGGTGCATTATGGGATACCCCTAAGCTCTTGGCATCCTACCGAGACTGTGCTTCAATTTAGGTATTTTTAATAACTCCTCTTCCTTTTCTCCTTAAATATGGCTTTTGTTAGCCAGCTCTAGCTAAACTGGAAACAACAGGGAATACTACTGAGTACAGCAATCCCAACTGTAATTATTATGAACAGGTTGATACATATGCATTATCAACTACACAATTCATTGGTTTTGGATGAATGAAGACAGAAGTACAGCTGAGCTGCAACACAGGTGGGAAGAAAACGAAATCAAGAAGTTTGGTATTTGTTAACTTTTTCTGAAGGGGCTTCACTTAATGGACTGCCTTTTTGGAATCAGTGGACTACAGATCATTCAGCTAATTAATATAACAGGAAAGCAATGCACAGCTGAGACAAGTTGAAGATCTGTGGCAAAATTTCTAACTGCTGTATGTTTGGTCTTGCATATTCCGGCATTTCTTTTCATAGTAAATTGCTTGTCTGAAGTTTATACTGATTTTAATATATTGTGGTATATAAAATTCTAATATAGTGCAGCATATCAAGCCAAGTAAAAGCAGCTGTTACCCTAGAAAAGATAATGAATAATATTAATCTCTATCTAACACTTCCTTAAAAAACCCTCATATTCACCACTTCTTTTTTAGCAGAATCTTCAAAAGGGAATGAGACCACCACTATACTAGATGACAACAGCCTCCACAAAACATGGCAAACCTTTTGAAGTCTGATGCAAAAAGACTTTCAGGTCACTTCAAACCATTTCAACAAATGATTTTTCTATTAAGAGCAAGTGGTGTGAATGTTGTAGGGCTCTGTTAAAGATTTCCCACATTTTGGGAAAATAGTTGCAATTGTCTGAAAAATACATGTCAGAGAGACTTCTTTTTATATACATATACCAAGGTTCAACAGAAAAATTCTGCATCTGAATATAATTGTTCAAGAAACACATAGAAATGTTAAGATTTTAAAATTAATACCTTCTGAAGAGTACTTGTCAAGTAACACCTTTTCTTTGACTCACTCCTACTTATCTCTGTTATAATACTAAAACAAATTGGCAGGTATTTGTGTCACACAAAGCTCCGGCATTCACTGTGTATATACCATAAATTACAAGTTAAAGCAGTGCTAGCTATAATACATGCCTTAAGTCCAGACCAGAAACTACAAGAATTATAGACTTTAATTAAATTTACATTGGTTGCCAAAGCCCTATCTCATTACCTGTCCACACACTTAACATCTTGACGCGCTCTCAAAGAGCAACACACAACCTTTTTTTACCTGAAGGTCCTATAATCTTCCAAGTCCTTAGGACGCAAGGACATGTTACAGATTCAGTTTATGTTGCACAGGGGGAACTTCAAACTATGAGGTCAATTAAGCAACCAACAGTTTGGAGGTAGTAAGTAGTCCCTTCCCTGCAGCTGAAATGGGTTTCTTCTACTTTATTTGGTAGTGAAGGCTCTGACTCATTTAAGTGCTGCTTCTTCCTTTCCTTTCTGCCATGTTAACAAATCAAATTAAATGGCAAAGGAACAGCGAATAGATCAAAAGAAAGGACTTTTTTCCTAGCTGAAAGGCAGCAATCAACTGATTGTCTCTTAAGTATTAGTTCCATAAGTTTCTGTAAAAGAACACCATCAACACTACTTTTATCAATAAGCTCAAACTTTCTCAGCTCCTGCTTGCAAAATCACAAGATGGGAGTTGTACTGATAAAGAGCATGTTGACTAAATCACTTAATTAAACTTTTAATATGTAATTTAAATACTCTCCATAAACCCACTAAATTTTTATTTTGAATGTACAAGTGTATTTTGTTCACTGTGCTTTTTATGGAACAGTTCACTCGATGGATTTAATACATTAGATCAATATCAATTCAATATTCTTTGACTTTCCTAATTAAAGGAAACAGAAGAATTGCGATAATAACTATTTCTTTTCAGCTAGCATACACATGATGGCTCACAAATTAACACAATCTAATATATAGGAGAAATATTCATAATTATAGACTTTGTCAATAAAAGAGTGAACCAACTGTGCATATCTCTGACTTCCTAAAGAAACAAGAATGCTAATCAGTTCATTAGGGGGCTTTGGGTTGTGATATTTAGCGACAGGATGTAATAGCCTGCTTGTCCATGGAGCTTAATTGTACTCAGGATGAAAAATTATTTTCAACAAAGCACTACCCTTCCTTTTTCAGATTTCCTGCTGGTTTCTTTTCATGAGCTGCATGCTTTTCAAGACATCAGCACCATTCAAATTTCCTTGTCATAGGAATAAAAGTAGAAACAGGTCCAGGTTTCATCATGCTGTGTAGGATTATCTAAACTTTACATCAAACCTTTTCTGCTTCGTAATTTATTGAAGTTCCTGTTTTTCTAAAAAGTGAGCTGCTTTAGTGAGTGTGTTCACAGACATGACTAGAAACCAGATGCAACTATGCTGTTTAGAAACTGCTGTCTGCTGGGTCAGGTAATAGGTGAGGGCAAACTATTTTGTTCATAATAGTCACTATACAAAATACTGTATTTGAATAGTCTAATACAATGAATACTCTTTAGGCCACAGAAGGACTTTGCCATGAGATAAGCACAGAAGGGAGCAACAGGGTATTTCTAACTCCAGGCCTGGCAGAGGTGAGATCTGGGTAGCACATCCTGGTTAACACATCCAGACAAAAATTCCCACTGGCAAACTGTAAAGAAGCAACTGCAAATACACGTATCACTGGTCAAACAAAGATCACCCCAAGTTATGGGACAGATGGGCAACTGTGACCACTGAAGATGCCCTTCCCCAAATATGCCTCCTAGGGATTAATAAATTAAGCCACTGTGACAGGAACTCAAGGTAAGATCAAGGTGGTACTATTGTCTGGACGTTATCTCAGACCTAGGGGTGGGTTAACAGAGCTGCGGGAGAAGCATGGATCACTGATAATGGACACAAAGAATGCAGAACTTATGGTTCACAAGGAAATCCAACTCAGCAACTGTGCTGAAATCGGCTCTGACTGGGTAAAAGGTAATTCTGGCAGGGGAAGATCACAACCCACTGAACCAAGAAACACATGGACTCAAAGGAGGAGAAAGACTGAGCACAGGACTAACTAGCATTAGAAGTGAAAGAATCATTTAATCAATACAGTAAGAGAACTGTGTAGCCAATGAGCATTAATTCATTTGTTTGCTAAAATGTAAAAATAGTGAAAAGTACCACCTCAGGACACATCACTACCAAGAAGTCCAAGGTGAAGAAAGACCAACAGCATGCCACTAGATCTACGTGTGGGGACTATCTCCTGCTTTACATCTCCCTCCCTTTCCCCCATCCACTCCTATTTACTGTTAAATAAAATTATCGACTTCAGCATATGGTCTCACGTCACTAAGCAGATCTTAACGGTTGTTTTTACCTGTACTGATTTATTTTAAGTAAGATCAAATATTTATTTTGCCTGTTTCTGACAGCAGTCAATGCCCAACAATTAGGGAAAACAACAAAGAAAGGAAACTTGGCAGATGAAGCATGATAATTCAAGTGATGTAGTATTCAGTTTCTAGCAGTCTGCATGTTAGTCCTTCTGAGCTAAAGCTACTCTGGACTACTGTGCTTAATAGTTCCTGATGTACAATCTTTAGCTACCTACCTAAGCCTTATATGAAATTCATTCACGTTTTCAGTTTAATTGTCTGTTGTCCAAGAAAACATTTCTGTTAGTATGTTTTAACCTGCTGGACAGTATTTCACATGGGATGAACCAATGGTTATTTAAAGACACAAAGAATATATTCCTCTCCTTCCTTCTGCGGAAAACACAAAGTTACAAGTATTTTTGCTTTATTGTCTTAACTTTTTTGATTTCCCACCATCAGAGTATTACTCTATTAAAACATCCCATACGCATAACCTATTGCCAATTGCTGTTCATTGCCACCATTGTCTGCCACATCAGTAGGTATACACTACACTTTTTAAGATGGGGTAATGGAAGAACTGATCATGTAAGAGTATTGCTGATTTTTATAGTATCTTATTGTTTATGTATTCTGCTTGCTTTCAACTGCATTTGTTCCCAGTTGTTTTAATACAGTATTTCTCCTTCAGATCTATTACTCTATAATCACTGAAGTTCACTTGCTGCTTCGTCAGCATCTGCCAGTATCTCCCTTTGACATGAGGATTTATTTCAAAGATATTAATCCAGAAAAAAAAAGTAATCAAACCACTTTTTAACCTAGGAAACTTCTTTCCTTAAAAGTCTTTGTTAAAACACCTTGTTGAAACATGGATGGAAATTCAGTTATGCTCTATTTATCTGCATTCTGCAATAGACCTGCAAAGGATGGTTTCTCTTTAAAAAACACACAGTGACTCTCCTCCATCACATTTTATCTCCAATAAATACATGTTCATTTTGTATTTAGCCTTCATCAGTTTTCTTGGTAGAGAGGCATGACTTGCAGACCCTCCTTGTAGACCTTCTAAAAGAACTCATTGGTTTCTTTTCAGCTTTGGCCTGGTCTAGTGAAAAGTGCTCCTGCCCACAGCAGGGGGGTTGAAACCAGATGATCCTTGAGGTTCCTTCCAACCCAAATTATTCTACGATTCCTGAGTTCTATGATTCCTTTGTGCCTTCAGCTAGCTTAGTTCATGTAAGAATCTGCAGTCCATTAAGTTTATATTTGAGTTAATTTTTAATTTTTTTCAAGTGTTTTGTTTTTGACCACTGTTTACTCCTGGGGACTTACTGCTATTTATTTTATATTAAGAAAAAGAATTCTACTGATTCCTTCATTTAACATCATCCTTCCATTTAAAATACTACACAGTAGGGTCAACTGAAGTTGTCCCTAGAGAAAACTGATGGAAAGAACAAATTTAACTTCACGGCTATGACTGATCTTCTTGGCAGGCATTGATAATCCATGTCTTCTCCGGCAGGATTAGAGTTTTTGAGATGACTGAAAAAGATGAAATGTAGATCCTCCTTTGCACTTCCTAAGATGACCACTATCCTTTTAAAGTGATCTATAAACTGCTCTAATGGTCTTCACATATGGGGATGGAATTTCAATCCCTGAAAAAGTTATGCTGTTTATTGACAAGGTTTGCCTGCTTTCTCTGTCTTAAAAACAATTTATAACCTTTTATCACAGTATTCCACTCACTTCTCCCAGGAAGTTTCATAAATGCCCAAAATGTCAGTAACACAAAGGCAAATGAGGCATCCTACATAATCATTTTGGATTTTAGACGTTTGGTATTAGCATATCAGTACATCTTTATTCATCAATTTTTCTCTTGCTCTCCTTCTTAAATTTTTGGGAGGATTCACTCATTCTCAACTGAATTTTGCTAATTTATTTCTTATCTTTTTTATAACTACATATCCAAGGAGAGCTGTATACTATCTGTTCCTTCAAAACCTAGTCCTTACCTAAAAAATGCCAAAAGTTAAGAGGGTATTCAAAGTGCCTGCATCATGGACTATTTTGGATAGATGGTTGCTCTAGGTCCCTTCCAACCGAAATAGTCTATTCTATTCTAATAGATTAAGAAGGGCCTGTCCTTTTTCATAGTTTAGATTTTTAAAAAGTGCTTCCCATTCCTAACTTCCTAGACTAAATATAATTTTCCAAACAACACGCAGACTTTGTAAGTCCTAGCAATATTGTCCAAAAGCTCTCATGGATGTATTTTCGTCTAACTTCCTGGCAATATTTTATCTCTTGCCTTCAGGACCCATATCCTAGTTCTCCTGTTATGTTATCAGTTTCTTCAGGGACCAAACTTATGTTTCATACTGTAGACACACCATGCTGGTGGTGCAATATATCTCCCAAAAACACATTGAGCTGGGAAAAAAAGGCATCACCACCAACAATAAACAGAACAACCTCAACAACAAAATATCTTACAAAAAATTAGTAATGACACTGGCAGGTTAAGATAACCCACAGTGGCCAGAGAAGGCCTGAAGCTAAGTTGCGAACACTTCGGTTGCAGCGAATCTAATGAAGACAGAACTGGCCCTAACACAGGAAGAACCAGTACATCCACTCAGCCTCAGGGTCACTTGCAATGTCTTGTGCAATAGGATGAGATGAATCAAGAGGATTGCGTCCTGAGTCCCCCAGCCTTCGTACATAACAAAGCAGTCTTCCAGCTAGGTAACAACCTAACCATGCCTGCAGAGCAAATTTCAACCTATCTGCTCATATTTCTGCTTCCAGATTAGTCTTGGTGCAAGGCATATATGGCCAACATTTGCTAAAAGAATGAGTTTTTTCCTGTTTAATTAATTATCTTCATGTCACTAGGTGTTCTTACGAAAGAAAGGCAGTGAAGTTGGCTGCATGATTTGGAATAAATATTGAGAAAAGGAATTTTGACAAAAATAACACCAGAAAACAGTTTTCATGGGCTATGAATCTCATTTCTGAAATAAGAGAAATTTTCAGGTTCTGTGGTTCCATGTATAAAAACATTCACAATGGTAATGCATACACTAGAAAACAAAGAGACACAGGGTGACACACAAATTTTTCTAAGAGACTCTGACATAAAAATACCATGCAGCACTAGAGTGCTTAACATTCCTATTATAACTTCTTTTTACTAAGTTAAGAAACTCATATACAGTGTAAAACCCAACAGTAAGCATCTTTTTCCCCATTCATTCCACTTCAGAGAAACCCTTTAATTGGACTGCTCATGTATTTAGTTTTTAAGAGGAAAAACAAGTTATATTTTTCAAAAATACTTGCTACAAACTAGACAGAAATTATGCAAAGAAATTTAAAATTTAAAGCAATGCAGTTAAATTACTTAGGGATTTTCCTTTTGTTTTGTTTTTTAAGAGTGCTCTAAAGGATATTGACATTTTTGCTACAAACTTATCGTGCTTATCTTCAGGAACTGGAAAGGTCTGCAAATCCTTCTCAAGCTGTTGAAGTTGCCTCTCCATATGCTTAAGGCTCTTCTCCAGGTTTTCTGCTGAGACTAAAATACACAACATTCGTTCTGTTAACATGCTAAACAAAAACCATTGTTTTCAAAATACACGAGTTAAAACCTTACCCAAGTCAACATGATACATTGTTAATTCTGAAATTAAAGCACACTGAACAAATTACAATGCAAGATAAGCAGGTCACTCTACAACATTCAGCTCCTCCCACTTATGTAGATTCCTTATTCCTAATTCTGATTAGATGTATCCTATTTGAATGCTGTATTTTCATTTGTTTTTATGCCCAAGGTTTTGCATTGCAATTAACACTCTGTTTTAAATAGCCTGAGATATACATATGCCAGTCTGTCTCTTCTGATTAACCAAAGGACAAGTTTTCAAGATATTTGAAGAACCATAAGCTTTTTGCCATCTCATTGTTAAATAGAAAATATATACACTTGTATGGAAGATCATGAAGAAAGTAAGATTCTCAAACACAGAAAATGGGGCTATTAAACACCTATGCATGAAACCTAAACCTCAATTCTCTAGTTTAAAAGCACTGTGTATGGTAAAAAACACAGCAGAATTTGTCAGAGCAAAAGTGCTTGCCAAGCACTTGAAAGGGTACAAGAGAGCAACACATGGACTTAGGAAAAAGAAAGAAGTGGAGCTGAAACATCATGGATTTATAGAAGGTTGTAGTAAAAGTGCAAGCTTTCCTTGCCAGGAGAAGAGAAAAACAACTTTTATCCATTTGAAGCAATACATGTTAAGTGGAAAGCTTGATCTGCAAATAGTTGATTGAAATATCCAGATGACCAGAGTAATCTGAGGATAACTTGTTAGTATGTATTCTATATTAGACCTACATTATTACTATCAGTTAAAACTTTCTTCTGATTATTTATGAAGTCAACTTTAGTTAAGTTCAATAGGAGCAATATATAAAGACGTAAGAATATACTGTGAACTCTAGTCTAACGAGGTTTTTTTTTTAATTGTTTATTTCATTCATAATATACTATAGCTGTAAAGGTATAGTTACCTTCATCTTAAAAAAAAACTCCTTGGAGAAAGTCTGTATCCCTATGTTACTAGGATTTGTAGTGGATTCATAATTTCACCTACAAATAGCTATGTGAGAGAAAATATAAAATACATAGAATAAACACATCCTTCTCTGATAAAAGCCTGACGGAGTCCCCAAATGACCAGAGTAAAATTCTACATAGCAACATTTTACTCATTACATCCCATTCATAGCAGAAAGGTTAACACAACTGTAAGTCATCCATGGCAATGTGATAAATTGCTTCATAATCACCATTTTTTAAAACCTCTGGTTACTCAAAAAACAGTTTCTCAATTGTATGTTAGACTTGCAGATTTTCACTCAGCAATTGGTAAGCCCAAATCATCACCAGTTAGGTCAGTTGGCTTCAGTAGGTAACTGCTTTGTTTGGGGAGCATAGCTAAAGTTAGAAGCCAACAATATTGACTAAGACATGTTTCAGTCTTCCCTGGTCCCAGAAACAAACCTGATTTTAATAGAAAGTCATACTTCTGCTGTCATGAGAACATCTGAGGGTTAGGCACACACCATTCTAAGTCATTGATTTACTTAGAAAGCTGCTACGAAACACAATTACAACAACTTGTGCCTAATGTAATTATTGATGGGACTCTTCACAAGACCATTTATCTTGCATAAACAGTTCATAGTATAAATTAGTGTGACATATACATATAGTACGTATAGTAGATAATGTCAACATCATGAGAGCTGGCAAGTAATGTTGCAGTCAGGTCTCCTGCAACTTTCTGAAGACAGCGGAGGGCGGGGGGGGGAGAGCCCCAACAAAGTAACACAGATTTTAAAACAATACAAAAGGTCAACCCACCAAAAAATCCTCTACACCAATTGAAGGTAGCAGCTGAGTAACAGCTACACTATTTTACCCAGATGAGAAACCCAGCAAAATAACTCAGTGCCTAGAGCTGATTAACAGGTTTTACACAAAGGACTTTCAAGCTCTTGCTTCCAGCAAAGCCAGTTTTTCACTCTAGTACTTCAGTTTTTTTGACACTAGACATTTACATATTTGATCAAGAATCTTCATTTCTATTTTGTCCTGAAGAGGTTTTATTTCCCTCTGTCATGATCTTAGATTGCTCTCGAACTTAAGATTTCAGCAAGTCTTTGCTTTTAGCAGTGTAAAATTATTAGATATATTTTCCTTTATGGCTGTATTTCTAATGATAGCCTCAAGTAAAGGCTAGTTCACAATATGCTGCTATGAAATTTGGTACAGTTGTCTTTGCAGCTTTTGATTTCGTGAAAACAGACTAAAAAAACAAAATCAAACCTCTAAATATAATCAGCTGTTCAAAAAAAAAAATCATATAAAATACTTGCCAACCTTTTCTTGTGCCCCTCTGAAAGGCATGGTATAAAATCTGAAGGGATATAGAAGAATGGTAAAAAAGGGGAAAAAAAATCCTTAACTTTAACCCCCAATCCTGGAAGGATTCAGAAATAAACTCAAGACAAACTGAAGTACATAACTCATACACTAGTTAAAAAACGAAGTCAAACCCTGGGGTTTTGAATGTTAGTGAGCCCACAAAACCAAGTTGTTCACTGAATACAATGCATGTGTGCCTAAACGATCTCGTACTTATACCCAATCATACTCCCTAAACTCAAAGCTCTCTTCCCAAAATGGCTCCTGCTATTCTTGTAAGCAACAATTAGATTTCCCACCGTCTGCTTTTCATGGTTAAAACAACTTCATTCTTAGGGTTTCCTCTTCTGAATCTGATTTTCTAGTGTCACAATTATTAGTGTCACACAAGGAAGCCTCTTCAACCGCTTCTGTTTTCAAATATTTCTGCACACTATTTCAGGTGATGACTCACCAGCCCTTTAATTTTTGCATTAGAACTTCTCCACTTCTTCTGGGAACATCTTATCTGATTAACTTACAACAAAATATCCTTTTTTTCTTGACTAAAGCCCTTATTACAGTATCAAGATGCATGATCTTGTACTTCATGCTATTGATTTTCATTTCTTTTATTCTGCTTCCTCAGGACCACTCAGTGATGACAACCCAATACTCCTCTCATCTGGCAAACTATCTAACCCTGTGTCAGACACGCTCATTGGTGCAATACCACAATTTTATATATATTTTTTTTGGCCATATTCTTTCTAAGACAGTACTTTGTTTCTTCTACTTTTTATTCTAATGAATATTCTCCCATTGTACATAACATCAAGTGCTTTACTGAAGTCAACATAGATTTCATGGGATTGAAAAAAAAAGAAAAAAATTAATAACCAAAGACAGCAATAAATTAAGTTTCTTTTTATGCTACTCTCATTAACCTCTATTGTGGATTATTCCTTCCTCTATAACTTTCATATCAATAAAGTCAGATAAAGAGATATGGAATTACTTAAATCACTCTTCTTTCAGTTTCTTAACTATTCTATAGTAACACAACATTACTACAGCTACAGCAAAACTTGGTAAAAAATGTACTTATTAAACTTCTAGTTTTATCTCAGTTACCTCAGGATGCAGAATATGAAACTGGTGTTTACAGTACGAGAATATCGCACTCTGATTTTTTTCTTTTAACAAATTTCTGTGGAGACCTTTTGCTTCCCTCTCCCCCATGCCCAGATCATTATTTTTGCTTAAAATTAAAACAATGTTTCATCTAGCTTTGAAATTATACCTGTTTAATCTTAAATACTAGAAATAATTCTCCAAAGTGAAGCAATACTCATATGGTCTCTCATTTCTGTTGCTGTAAACCTTTTTTTACTTTTTGCATCAGTTGGTATTTCAGACATCTTATGTGCCCACCCTGTATGTCAATTTGCTTGGCTGTTGCCATCTCCTTATCATGATGCTGTTTCCCTTGCCTAAAGGTACTTTGCTTCCCTTGTGCTATTGTGGCCCCTTTATTCTGAGAGAGTGACAAACTGACCTCTAGCCTGATACAGAAAATTATAACATATTATTTTTTACAATTTTGGAAATATACTATTGGTTTCACCATGTGAAAATCACACTGGACTGATTGAGTTCACTGAATAATTCTCTAAAACTCTCATCATATTGTTAATGCAGCATTTAAAAGTGATGTTAAATGAGAAAATACAGCCCAAAAAAGCCCAATAACCAGCAAGAAAAACTCCACCCGTATTTTCAGGTGGATTTAGAGAACAAAGAAATATTACAGAGGAAAAGTATTGAGGGCTTCTGTAAACACCAGCAAAGGTCTGAAATATCCATTAAGAGTAGTGTAAGATCTACTCAGATATACTCAGTGTCACACAGCACTGAAAATAGAGTATTTATGCTTTTTTTCCCTCCCAAAATAATGATTTCCCTTGTCTCTATAGCAATTTCCTGGCTTCCTTGCTTTTTTTCCCCTTTCTTCTTTGTGTGTGTGTATGTGCCTAAGGTGCATCCAACACTCTTTTTGAGATCTTTTTTCCCCCAAAGCTCTGACATTGCCACTGGCTCTTTAGCACTCAGACTTTCCCTTCTGTAGCCAGAGTAGACTTTAGTTGTACACATGAAAAAAAGCAGCTAAGTAGGACTTTTGTCTCTTATTTTGAACTCAAATATGAGCACACTAATGTAGCATAATTGGTAAACAATGTGGAAGCATTTTTCTACCCAGTTCACCAGTAATAATATTACTATCATCAGCTGTAATAGGCCTCAGATCTTACAGCAACTATGCCCTATACTACCTCCACAAGAGCCCTGGCCTTGCTGGACTTGTTATAAACCGCAAGAACCTCCTGGGTGAAACGCAGTCTGACATTACATCTCTTTTTATAATGTACAGTTTAAGCTCAGAACTTGTAAATACAGGAAACAGCTGAAAACAGAAACACCTAAATGACAATTCACTGATTGTCAATTTTTCATCACTGAGCTGCTATTGAAAGAAAGAAGCTGCTGCTAAGGCAAGCAAGAAAAAATAGCCAGGCAACAGGATATGGCACCAGCCCCGAGCACAGGGATCAAGGTCCCCCAGTGATATGGCAGAGTGGCAGATCAAGATCTGTCAAGAGACAAAACCATCTTATAAAAGAAGAAATGAAATTCAGAGGAGGGAGCAGAAAGAAGACCCTTGCATCAGTTGCAGCTTCCCTTGCTGAAGAGTTCTTGAGCCTCACCACCTGCTTCCTTGGGGACTCAGACCATATTGCTGAGCTGACTGCAGTGTGTTGTACACTTGCAGATAATTTAGGGTGTTATTGTTAATAACTAACTGCTTTGAATATGCAGTGAGAGTGCTTAATAATGATTCAGAATGAACTATTAGCATGAAATGGCAGTGAGTATCAGTCTAGTAGTGATTAAAATAAAAGTTTAAAAGTGGCCACATTTATCAGTCTTCTACCCAATCTCGTCACTCTAAGATCTAACTCCCTGAGGTATATAGGTAGAAAAACACAAGTCTACATGTACATCTAAATGCACTTTCAGCACCTTCCTACTCATTAAAGTTAAGCTTTCTTACCTTCAAGTGCCTATACATCTGCACAATGCATTCAGCATTTTTTAAAATTGCCTTTTCCACCTTTTTAAGGTTCCTCTTGCAGTTGATTTCTGCATAAACCTTTTGATGTTTCTTGTCTTTCAGCAGATATCCACATTTTCCCCTACAGAGTATATAATTTTGCTTTATTCTATCACTTAAAACATCAATGAAAACTTTCATTAACATCCAGACATTTATACCCAGTTGACTGAGTATGAAATTAGAAGTACTGAACTGCTTTATCTGAATCCTGAACTGTTTATGTATCTGTCTACACCATGTTCAAATAACACATGGCTCAAGGACTGCACCAGGTATTGGCCATGATCTGCCACTTAACAGGATCACCACAAAATGATAGGCAAAGCAAGCTACTTGAACGGACTACTGGCATACTTCAATATCATATTGCAAACTGAAGCACCATTTTGGTAAAAATGTGCAAATACTCAAAACTCTTGCTGGGTATTTGATTTGCTAATTAATGCTTGTAAAACATGCATAGATTTCTATGCCATAGAAAGAAAGTATTTAGCTTACTTTTTAGTAGTTCATGGTATAATCACATCTTAAAATTACTTGTCATGTAACACTACTGTGCCTAACTTATAGCCACAAACGTTAAAGAGATTATCTGCAAAACATAACAGTATTGTATATGTTCCATTGGCTCTTAAAGCCATATTTTTTATATTCTGAAATGCACTTACCAAAAAAAAAACCCCAAAATAACAGACAAGGTACAAGGAGATGCGTTTAACTACTCATTTTCACTAAGTTAAATTTATTATAAAATGCTTCAAATTAGAATATGTAAGAATACGTCAAATCTGGAGTGCGCTGATAGAGGACTTGTGTCCCAATTGCAAGAGCAAGAATTGTTGATCCATTACAATTATAGATAGCAGTGCAAAAAAACATGAATAAATACAGAATTGCAGAAATATTTAAAGGTTTACTTTAAACCACATCACCATGAATTTCCCTTTTCAAATATTCAATGCTCTTGGTATGCTATCTTAAATACTGGAGTAGCACATTTTTGTCTTAAATGGTACATTTCCAGTAAATAGATACAAATTTTTAGCCTAAAATTTTCAAGGTTAAAAGCCAACTTATTTTCAAATAATTAAAAAAAACAGTAGCCACAAAATAACAAGCTTTTTCAGTCTTGTGAAAGAATCTCTTTCACACAACTTAGAATTTGAAATAGACTTCTAATCTAAGAATTGCATGAATGGACAAATACATACTTTGTAACTTCCTCTACTGCTTAGTACTCTAGCATATTGCAAAATTAGTGGCTAAAACCATTACATACTTTCTCAGTCTTGACATCAAAGAGCAAGAAAAAGAGATGACTTTTTAAAATCTTCTCTTCCTTTTAAACAGCAGTATCTCAATCCTCTTCTTCCATATGGAATTCTTTGTCATTACTTTGCTATACTTCAGTATTTATTTTAAGGCTTTACAGTTCATATTTCTCTTGTTTGAGAGCCAAATCAACTCAAAACTTCAACTCCTATTACTGTTTATCTCTTAAGCCGTAAAATTTTGTGTTTTCTATTTCGAGTGTCATTTATATAATCATCATTATGAGCAATCTATCTCTGTCTTTTAAGAACACAGTTGCTTTTTTGTTCCACCAAGGAAAACACTTTTTTTCACTTGTTATAAGCAATGCTTAGTTTGTTTAGCTGCCTCTAGACTAACTTATAAGAGTATTCAACAGCTACGGAAAATATACATTGGCTTCTTACCATATAAAGGAAGGCATAAGATACATTTGATACTTTTCTTGGGTGCTGTCTTGATATGCAGACAAGTGGCTTAGAGGACAAGAAACTAAAAGTTACCAAAGCTGCAAGTAATAAAGTGATTTTCCAGTCAGCAGACTCCTCAAAATAGACTTCTGGTTTGGTAATAAAACTCCTGATTATAATTCGTAGCCATCGTTCTTGAAAACTATCATTTGAGCTAGAAAAATTCCATACATAACATTAGAAAAAAAGGGAAATTAACTTTGCATTTCAAAAAAGGAATTCTCAAAGAAGAAAAAAAAAACAAAACCAAAAACTAAGATAAAACCCTTTCCCTGTTACCTCCAAACATTTTTTGAGGTAGATTTCGAATGGGCTACCATTCCATAGAATCATAAAATAGTTTGGGTTTGAAGGGACCTTAGATCTTCTAGTTTCAACCCCCCTGCCATGGGCAGGGATACCTTCCACTAGACCAGGCTTCTCAAAGCTCCATCCAGCCTGATCTTTAACACCTCTGGGAACACGGAGTCCACAACTTCTCTGTGTGATCTGTTCCAGTGAGTCACAAGCCTCACTGTAAAGAATTTCTTCCTAATATCTAATCAACCTGCTCCCTTTCAGCTTAAGGCCATTCCTTCTTGTCCTATCACTACATGCACTTATCAAAATTCCCTCTCCAACTCTCTTGTTGGAGACCCCTTAAGGTAGAGGAAGGTGCAATAAAAGTCTCTCTGGAACCTTCTCTCCTCCAGGCTGAACAGCCCCAACCCTCAGCCTGTCTTCAAAAAGAGAGGTCCTCCAGCCCTCTGATCATCTTCATGGTCCACCTCTGGACTCACTCCAACAGGTCGATGTTCTTATGTTGGAGGCCCCAGAGCTGGAAGCAGAATTCTAGGCAGGGTCTCACAAGAGCAGAGTAGAACGGCAGAATCACCTCCCTTGACCTGTCCACCACACCTCTTCTGCTGCAGCTCATCTTACACCTTGTGGTTGGGATTACCCTGACCCAGGTTCAGGACCTCGTACTTGGCCTTGCTGAACCTCATGAGGTTTGCATAGGCCCACCTCTCAAACTTGTCTATGTTCCTCTGGATAGTGTCCCTTCCCGCTGCTGTGTCAACTGCACCACAGAGCTTAATACTACTGGCAAAATTGCTGAGGGTGCACTTGATCCCACTGTTCATGCCAGCAACAAAGATGTTAAACAGTGCCAGGCCCAATAGCCGTTCCCTGAGGAACACCACTCATCACTCACTGGTTTCTACTCAGATCTTGAGCCGTGGACTGCATCTCTTTTAGTGTGACCATTAAGCCAACTTTCTACCCACTGACTTGTCTATCTATGAAATCCATGTCTTTCCAGTTTATAGATAAGGATGTTGTGCAGAACAGTAGTCAAATGCTTTGAAAAGATCAAGTAGATTACATCTTTTGTCCCTCATTCACCACTGCTGTAACTCCTTCATAGGCAGCCACCAAATTTTTCAGGCACGATTTGCCTTTAGCAAAGCCATGTTGTTTGTCACCAAACACTTCATTATTTTCCATGCGCTTTAGCCTAGTTTCCAGATGGATCAGCCCCATTATTCTGCCAGGCACTGAGGTGAGAGTCAACTGATGGTAGTTCCCCAGGTCTTCCTTATTTGCCTTTCTAAACATGAGGGTTATATTTCCTCTTTTCCAATCAGTGGGAGCATCACCAGATTGCCATGAATTGTCAAATATGACATTACCCACTTCTTTGGCCAGTTCCTTCAGGTCCCATGCATGTACCTCATCAGGTCCCATGGACTCACTCATCTTCAAGGGTCCTTAAATGGTTGTGAGACCGATCTTCTACAGAGGGTGGTTCTTTGTTCTCTCAGTCCCTGCTTTCAGCTTCTGCAATGAGTCTATTTCACACTGTAAGTCTGCTATAGGAACTTAGAAATCTGTGTCATCTGCAAGATAGTGAAACCATCTATTGATTTTGATGCTGATTGACTATAATAGAGTATGGAGTAACTCGTGAAGTGTGCAATGCTTTCTGAAAGCATAGAAAAAGCAACCCAAATGAACACACCGATCCTGACGGCCTGAAAATAAGAGCCTGTGCATTTTTGACCCAAATTAAAAAAAAAAAACCCAAGCAATGCATAGCATAAATATATTATTTAATAGTACTGAGAAATTTGCCATTGACTTAGAAATTCTCTAATAAGAAAAAACCCCTTTCCTTATGACATATAGAATGCTTATGGCATATATATTAATACTTTTCTCTCATGCTGTCCAAATGTTTTCAAGTGTTATAGGTGGGAGTGTCCTATTTTTCATTAATATAGTTTAAACTTCACATTTTCAATTTGGTTCCTGGCTTTTTTATTTTGAAGTGAAATTAATTATCTTCAGAAAAAAACTAATGAAGTTTCAAAAAAGAGAAAATGGATACGTTACTTGTAAAGCTGTGACGAGTTAATGTCTTTTAGAGAAAGCAAAATCTGCAGCTTTATAGTGTTATTACAATATGAAAGACTCAATACACTATTACCTGTAAGGTCTTTGTAAATTAGAGTCAATCAAGTAAACCAGCAGCCTGGATAAATGCAATATAAATCTTTACAATACCATAAAATGAGAAATTAGTAAATTGTAGTGAATTGCCAAAATATTTCTTGTCTGGAATACTAACAGAAAAGCAGGAAAGTCATTATGTTTAAAAGAAAAGACAGCTTTAATTATATAAATCTTCAGGAACTGTCATATCTGTAAGCTCATTAGCTGCAATGAAAGTTCCTCCTGCTGATCTAAGAGCACTTAGAAAACAGGATTTGTTATACTTCAAAGTAAAAAGGTATCTTTAATTCATGTACTATAACAGTGAAATAAATCTACTTCTAGTATTACAAAAGTAAAAACTAAAACTTTAGCACACAATGGAAAAAAAAAAAACAAACTCAAATTAAATACCTTAAATACCCTGAAGCAAACTTCAATTGCACAGGTCACGTGTCCCTTAATGCTTGCCTCTTAAAGTTATATTTTAAATTTTTTTTTTCTGCAACAATTAATTTACATACTGTGAATATTTAATCATTTATAAAATACTAGAAAATATGGTAGCTTCACCATTAACTTTGTGCAGTCACTTGTCACTACTCTTGAAGTCTTACAAGCTATTTCAACAGCTTACAGTATGATCACTGGACAATATTTAATGCAATGAAAGAAGAATGTTTCTTCTGAAATGGATAAAAAGAAAATGAGTTACTGAACATTGTAATGTTCTAATGTTCACCATTTTGAAAAAGAAGTAACTTGAAAGAGAAGTTTTAAGCATGAGCAAGTACAAAACAAAAAAGATACAAGGCATGCTACAAGTGGGCTGGGTGATACAAGAACAGTCATGTCAAGGAAGAATTCTAAAAAAAAGCATCCTTTAAGTAGCTTGTTTTCAGAAACCTGTAGAAGACTCAACAATTACTTGAAGGTGATCAAGCCAAAACTAGCAAGTATAGTTCCATTTTTTTGCATAAATATGTTCAACTTCAGGTTTTCTGTTAATATTGTTCAAATGGCACTTACACATCTTTCTACCACATTAATTCTGATTTATAATTTAAAGGACACCCTCAAATAATACTTTCATGCCAGATATAAAATGTGAAATTATTGTATCTGAAGACTTGAATATGCAGACAGCTAATAAATCCAGCTCAATAAAAACTAGCTTGCAACAAACGTATAGGAGAATAAAATATTCTTGTCCAACTTTACTGATTTATTCTTGAGAACTACTTCTAAAAATTACTTCAGAAAACAAAGTTCAATAGAACCATGCAGGGAATTTAATTCCACCACCTGTACAAGGCCCTAACCTTTGTCATGACAAAAGCTAGAGAAAAGGATTTAAAAACAAGTACTGGAACAAAATACAACCTCTGTGGTTCAGGGAAATTTTGAACATTATATTAATATGATACAAAAGCAGAAAAAAGTGATGTTGTCTCCTCACCCAACAACTCTGAGGAACAAAGCAGCATATATGTGAATAGAACCTTTCTACTGGATGACAGGAGAAACCCAGGCTGATTTCCTCCCTTTGGCAGCCTGTAACCCTTAGACGTAACATTTGGATCCAGTGGTTTTCCAGATTTACTAGAAGTGTAAATTGCCTCCCTGAAACGCAAACTAGGATGGACTATTTCTGCTAAACCCTAACTTACAGTATCTTGGGATGGAGGAAATGCTCTAAGCCCTCAGTACCAAAGTTCTGTTCTACCACAACTATTTTTCTCTGGAATATGCATATTTGACTACATAAAAGATTTTTGATGACTTCTCCTCTATCACTGTTCCTAGTAGCCATAATGCTTGTAATATCTCCTATGATTTCCTGTGGCAGCCCAGAATACTCCTCAGACTGTACAGAGGGTCTGGAGCCATGCCAGACTGTTTCAGAACTCGAGACTAAAGCACAGAACTCGATGCTTGAGCCGTGTCATCGGAGAACGCTGCCCACATTGAGAGATGAAATGCAAAATAAAGTGTGTAATTAGCTTATCTTATCACTGGGTGAATATAGGTTTTAGATTTATGGAGGTGTGAGAGAAAAAAGCTAACATGGAGGGCAAAGGGCGGTGCCCCTTCCCCTTCCTCTTTCTTCTCTCCCCTCCATCTTCTGCTGTGACGATGGTGATGGGTACTGGTGAAGGTAGCACTGTCATGTTAAGAAAAGGTAGAAATTAATTGGGAAAATTGATTAAACAATTATACGTTGTAGAACTTGGTTGGTTTTCCTGAAAGAGATAAAAAGGTAAAGACGGCCTTCTCAGCCGTCATTCCTGCTGTGAATTTTGGCGGAGCAGGTCATGCTGTCCCTGCTTCAGACACAGGGAGATAAGAAACAATAAACAACTTGAACACGAATCCGCAGGAGTGTCCAATCTCTTGGCTCGGGCTTGGGACTTTTTAAGATCCAGAAACAGCCATTAAAAACCACAAAGATCACTAATAATTTCCCAGCTCTCTTGGTCAACTTGTTAGATTTCATCAGCCTATCAGTAAGTTACATGAGACCATTATGGTGGACGTGACTGAACAGATTCACAGACTTTCTTTTTAATTGACCTTTTGGTAAGCTCAAGCAAAAATAGCCACTTCATTAAAAATTTACTGTACAAAAGTCGGTGCATATTAAATCAACTTGCTTCATAAAAATGTACTTTTGCAGGAGTACTAAAAGGTTCAAAAACTTCCATGAGTTACAGTTTTTGTGATCTGCTGGGTTTTCCAAAATTCCAGCGCAGCAGGAAGCCTTCAAAAACAGAAAGGAGCTTTTCAGGTAGGGAAACAAGTAAAAACAAACACACTGATACACACTGATCCTTTAAAGGTACCCTAAGCCTTTGTCTTTTTTATATAGTAACACTGAAATGTAAAATGCATCTCATAATACACTGAAGCAAATTCAATATATACACTTGAAAACATGATCATTGATTTCTATCCTACCTCATACTGAGTGAGATCAAAGACCCAACTAGTCATTAGCAGACATCTAAAACAAAACAGAAAGCCTGGGCTAACTGATAATTTTACTGGCTACTCTTTGAATGATCAGTGATTTACATCTCAGAATTTTTCCGGAGAACAGTCAGCAGTGTCAGACAAGATGACTGTCTACACTGAAAATAGTGCCTTCTAATAAGGATATAAAAAACTCAACCACAATACAGACAATTATATATTAGTAATGAAAAAAAAAAAAAATCAGTGACCACTTAACACTGAAAATAATACCAAACACACCAAATTTATATATAGCAGAAACAATTTCTATTACCAGTACAAACAGCTAGGTGAAGGGCTTGAAGCATTTGACAGCTATTTAAAAATAACTGAAATTTTATGGATTATAATGCACCAAGTAAAATTGGAAACTTTAAGAACCAGAAAGTGAACTCTATGTAAGGGACCACTATCTCAAGCTCTCTATCAGAGGCAGGTTTTGCAAAGCTGTAATTTGTAGCAGGGAGACTGACTGATGCATGAGGGTGACACTCTATAAAGCAATATAGATAAACTGTGATATTTTCCAAACTGATGTAAACTAAAAAATTTTTAGCTGAGACAGACCATGCAACCATTTTTCCGGCAAGAGCAGGACAGTGCTGAGGTAGCATCGATTTCTACCTCCATGTTTATTTTGTTTAAATTACTTAAACTGATAAAATATGGAAAAGGCACTTTTAATTGATTAATTGCAAAAAACTCCGCTGCTGTTCATACAATTTCCTAAATTCTGTATTGCATGATGAAACAGCACAAATTTTTCCAGACTTCCAAAGCTACTGTTGCATGAAAAACATACATTTAGGGAAGACAAAACTATTCTATGTTTTGAAAAAAATAAAATAAAATTAAGTGATGCCACAACAGCCTTCCTGCATGTCTGAATTAGAAGACAGGGAGTGATATGCTTACCATATAAAAGACTGAAAACTGGAATTAAGATCTGTTAACAGAAAAGAACTTTTAAAAAGAAATCCAGTTTGGAAAATGGTTCTAGAAGATATGTTAGAAGAAATGTAATGTTAAGTCCTGTAGTAAATGTTAGAGGACCAAACAATAAGTATCTTCAAGATCATTCACAGCAGCTCAAATTACTGATCTGTGATACTATTAATATCTATTTTTAAAATATTGTCAGTAAAAAATAAGCATCATCTCACACACAAGACACTGTAATGTGTCAAAATCAAAACTTAGTTAGTTGCACAAACCTTTACTAGCTTTATCTAAATGCTGAAAATCCTCAACAAAATTCAGGACATCCTGATAACTTTCTTCACACACTTCTACGAGAAAATGGAGCAATGTTGTTTTCTGGTCTGCCGACTTTGTGTCCTTCAGCTGGGAGGGGGGAAAAAAAAAAGAAATGTAAAAACACTGAGAAAAATTTTATTTCTGACCATTTTAATAATT
The DNA here is from genome assembly GCA_013397175.1 of Platysteira castanea. Classification (NCBI taxonomy): domain Eukaryota; kingdom Metazoa; phylum Chordata; class Aves; order Passeriformes; genus Platysteira; species Platysteira castanea. The sequence continues at coordinate 72,890 of VYXC01010316.1, read as the reverse complement.
GATAAATATTAGTAATTATTCCTCCAGAAAAAGTAAGAACAAACTGTTAAAGTAGTACATATTTTTTAAAGACAGCAATGGGCTGTTTCATTTCCCCCCTTGCTAAATATCCCTAGAAAGATCACACTAAATATTTTTTTATTCTGTGCAATATTTGTGTTCAGTATTCAAAAACAGTACACATATTTCTTTCAAAAATGTAATTATTTTAACAATACAGGAATATTTCCAACACTGTGAATAACCACATGGAAATGTAAAGAAGTTAAATCAGCAAAATCTAATTATATATAATGCATGTATCCACTGCATTACATGATTTCCCTCCTTATGTATGAAATCAAAGCCTAAAAATATTTACGTAGTGGAAGCTACACAACCTCAACGTGCACGAGTTCTTCTAAGTATCAATGCTCAATACAGTAAATAAGTGTTCATAGGTCTCGTTCTTTAAAAAAGTTGACTTCAATAATTCTTAAGCATAAACCTTTCCTTCTGGACTCTGTATAGATATAAAATTATTTTCAAGCCTGGCCACTTTAAAATTTGCAGCTACTAATGTAAAAATGCTAACAATTGACAACTGACAAACAGTTCTGCTGTAGTCTTCCAACTGAGCCATACTTTTAAATCAAAGAGGTCTTTATTTAAAAAAAGTGACATCATGTATGAAACTATCACATTCTTCACTACTTAAGAACTACTTCTACGTAAAAAAAAACTTAGCAGGAAAAGTATACAAGCATGTAGGCACAAATCAAGCATGCGTACAAAAAGGGCTGCCACGATTGCACAAAGACTTCTGTACATCCAAATATCAAGGCACAAAGTCCTTAACACAGTATTGATATGTCATAATTAACTGTAAAAAGTCTGGTTTGGTTTCATAGATCAAAATTCTACCATGATGAAATATACTCTTCCAGAATGTGCATATTTAACTTCAAACAAATGGATTAATAATAATGTAAAACACAGTTTTCCAAAAAACAGAAAACAGAAGACATATATATCAAAACCCAAAATACATTCCAGGATCCTTACTGTATGCAATGTTATAAAATATGTTACTTCTACTGTATTGGGAATCTCAGTGAAAGATGTCTCAATAACACCACAAAAAATTTTTACAACACGACACTGTGATACATGTGATACACTGTGATACACTGTGATACATAACAGAATTAGCTATAAGTATGAACCTGTGTTATAAACATACTTCAGTATTAATGAATGATTGAGTATTAGCATATCAATATCATATCTCTCTTCTGAGAATACTCCTGGCTGCTCTCTGATGTAGAAGAACTATTACAGTCATTCATTTCGTACTTTCATTATCTATACATCAATTCTCTCTCCTTTATCTAGTACTCCATGGCTATCTTCAAAATCTTCACATTCTAGATCTTAATAAATTATTTCTCCAAGATAAATTCTGACTTTTGATCCTGCTCTGCAAAGTGCTTATATCAATTACCTTTCATAAATGTATTTTTTGTCCTGTGCATTAAAAATACAGAGTATAACCAGACCTAGGACAGATTCTTGTAAAAACATACTTAAGTAAATGCACCTAACTGGAGAAAGAACCTTTAGTATCTTCCTTCTGAATATGTTTCTCAACAAGTTGTATTTTTAACTCAATCACCTCATCTACAATGTATTAACTCTAGGTGTATGACTCACGCCTAATGTTTACTTTAGACTAGGGAAAGTATATAATTTATTCTCTATGAATATTTATGTCACAGGTATCACATTCAACACTCAAAAACCACAGTGAAATAACTCTTCTGAAATATAGCACAGTAAGGGTGATTAGTTTCATGAATGTAGAAGTTAACAAACTGTATTTTCTCTTGTGCAAAAAGATAAAGAAACAGAAAAACAAAGACTACATACAAAGTTTCAAATAACTCCTTGCTTGTAGGAACTATATGTGCACTCTGAAGATTTTGCAGTAACCTCTCAGAGAGCACAGGAAAAAAATAAGAGCACTAAATATGGGAAAGGTAATTAGCATTACAATGGATTATAAATTAACACTCAGAAAAGTATAGACATCTTCTTGTATATACCTTATGAAAAAGTTGAAAGTGAAAATTTCAGAAAAATTAAAAGAAGCAAGAAAATGATGAAACTCAGCAACATAAGAAGAGAATCACATAACGAGCAAATTCATGTCCAAGAAAGAACATAACTGTATTAAAACATACTAAAATGTGACAGATGTCTTAGAAGTGCTCAGACATGTTAAAATTACAAAATTACTATGATCACAGCGACAAGATCCTTACCTAACCTTATTTAGTTTGGGTTTTTTATTATTCCCTCAAAACAGAATCACTTAAAAGTTATTAAATGCAAGACAGTCTCAAGATGACTATTTGTGGATTAACTGTACTGTTCAAACTATCAAGTAATGTTGATAATAATAAGTATTAAGGAAAAAAATAGTAAGCAAATAATTAACCTCAGGAAAAACATTAAAACCAGACTACTTAAATAGCATCATTAAAAAAAAAAAAGTGAACTTAATACTCAACATGGACATTTCAAAACTCACTTTACATAGCGAGCTGAGATTATATCCAAAGGTCTGTGCATTCCGAGAACCTGCATTCATGTAGTTTCCCATCAACAATACTAGTTCCAGCAGCTTGCTAAAGCTTTTACTCTTCTTTATCTCTTCACAGGCAGCACTGACAGCCATGATGTCAGGTTTGATGTTGTTCACCTGCTCCTCAAACTGAAGCTTAAAAAGAATAGCACTGAGCCGTGGCCGTAGTCTCTTCACGTTGCTCATCTGATTGAAAAGAAAAATAGAAGATTTCCTTTAAAATTCATGGTACACTTTGGCACTGTACAAATGCATACGCTCTGAAATGATTTATTGGTGTGACAGGCTTGAAGAAGCAATATATCTGCTATAACTGATAGCAAATGAATGAATGAATGAGAGACACTTGGGTAAGCAACTGAAATCCCATCTTGTGGTTAATAGGAACTGCCCCCATCCTTTCCAAATAACTAGTATGTGTAAGCAATAAAAGATAAAGTGTCATCATATATCACATCTGTCAACTCACATACCAAATCCTATAAAACTAATCCAAGTTTATGACCCAATAGTTGCAAAGGAATGAAAGTAGTTCACAAATTTTGTCGAACTCTGGATGTACCAAAACAAGACAAATCTCATTTTCTGGTGAAAATATTTGAAAGCTGACATCAATAAGAGCTTATTATAAACTTGCAGGAAAATAACAATTTCAAAAAATCTCAGCTATGAAAGACTTAATATAGCATACACTAATATACATCAATAGTCATACACCCTACGCTCCTGTATATTCACCTAATACAGGTAATTAGGTGCAGCTGAACGCTTCCAGGGAAACGGCTTCTGTAGATCATTTACAAAAGACTTGGCTTTTTCTATGGTTTACTGATCATGTATTTTCAACAGAAATTTTGATCTTCGTATATACTAGGTCACTGAATTCCCACTCCAGACATACTTTGCACATTGTTTACTACATCCACACTAGAAATACTAAAAAATTATCCCATGAACAGTTTATCTTATTTTTCCCTATACCTGTTTTCTCATCAGTTTCATGACTTCCATAAGATCTCCTTCCTCATCCTTGTCTTCTTCCTTCTCAAGGCAAGATTCAAGACAGTAATCCCTTGACAATCCCCAAAATCTTGAACCCAGTTTTGGTTTTTGGGCTTTTTTTCTTAATAAGGAACACATTCTTATTTCCAGCTATCAGTACTTCACAATGTAAGAAAGAAGCAATAATATTGGCAGTCCTCCTACAAAGCACTAGACTTCATATAGCGGCCTTAAACTTTTGCCTTTAAATTGGACATATGTCCCTCCAAACCACAGTGATACCTAAGGTTTTACAGAGTACTTCTCCACACAGATCTAGTCTATCAATGTGAAAATTCCTCTGACAGTGCAATGTTCGTAAGTCATATGGTACTGATCATCCCAAGAGACTCAGTGTAAAGGATAATGGTGACGCTCCATCCATTTTCAGTGTAAAGTGAAACTGAAGGCTGTCTAATCCAAAGGGTTTGATATAGAAGCAGAAGAGGATGGAATTTACAATCTATGTTATTGGTTTTACTGTGACAGTAGAAGAAAATAAAATCAGGTAGAGTTAACATTTTATGTTACTAGGCCATTTCAGAAATGCCTGCATAGCTGTGCAGCCATCCGATGATGTCTCATTGAAGTAAACATACCACTTGCATTTTAGTCCGGGTAAGAAATCTTGATATAAAATAAGAAATCCTTTCCACTAACCATACTTTGGTTTTCATCATAAAGCAGAGCACATAATCAGGATGTCTTTCAGATTAAACTAGGCTGAAAATCAGCTGTTGCACTTTAGTCCACAGACTGCCTCCAGCCTGGTCCTCAAGTAAAAAATTTAAAATGTACAATTTGAACATTATTAGCTCAGTACCAGCTGTAGGCAGATAATCAGTTCTCATCCTACATGAAATAGTGTCCAACAAGTACGGTAAAATTCTTACTTAAGGATGGGGAAATGAGGATAACGGAACTTGAATTTGAACAGGGCATCTCACAGCAAAATAGAAATACCTAAATTCCACATGAAATTAACATAGCGCTCTTACAACTTTATACCTAATTTAAGAATAACTACTTAAAAGAAAGGTAAGGTAGTAGACAGAGTTAAATGCTACAAATTCATTCTCCTAGCTCTATCAGGAAGAATCACTATTAACTTCTTTTCCTCAATTCTCTTACTAAATTTGTATATGTACTACTACTCCTCAGCATCCTGAGAACAATGTTTTTAATTTTAAGTTTGGTCCTGAAGTTAGCCAGGAAAAATTTGAGACTAGACTAGAAAAAAAAAAAATCACAACACTCCATTAAAATTATTCAGATTTTTAATATTTAATACCCTAGTCAGGGTGCAATAAAGATAATCACTAATATTAAATCATAGAAACTAAAAAAATGCAGTGTACGTTGCATTGATTTTAAATGGTACTAAACTGAAGATACTACAGAATCACCAGAAGAGGTATCATTTATTGACTCCTGGCTTTTAAGACAGGCAGAACCTTGAAACTGAAATCATCATGCACTTTAAACCACAAAGATGAGTTGCATAAACATGAGAATGTACATTTGCATAAAAGGGGCAGTTTTCATTAGAACCACTTGAACTACAAGAAATTAGGATGTCTGGTATGTAAGTATGTAATTCTTAAGGATGAATGCAGAAATATGTAATCTAAAAAATTAGAAACAGGAACACATACCAGAAACACAACAGAAATGCCACTGGGATTTTTATTATAGTTATTACTGTTATTATTATTGTTGTTGTTGTTGTTGTTGTTCAAAATGCTCTAAAATCCATGCACAATGCATGTTGTTGGTATTATTTCTTAACTTGTTTGCTAAGTCAATAATTGAGAAGGGAAAAGATAAGAGTTCCCTTAGTAATATATGGCTTTCTTTGTGACGTGTAGTCAACAGTCGTATTCAAACTGTAAAATCCATACACCCTTCCACAAGAGATGCTAAGAATTTAAGTGTTGCAATGCTGACCAGCTTATGTTAACATTCTGTATTTTTTTTATAATCAGCATATAAGGACGTAAGTTTACTTCAGTCTTGATAGTGGAATTCTGAAAACAACCAATCCAAATACCTAAAATGGGAATTTGAAGTAGAAACCTATACATGTCAGAGAACTCAGCGTACAGGTAATGAACCGTTCTACTTTTAAAATAAAGTCCACAAGAAGAGTCTCACTACAAGCATGTCCAAATGGGAACTGACTTATGAGTTGAGCTACCCGGTAGTAGCTCTCATGGATCTCACATCCAACAACAAAGACAGGTTTTTCTCTCAAATACAGCATAAATCACAAGGCAACTACAAGAATGTGCAATCTGATATATGTGTACCTTCACTATCTTTTTTGTTGATGCCAAGTAAAGGAAAGCATCTCAGAAGTTCCACTGACACTACATTTTGATCACTGAAGGGGATTCATTCCTGTCACAAGCTCATAGAGAGAAACACTGCAAGCACTTCAGTTTCATGCCTTCTTTAAAGGGGGAAACAGTGCTGAGGCTGTCAGACCACCTGAAAATGTTCCCATCCAAAAAGTAAAATAACAGTTACAGCCAAGCTGACTGAAGAGAGCAAACTGGAATGCCATTCCCTGTGGATAATGTATGGCTTTCACCGCTGCAGCATCAGGGAAATCTAAAGAATGTAGAGGTAGAAAGGGGGAATTTCTTACACTTCTCTTTAGACCCAGGCACCTGAAAAGCAGAAAAAGAAACCAAATAAGGAAGGACTGATACCTTAACAGACATTTTATCATGTTTAAAGAAGATAAAAGAACATCCTGCTCAATTTGAAAAGGACAGACAACATGCCTTAACCTTAGTGAAAAACAGAAGCATTCTGGAAAGATCAAACATTATTTCACAGCATGGGAGGTCAATTCACAATAAAAAACCAGTGGTTTTCTTGAAATGTTTTTATGGATATGTGGTAATAGTACATCTTTCTTCACCTTTGACACATTCTTTTTCCTCAAGGAAATGATAATAAAGGCAAGAACTACCAACACAAAATTAAAATCACTTAAGCGAAATCAAGTGTTTATTTATATACATATGTATCTGTATGTATGTATACATGCAAACAGTTGAACTAATGACTTTTCAGCCTTATTAGCGGTGATAGAGAGCATGTCCTGTTACTCTGTTTCTCCAGCTTGAATTATAAACAGCTTGAATTTGCACTACTGACTAAGTTTCTTGAAAATCCAAATTTTCCTAAAGGATATTCAGGTCTGACTAGCAGGTAGTGTATTGTAAGTGACACAGGGACAACACCTATCAATTACCTCCTAGCTGCACACAGGCAGCCTTCTCTTGTCTTGTGGATGACAGTGCACTGATTCAAAGCGCAGAAAATCCCTCGTACTGCTTTGGATTGCATTATGTTCAACAAAGACGGACCAGCAAGGTCAGTGAGCAGATCTCAGAATTGCCAATGGGGGCTACAACACAGCTGTCAAAACAAGCTGAGCCTACAGTCTTCATGCTGAAATTCACAGAAAGGTTTTATGAAAAGAAAGTAGTCTTTTGTTTTTTGCCTTATCCAAAAAATACAATTAGATGTACTGACAACTTGATCAGTATGGAATGCAGACAGTTTTTGTTTTTCCACGTTGAAACTGGACAATATTTTCCTAAAAAGGAACCTTCCAAGAAGGGGAGGGTCCAAATTTCCCAAATTCTTCTATTTTTAGCAGGCCTAAACAGATGTGTGAAAGGCTATTTTCATTAAAAGACACATATGGAGCAGATGCTACTAGACTGAAAAGCTTTCCTCATGGGAAACCAAGTCAAGGGTTTAGTACAGGTAAAAATCCTCTGTAAAACCTCTAATTCATATAGGTAGCAAAAATAAATAAATTAACACCAGAAGTCAAGGGCAGATGTCATTGAGGAATTTAAAATCAAATAATATAATATCAAACCAAATAGAGAAAAGTTTCTAAAAGTAAATCCAATGTAACTGTATTCCAGATGGAAAAATCTGATAAGCCTAAATTTAAAACAAATGCCTCATTTTCTGTCTGGCTACTACTGGGAATCCATCTCCTAATGAAAAGTAAGTCTACTATAAGGAATATCCCAAAATAAAGGTCATGAAGGTATAAACACATGATCAAGGTCTGGATAAGAATGTCTCAAAACCATGACAGCAAGTTTAGTACTTCCCATCAGGTTGAACCACATTAACAACTCCCATACACAAGTGGAATTTGATGTTACATAGCTAGCAGCTGATTCTGATGTCTTTGATGCGACAGACATGACCCATTTCAAAAAAGCTCAGGCCTCCAGCAATTCATATCTGGTATGATCTTCTCTACTGACCCAATAAGGTGTGTCCCAGTTAATTTCCTAAGAAGGAAAATATGTGTCTATGATGATGACAGTACCAGTAAGGAAAAAACATTCCACTGTAGAGCTTCTGTAGTCCTGTCAATAGCAAATTCAGTAATGACTGGGGAATTTTTATCCATGTGGTTATCTGGTGTATTTGGAACCAGAGTTAATCTGTGGCAAAAACAGTCTGACATGAAGTGTCACACAAGCGAATGCTGTGGAAGACAGTTTGCACGTCTTGGAGAAAGTTCCTCAGTTCTACAAAATGATCACAGGGAAAGCAAATCCTAGCCTGGAGCTACATTGAACTCTAAAGTCTGTAGCTGGAACAGTGAAATATCTGCACAGTAATTTCAAGCTCTAGGGATTTAAGAGGTACTGATCAGCCTCAAGATTCTTTCAGCACAGCTGCCCTACACTAGCCAGTCATTTAGATACCTCACTCAATTTAGGTGACTAAATTACAAGAAACCCTTTAAGTTGCTGAGTTAAAATGGCAGGATCATGGTCCTTATTTAAAAGAGAAGTGTTTTCCTTATGATGTGTAAAGTAGGACATGAACATTAGAGGGTTGCTTACATTACTAGTGAAGAAAAACATCAAATCAGATTCAGGACAAGCTCTTGAAACATTTACAAGAATGTGCAAAGTGAATGGCTGGAAGCAAAAGACGGGGACCCTCCAGGGAAATAACATTCCTGATCTGAAGCTGTAGAGATATCTGCCAAGAAGAAAACTGAGATAGTCTATGTGTGTGCTAGAACAAACAACCACCACCCACTTCTAGCCATCTGAATAAACATCAGGCAACAATAAGACAAAATTTTTTAAACTGTTCTTTACATTAACTACTCAAAATGGGTATACTGGAACTAAACAGAGATAAGAGTAAGACCTGCTGGTAACTGAAGCATTTGCAGAAGCACTCATTTATAATATGGCACCACAATCTTTCACTGATGGAAAGGAAGTAACATAAGCCAATCCAATGGCAATTGCAAATAGTCAGATCAGTGCAGACCATGATGGCCACTTTCAGAAGGTACTTCTGTGTCACCCTGGTTTTCTCAGCCTTTTGATGTCTGCATTCTTGGAGTCAGAATTCTCACCGTTTTCATGTAAATAGCCAATGTTTACTTAACTGTTCTTTTTTGTTATCATTCTTTTACAATGAGAGAAATCTTGATGGACAGTCTTTTAACCAGTGTGGTTGGAGAGGTGTTAACCTCAACTTCCAACCCACTGTCATAGTTAAGAAATCTATATACATTGAGAGAAATTAAACCCGATATTCATCCACCTTCTGACATCTCAGTGTGCGAGTGTGGTTCTTTCTGTTGTTCTATAGCCACACTTCTGGAGCTTTGTTCTCCACCCTTATCCAGGTTCAAGGTTTGAAATACGTCAACATTACAAGAGTTAAGGATGTTCTCCTCAACAACATAGGTAACTTGACTGCAATTTGTCATAAAGATTTTTTAACTCTCACAGATGGCATATAATAGGAAGTTAATCTTTGGCAACACTCCTGAAAGGCTGTAAATACTGACACAGAATACTGACAAGGCAGAGCAGCAGATACACATGACATATAGAAAACACAGAAGATAATGTTTGCAGATAGAAATTAACACAATCAAAATATCTCACAGCCCAGATGCACCTCAACACTTCAGAATTTTAAACAGACTGAAATGTCACTAGGTATGGCTGTGTCCAAGCATCAAGTATTATGAAAGGCAGAGTACACCTCTGCAGAAACAGTGATAGTATGATATTTTCCAGACAACAGTGAAAAAACATTAATACATTTTGAGTTATCCTCAATGAAAACATACAGGTGAAACTCTCAGCTGAATATGGAATTGATCAATTTAAGTGTCTGCTGAATTATTTAAGACAATCTAGCCTTCATCAGGCCTCACTCTAATCTTCAATTTACTCTAGTGAAATCTTTTCCTTTGGTATGAACTCATTAAAAACACATCCATCAATGAACAAGCTGTGAAGCCACATGAGGATTGCTTGCCAAATTCTATTTGGGTTAGCTGTCAGTGAATTTCACAAGGTCTGAGCATTAATTATTTCTGAAACAATATTTTCTAATTCCCTCTAATTTATATTTGAGCAAATACAAGTGATCAAGGAAAAATCTGTTTCCTTTTTTTTACTACCAGACAATACGGAAACATCTTTCCAAATGTTTCAGGCTATAAGAAAAGAAATATAGCAGGAGCTATCACATGTGGCTCTTGAGACAGTATTCTCATATGTCAGAATACTAGTACACTTGCCTACACCTGAGGCGAAATGTCTACTAATAGCATCCTGTCATGTATTAGAAACTTTTTAGATCAGAAGTGTTTATAAAAACCATCAAAATTTCAAGTTCTTAAATGGAATTTCTTTTATGGATTTCAAACAGTATAATAAATTTAATATGGTCCAGGACCATTTTACACCACAAAGAAATACACGCTCTGACAAGTGTACATCAAATCATAGAACGGAATTCTATGAAAATTCAGAACATTCAAATTCTGAACAGCTGAAAGATGCTTGTACACAACTTCCTTATGAATAATATCCTGACCAGTGGTATGGTAATAGTTCAATGAAAATCCATTGAACAGATTACTGGACTCAATAAATCAATAAATTGATCAATAAACCTAACTAGTATGTATTATATCAACCTTACTGAAAAAAATGAGGTTATTATTACTAAATGATCTACTCCTTAAACATTTCTTTGATATGATGACAGATACTACACCAAAAATTAGGAAAAAATGTTCTCTAAAACAATACTTTTTTCTTAGTAGGAAAGAACTACCTACAAAACAAATCAACATTAAAAGTCCTAAAACAACATAATATTTATGTTATTTATGTTACTGTCCATTGAAGAAAGCATCAGGTAAAAAATGTAAAAACCACCAAAACATAACCTTCTGTCAACAGTCACCAAGGTAAACATCTAGATGAAACTCCATTCATCTCCAGTGGGTTTCACATTGCAAGTGTGCTGTCACAGGATTACTCATTTCTAAACACAAAGATAATCTTCATCATTAACAAGTTTTATAGAAGATTCAGCATGGTGCTCGTAATGACAAGGTTGTGAGTTCTATCCCTATATGGGCTATTCCCTTAAGAGTTGTATTTGGTGATCCTTGTGGGTCCCCTGCAACTGAAAACATTCTGTGATTCTGTTGTACTCAATAAAACCTCCAAGAAAATAATATGAAGGTTAAGGAAGTTTTAAAAACTTAGAGGAAGTTTATTGCAGAAAGTAAAACCAAGTACAAAAACAAGAACTATGGTAAAACAAAACGCAATTGAGTATTTCTTTTTTGCCAAGCACACTCATAATTCATCAAGAATTTGCTCAAGAAAATACAACATTCAATATCAAGTTAACAACAGTAAGCTAAGTTTTTAATAAGATGAACAAAATTAATGTAATTTTCATAGAATAGTTAATGAATCTGTGCAAGCCCCTCTTTGCCCCCTTCCCCCTCCCCCTCCCAAAAATCCCACAACCGTAAAACAAAAAACAAACTCCACAGTAATACGTGATAATATCTGTGCTCTGAGACATCAGCCTAGAGTTAAGTAAAAGAAAGAACCTAGAGGAAAATAAAGTAGTTTATCTAAAGAAAACCCAATGTCTGGAATAGAAGATAAGGGCAATAAAGGATTTATTTTATAAATACTGCTGAATGAACAGAAAATATAAAAATGATAAATAACTTTAAAAAAGAGAAGGCAGAAACCACAAAAGCAACTCATAGAGTCAATACAAAGAAAACAAATCCTCACAACTGTAAGATAAAAACCTAAACAAAACCCCAAAATCACAAGCCACACTTATGAAGGGAACCTGAACTGTTTAGAGTCATGCCCTCAAAGTCTTTAAGCCAACAACAAAAGTTAATTAACTTTGCTTGAAACATACAATACTGTAACAGTCACAGCAAGCCAATATTTCACAAAGTGTCTTGCTGTTTCTTTCAGAGTATCAAACCTTGATTTTCAATTCAAAGCCTGAAAGATAATGGGTTTCCATGTTAAAAAAAAATTTATCACACAAGTAGTAATTAGCCATTTATTCACTATTTAGGTTCTTCCTTAGGAGTCAAACAGTTCAATTGTTTCTTTAATCACAACTTTAGAGCAAATTAATATGGAATCTCCTAATTCTCTGAAAAAACGTAACTGTATAACACTAATCATCTAAGAGACTTTAAGTCTTGTATTTCATTTTTAAGTTTGATTCTCTTCATTTAAAACAGAGAGCAAAAATGAGGCATAAACAACATTTTTAAGGAAAAATAAACAAAACCAACAAAACCAGCAATATAGTGAAGATTTACATTAGCTTCTTCATGTGAAGATTCACAGTGGCTTCTAAAGAAATTAGTAGAATTTCTCAGCCTGCTCCCTGGCCAAAAATGAAAGAAAAGATACAAGAGAGGCAGATGGAGATTGAAGAACTTTGATGAAAAGCAAATGGATGGGATCCCATATTCAAAGAGTAAAAAAAGTGACTTACTCAAATTTTCCCCCTTGAAAAGAAATGAAAAATGTTTCATGTAATAACCATTGTAGCTTGTTCTCTGAAGTCTGCTCTACTACATACGTAGAAGGTGTGACAGGAGAGAAACTGTGCTTAATGATGGGGTTTGGTCTTGTTTGTGGACTTTGTTTTTCACTGTTTTGCATGGAAAAACAGGAGACACATGGACTTGCACTTTCCAGTGGGAAACTGGTTGTTCCTTCAGAAAAGAAGCTCCACAAATTTTTGAGATACAAGAATTCTTATTATTTTGTCCATTTATTTTATTTTTCTGAGTTATCACATTGCCTCAACTTTTAAAGACAAAGTTGTCAGAAAAGTTGGGCTACGCACAGCAAAACTCTACCTACACTGTTACTGGTCTAGCTCTTCTCATCAACTGACAGTTCCATCCAACTGAGTAAGTATTATTCCCTCAAGGGAAATTCCCTCAGATAGGCTAATCTTAGTAATAACAACCTCAGGTTTAATCTTCAGGAAGGGACAAGAAAAATCAAAGAACTGTATAGATATATGCACCAGGAAACTATATAGCATTACTCTGAGTTTGTCTGGATGAAGTAATTACCAGTTATGAATTATGAGCTATACAGAAATTATATGCAAACTGTATTTCCACAAAAAGCATCAACTGCCAGCATTGAATCAGCATTTTCATTTTTTCACTTCCAGTCTTCCTTTGTGAATTCAGCCTGGAAGATACTACAGACATATCTTCCCAGTGGGAAGGGAAAAAATGATTATGTGTACTCTTGACGGAACATGGTATAAAACACAGGAGGCAGGAGGCAGAATAGGTTAACATGATCGCTGTGACATTATTTTCTTGTCATTTACAGAATGAGAATAGAAAGAAAAATATTAGTGTAGAAAAATTCAGGGAAAAGTTAAGATTTATTAATGCAAACAGAAGTAAGGCCAAACTGTTTTAGCTATGGAAATTCAAATACAGCTCTGTATCTCCCAGTGAAACTTTGCCACAGAAAATATCAAAGTTTTTATGGCTTTGGTTTGGTTACTTCTGCAAATGGAAATTACTTTTTTAAACAAAGAGAATCCAGAAGCAATCAGTCCAGAAGCAATATTTCATTAATCAGGCCTTCCACATCCATGGATATGTCCAATAAAAGTCCAATTGAAAGGCAGCACTTGTACTCTTCTCCTGGCCTGGAATCTCTTCACTTTTAGGAAGAAGCAACTGTCAGGTTTTTTTCTATAATATTATATTAAAACTGTATTTCAAGAAAGGACCAAAACAAAAGGTGAAAATAAAACAGGACTCACCACAACTCCAAACTGCTCTGGCTCGGACAAATTGTTATACTCATTCTTGAACTTCGACAATGCATTCAATTGTTCTTGTTCAGGGAGATGTTTTATTAAATTCTATAAAGAAAAATAAAATAGCCTTAAAAATCTCAGATTCTATGTTGCTTGTATTATTGTAAACAAATGGGTTTACATATGCATCATTACCATACACTCCAAAGACACAACTCTTCCCTGAAGACAGCAGAATGCACACAGCAACACACAAAGTAACTGAGTGTAAAATGCAAGTGATACAATACTGCCAGCACCTGACACTGATTCTATAGACACTTCTTGTAGTCTTTTTTTTAAACTTTTTTAAAGAAAATATGCTTGATAGGCACTATGCAAACAGAACACTTTGAAGCAAATAGAACAGAATTTCAAGTGTAACACAACTATCCAAAGGGTGGCAAAAATTACTAATGCTAGATGAAAAGTATTTTGAAAAAGAGTAATTTATTTTCTAGCATTTCAAAACAAAAGTTTAGGCCCATTACGCTTACTTACCTACTTACACTACTCCTTAGCCTGAAAATGTGCTAGAAGCAGTAAATTAGAGGTGAGATTCAGCTTCAGCTGAATTCAGAAGGCAATATGGGACAGGTGGACACATATTTTTTTAATTTTTAGCAGACTAGCAGTCATATGGATCCTTACCACTACTATATTTGGAAAATATTTTTGTAAAAAAGACTACATTGATTAATTATGGATGAAGATGTCCGGCACTAAATCAGTAACACTGAGCCAAAATTAAGGGGTACAAAGTGTAAAAAGATACATTTTAAATTAGAAATTCATAACACACCTATTTCTTTTTCTGATATCCAACATTCACATAAACAGCTCTAAATACAATATGATTCCTTAGTCTTTACTAAAATTAAAATGTTATTGTTTGATGTAGAAATAGTTTTACTATGAAGAAAAACTGCCCACAAAACTTTTAAAAAAAAAGTGAAGTGTTGGATGAATATTTTCAATATTGAACATCAGAAAATAGAAAAAAAGCAACCAAAACTGAAGGAGCAGCTGATATCAAAGCAGCTTTTATGGTGTTCAGATAAAGCTTTTGAACAGCTACAGATGAAAACACATTTTGAATATCAAACAGAGAATAAGCAGGAGAAAGAACTTCAACTAAGTTACTGGAAACATTTCAATAATTAGTCAATGAGGTTTTGGATTACAACATGACTTGCAGTTTTTACATTTTTCAGCATTACATTTAATTTCTAACTGAAGCAGGGTGGGGGGAGGGGGGTGGAGACAGATGGAGAGAAAATACATTTTATTTCTTAAGCATAACAAGAGTTGGATTAACGACAAATTTCCAACTTCAGAAACAGTGATATTAGGACACAGTAAACAACACTTACAGCTAACCAAGAAAACCTGCTGAAAGCAAGAAATTCCTAGAAAAGAGAAGTAACATACTGTCTAAGGTAACTTATATGAATGAAGAAAAATAGCCATATGGTTGCAGACCTATGTGTATGCTTTCTCTCCTCTCAGAATGACGAAATACACAGAACACATTTTCATAGCATGGCCATAATGCATACTTGAAAAGGACTTTGAAGGTAGAAATACAGACATACATCTGGATACTTAAATTTATTTAGTAACCTAAGTATATATGAAGGTGGATACCAACTTTTTGAAGCAAAGAGGAACAGTGTTCTACCACTTTCTAAGAAAGATGAGTGTCTTAAGTACTTTTTCAAGTTTGAACTCAGTCCCTTTTTCAGAGTTACTATAGGGTTGTTTTACCCAGAAACAAGCAACTTGGATGAAACTACTTGATAATTATTATTACATCCAAACTAGCAAACTAAATTTGCGGCCTAAGTTCTACTGAATTTTCCACCTGATTTAGGTCTTCAAGTGCTTAATCACTTGGCAAAAAAATGCTGTCTATATTCTTGAGTGATTTATATGTCTGTGTTCGTACAGGATATTTTAAGCACGATCATTTGTACTCCATTCCACTGACTTTTGCACAATCACGGCAGCTGCTAACATTACTGTATGCTTGTAGGATATAATTTCTCACCTTTGCCTCTTCAACTCCTCTTACCCTCTTCTTAAATAAAATTGTTCACTCCCCTCCCAAAGCAAACACAAAAGGGCTCAACCACTATCAAAACCACTTTGGACTCAATTTTGATGCCAGCTACATAGAGAGGTTACTAGATACACTGACTTTCAACATACTTTACTGCTAATGCCAATTAATAGAGCCAAAAGACTCTCAGCATAGTGTCAAAAAGTTATCTCTTATATTGTTACTGCATAGCTCCAGTGGGGCTAGGGTGTGTTAGACATTTAAAAAAAAATAGAAAATTAGGCATTCTTTATCCCAAGGCATATAAAATTATAATGAAAATAATAGCCACAGAAGAAATTAAAAATAATGATTGAAAAGCAAAAATTATCCATGAAAATAAATTTTCTCAGCTTACTGCAACTTCAGATATAAGTTAATTAACTACCATTAATTAACTACCCATTAATGGTTTGAGGATTTTTTTCCCCCAGAGCCTAAATGCAAAAATAAGTTTTGCCTTCTTTAAATAATACACACAGAAATTATCAAAATGACCGTTTTTCATAATCTTGATATATAGTATTTATTTATACAGGTTGCTTCCTATTATTGTTGAGGACCTTATTCTTCTAACAAGCTAAATTTTAACTGTTGAAAAAGAATGCTAAGATTAAATAGCATAAGAGAGTCTCAAAGCAAGCATGGACTATCTGAATCAGAGTTCAAGCTGAACATAACAGCGGAACATATTCCATCTCTCAGTTTTTCATGCAGCTGTAGAGAATTTCTACTATTATACCAAATAAAATAAAATAAAGATACACATCATGCTGCTCTTGAGCATGAAGAAAACCTTGAAAAAGTGATCTAAGTGCAAACTAGACTAAAAAAACAATTTAGAAGTGTAAACTATGTTCATCCTAATAACCTTAAAGTAATAGTTTCAATGCCAATATTAACTGCATCACTGAACAAAAGAATGAGAATTATACAATGACTATATATACTGCCACTGAAGATGATGGTTTATGCTTGCTCCTTCAAATATTTAAGAGAAACATCTCATTCTTCAAAGAAGAAGGGAAAGTGAAGTCCAAATAGCTGAAGAGAGATTAAGTATCTTTGAAATCCAAGTGACAAGAAGAGAGGGCAAAACTGCATGCAGGAAGAAAAAGGGCATGCTGAGCATTGCACAGCCTCCTCAGAACCATGTTATTTTGATATTCCTATATGGTGGAAATTTATTTTGCAGGAAAACAATACAAATTACAGAGTTTACTTGTTTTGACTTCTGAATACGAGTTGCTATGTGTTGCAGTACAAGCCACATCTGAATTTCAGTAAGCCTTAGTGTAAACCTAATTTTATGACCCTAATACCTGTATTTGTTGTAATTAATCAACATACCTGCAAAAAGAATATGTTTCTAAAAAAACAACCTACCTTCAACTTTCTTTCATGTTTCAATAGGGACTGGTACCCATGTCTGTAACACACTTTTAAGTATGCTGAAGAGATTGACTATCTAAAACCCCCACCACATTGCTAGTAGATAGACAGTACCTATTAATTATTGATATGTCATGTTTTGACAATATGAGCCACAATAGCAATAATTTGAAGTTCACCACAGTATGCCAGAGTCCTGTCCAAATGACAGATCATTTTTCTAAAGACAGATCTTTTCAAATTTACTGATGCCCATCAAGATGACTCAGGAATATGGCACATGACAGGCAAGGACAGACTGAGAGAAGTCAATTTGTTGAATTCCAGGAAAACAAGCCTCACAAGTACTTAAATGTGTGCAAATACCCAGTTAGAGGGTACAAAGACGGTGCAATTAAGTTCCTCTTGGAGTTGTGCAATAGAAGACCAAGGTCACAAGTTATAACAATAAAGATTCCAGTTAGATAAACAAAGAAACATTTTCCACCGCAAGTGTTCAATACTGGAAAAGGTGTCCAGAAAGCCTATGGGGTCTCCAGCCTTGGAGATACTAAAAATTTGATGGAAAAGGCTCTGATTAAACTTTTCTAGTTGACCTGGCTTTGAGCAGAGCCTTGGCTCAAATGACTTCAAGACACCCCTTCCTAATTATTTTTTCCATAGTTCTAAAATGATTCATTTATATTTCATTAAATTCTTCAGCTTTTCAACCCTAAAATATCACTGTATGTAGAAAAACTTCCATTTTCTTTTGGCTCTACATAGAGTCACACTGGTTTCATGTTTAAAAAAAAAAAATATTGAAAAGGAAGACACTACCAAAAGAAACTCCATGGAAGAGAAGTTGTGAATGCTGTAAATGCCCTAGGGCAAGATATTGGATTGTTACAGCTCTAACAAACAAAAAAACACTCAAAGCAAACAAACAAAACATATTTGTATAGACGAGACAGAGGTAAAAACAAGGCAAAGAAAAAATTGGTCAGCAGGGAAGAAACGAAACATCGTATGTACCCAAAAAAAAAGTCTCTATTTAGGTGTGGACAATATGGAAAATTGAGAATATAAATTCAGCTGTGTTAGAGTTTAATCCCATCCAGCAACCAAGCCCCAAGCAGCCACTCACTCACCCTCCCCGCAGTGGGATCAGGAAGAGATTGGAAGGGTAAAAACCAGAAAACTCACAGGATGAGATAAAACCATGCACACAAGCAAAACAAAGCAAGGAACTCATCCACTGGTTCCCATGTGCAGGGAGGTATTTTCTGCCATCTTCTGGAGAGCAGGTCCCCATTACGTGTAATGGTGACTTGAAAAGATAAACACCACCACTCCATCCCCCTTCTTTCTTCTTCCCCCCAGTTTATATACTGAGCATGATGCTATATGGTCTGGAATGTCCTTTTGGTCAGTTTGGGTCACCTGTCCTGGCTGTGTTTCCTCCCAGCCTCCCAGGCATCCCCAGCCCCCTTGCCAGCAGGGCAGTATGAACTGCAGAAAAGGCCTTGGCTCTGTGTAAACCCTACTCAGCAATAACAAAAACATCTCTGCATTATCAACCCTGTGTTCAGCACAAATCCAAAACACAGCCCCATGCCAGCAAATGTGAAAAAAGTTAACTCAATTTCAGCCAAAAACAACACAAGCTGCTTTTGTAAAAATATTAGCATCACAAATTTAAAAAAAAATCTACAGTTCACAGGAAAAGAAGATTTTTGCAGTGATTCATTAGCCAAAAGTTTACTTAAGAGGTTTTTTTAGCAATGGGTTTCTATTTACCGAGAAGCTTCTCTTGAAATACTGGGATTTTTAAGTGTCAGTTTTGTTACCTGAATCATGGACTCTGAGAGCTGTGTTTCATCTACTTCCAATATCATCATTTTGATCTCTTCATAAGGCACTCGGAAAGATCCAAGGAAAATTGCTAAAACAAAGATTTCACAAATAATGAAGAAAGCAAGAAAACAACTATCTTGCTTCTACTTAAAAAACAGCAGTAAAACAGGTCATAGCATCTGCAGATTAACAAACACTATGTCATGTAATATAGGTAAGAGATAACAATTTTTAATATATTTTTAATCACTATTCTCTTTCAATTCCAGCCTTCTCCATATCCATTTGTTATGTACAACATCCAGCATCACAGATGACCTCCAGAGGCAGTCAGAGACAAATCTACTCTGCAGAAGAATAACTGCTATTACAATATCTTGTGCTGAGGTGACAGTTAAAATTTTTTTCAACAGTCTTGTCAGAGCTTTCTCTTGAAGAAGCACCATGACAAACCAAAACCATAGAACCAGAAAACAAAATGCTCTTACATGCACTCTTTATTTATTCACCATAATCCAATTATTTCTTATTTAATCTTTGATGGCATTTATGAATCTATTCTTCCTAGTGTTGCCCTGGTTTTTGTAAGCCTTCTGTTTTTAACCTTGGAGTCAGATTCTTTCTCACACAGTTTCATGTAAACAATAGCCAGTGTTTACTTAACGGTATTTTCTGGTTTTCATTCCTTTTGTGATAAGAGAGCTTTGATGAGCACCTTTCTTCTCCAGTGGGATTGAGAAGGAAGTGACATGCTCTCCAATCCTTTGTGGAGTTGGGACGTGTATAAGAATGAGATAATGTAAACAATAAAGGTCTTTTCTTTCCTTTCTGCTGACCCTGGCAGGTGTAAGAGCCTCTTTATCGTGTCTCCGCAGACACATCCTAGCACTCCTCTCCATCAAAACTTTATCTTCTTTGTTTGCATATTATTCCGTAATACCAAGTATTGCCTACTTTCTGTAAAGTTCATGAGATGGCCAGACATCCTGCAGACATTATCATCCTTCTTTTGACAGGGGGTGGGGAAATGCAGGGGAAGGGGGGCAGCCAGTATTCCTTGATGAATATATTGAAAATACAAATAGATTAGATACATAGCTGTATGCTCGCACTTCAATATCTACAGCCTAGAACAGAAATTATCTTTAACTGCTTTTGGGATCTTGTTAAGTGCTTCAGCTGTATCAATTCACATGCTTGGGCTTAAAAACAACAAGCACATATTTAAACACATTTTTAAAAAGAAGTGGTTACCAGGCAATCAGACAATAGAGAAAGGCATTTTTATGGAATATTTATACATTACTTTGCAGAAAAGAAACCCCAACAGAATCTACTTACACAGATTCTGTGCAATCTTAGGATCCAAAACTTTTAATTCTTTGATTCGTTTCTTAATGGATTTCTTTTCCTCAAAATCCTCCTCCTCTCTTTTTACTGCAAAGTAAACACAAATACAATCATGGTTAATTCTTAATATTTAGAGGAAACATTCATGAATTCAGAAAGCATATTTGCTATCAAGCATAGTCAATTTACAGAGAAAAGATGATAGGAAACACCGACAAAAAAAATAGAGAAGTTTTGCATGTATTGCTTGTATACCAAAACTTTTGCTCTTCAGCCAAATTTGTCAGCTTGTTAGCCTTCTAGATTTTTTTTTAATATATAGGACCTGACTAAACATGCTAATATTAATTGTACAAATTCAGTCATATTTAAAATATCATGCAACATGCTCCAGCTACCCTGGCCAGGCTAGGACTATGAAATGGATTTTAACAATAACAAATCTTAAAAAACATGGCAATATGTCTCAACACAGACATTCATCTATTTTTGTGATTGATTTTGTCTAGCTATATGCACCAAAATCATCAAAGACCACTGGCTTATTAAAAACTTAAAATTACTTTGGAATATAGATGAGTCATTATATACCCATATAGCATAAAGATTTATATATATATCTATTTTCCTTCCCCTTCAAGAAGACGTATTTTTAAATATGTAATGTAATCACATTATTAGAAAATACCACAAAGAAAAAGTGATTTGATAAACATATATTAACATTGCTGGAGATTTTGGCTTATTCTTCCTTTTCAAAAAATTCATACAAATAGGATTTCCCAAATACATTGTGTAAGCTAAGTTTATTTCTCATTATTCACACTTAAGAATTTCACTTAAAATAACAACATCGGCTTGATAAGGTATTAGTAGGAATTATTATGCAAACAAACTAAGAAGCGAAAACCACACAAATCTTTCCTTAAATACAGTCTGGTTGTACTCTCTGCTTAACTTTTCCTTCTTCCTCCCCTCAGCACAAATCTTCACTGTCAAATGTTATTTACCAAATGTAGTGCTACCGTTTATCTAATTCTATATACTATTTCACAAATGAAATTAGTTTCCAAGCTTTTACAGTATGATTGTTCCAAATTAAGTTACACATGCTTCAAATATTTGAGAGTAGAAAATGTGCTACAATAATACAATGTGCTACTGACTTCCGAAGGAGATAGATATAGATGAGAAGTCCTGTCAAGGAGACACAGGATTAAAATTTCTAGCTCAGTGATGATCCTTGACAAAACTAGACATAAGCATGAATTATCAAGAGGATTTCCCTAAGCTGAAATTAATTCTGAAAATGTTAAGAGAGATATTTAAGAGCTACATCATTCTTAAAAAAAGTTTTTCTAAGCTCAATAAATTTTGCCAAGGATTGGGACGCAGACTAAATGACTTTTGAGGTCCTTGAGCTTTGTTGTCTAGGATACAACCAAAGAGATAAGGATTTCAAGACCTCACATCGGGATTGAAGGAACCAGATTCAAGTCCCTTACAAGTAGGTGGAGACACAAATTTGAATTATCTCCTAAATCACTTTTGATACTTTACATCTGCTAGGCAGCATGATGCTCCTGAGGACATGTCACAGTGCAGAAAAGAACCTGTATTCTGCAAAAATGAAATCACTAAGCTAAGACATAAAGCAGTCCTTAGAAGAAGGACTGATATCCAGGGTCTTGGAAAATGGGTTACAAAGCCACAACCCTCCTATTTTGTCTGTTCCCACTCTACCTAGAAAGCTGCTCGGCCTTGAATTTCTTTTAACACGGATTTAACAGAATGGTTAGCACCCTCCTGTACCAGGAAAAACTACACACCCTGCTTACTCCACATGTGACAATAAAAGTAGGTTTTCACCACCCAGGTGAGAACTCTATAGCCCAGGTTCCAAAGAAACAGAACTACATTAAAGCTACTGGATAAAAAGGTTACCACTTAAAGGTTCACTTTTTCTGAATATGCTTGAAGAAGAGCCCTTACTGAACCCAGAAGGGTATGTCAAGGGGCTACAGATCCCAGAATCACATGACTGTTTTCTCCAGCAGTTACACATTTTAACAGACATCTCAAATTTCTTAACTTCTTCAGCTACACACTGAAAACAGTGACTCTTAAAAACATGACTTTTGAGTTGCCTCAAAGTCTTGTCAATACTAGAATTGCAGATTCCACTAGAAGACCTGTAGATCCCTGTAGCATGGGTTCCAAGCAATTTTCATGCCTTAATGAAAATACAGTAAAATCTTTATGGCTACTTTGGAACTTCACAAAAACTATACAAGAAAGAAAATAATTTCCTTTGTAGTCACAATAAAAAGAAGTTAAATTATCTAAATTTATTAATTTGCTTAAACTTGCCCTGACAGCCTCAAACTGGACACTAATAGGGGCAGAAATAGAAAAAAAAAAAGTTTGCCTCTTCCAGGACTAGAAAGCAAGATTTATTCAATACAAGTCTTAGAGATAATACAGAAATACACAAACATGGAAAAAAAAAATTAAGAGTTAAACATGCACCACTTCATTCCCTACTTAAAACAAGAAACAATGCTGCAAATGAACTGGCTAATAGGCTCAGGAATTTTCACCCAGGAGGGGGTTATGCGCAATGTTACAGCACTACTTAAGGCATCGCAAGACTAAGGAAAAACATACAAGCATATAATGTATCTACTCTAGGAAACTCATGCAGGAATTATATGCAGAGTTCTACAACTATGCAACAAACTAAATTACTGCAAACTTACATGATACTTCCTCAGCAGAATTCAGGTCACGTCCTTATGTAGTTGGCAGCAATAAGAAGCAGAGGACATATATTACTTTTCTTGCTGGTTTGAAACATTGCGCTTCCCACTGAAAACTCTGATACCTCCTACTGCCTCTAGAAATTTTTGCCTCCTTTGCTAATGTCCTGGTTTCAGCCAAGGACACTAGTAATTTTTCACAGGAGCCATGAGGGGGCGGAGGCTAGAGCCATGTGGGCATGGCCAAGACACTGTGCTATTCAATCCCATCTCACCTTATGGCCAGGGAGGAGAGAAATGGGTCTCTCTCTTGCTTCCTGGAAAAGAGGGGGAAGGAGAGGGCATTCCTTTTCCAGGGGACCAAGCAACAAACAGAATGGTGGGGTAACGCTGGTCCCAACTGGATAGTCTGTCTGCCATGTTTCTCATTGTCTTGGGCTTGGGGGAAAAGCATGGGAGCAGACGGTCTGTCAACCATTTTGTTCACTGTCCCAGTCAGTGAGCAATTTTTACCTGCAAATCTTTTTGTAAACTTTGTTATTAACATTGTTGCTGCTACTGTTCTTATCTCACTGCTGTTCCCAGCAAATTGCTTTTATCTCAACCCATGATCTCTGTGTTTTTTATCTCCCACTGGAGATGCCATGGGGGTACTAAATGAGGGAGTGCCACTCCTAAACCATGATAGGTGGCCAAAAAAAAGAGCCTCCAAAATCCCAAGAAGCATAACTATTCTCTATTTCCATCAAGAAAAAAGGGAAAAGATCTCACAGCAGAGGGGAATGAATAAAAATATCTGAACAGGTGAAGTAAGAATCTAGACTAAAAGGAAATCAAAGAAAATAAGCAGCTAAATTTTCATTTGTGGAGAGCACTGGAATAGAGGGGAAAGTATACAGAAGAAAGAAAATGGGAACATCTGCTTACAGTGGAAGAAAAGAAAGCAGCCTAGTGGGAGCGGGCAGCTGCTGCAGAAAGGAGGCTATTGAAGGAAATAGATGTGAGGTGTTACCACGCTAATAAGAGAAGAATCAAACCAGGGGATCACAAAATACACAGACAGTTCTCACAGCTCCAGAAGTTTGATCTTACTAAACCACTAACATTTTCAAAATTACTCTTTTTTTAGCTATTATTCAACAGAAAACCACACACCCTTTAAAGTTCTGTCTGTATGCTAAACCTGTCCCACTGCGGGACATACACATGGCCCTAGTATCTGAGCTGGACAATATTTCGCCAGTAACTCGTCAGATGCTCCTACTCTGCCCTCTTCGGCTGAGAAACAAAGTGCTAGAGCGTTTTGAAACACACAGAATGCGCCTCCCACCCTTAGCAGTTCCTCTTCATACCCCACATCCTTAATAACAAGACTAAAATAAACAGATGTGGTTGCCAACATACACACACACAAATACCCCAAAGGAGTTTTAGATACTGGACAAATTGCTTTTACTGTAGCCAACTACCTCCACCTGTGGCAATGACCTGACTAAAATTAGGGTCCTGAAAAGGGTAGTGACAGGACTGTTTTACAAATATTACAGTTGGAAGCCTACAGAATAGCACTTCATAAAATTGTGGACTGGATCCTATGGATCTACTCTGTAGAACTCTGAAACAACTACATTCTTGGTAGGTGACACTGAAATAATCTACATTCATAAACTGCAATGCACATTTCTATTTCTGCCACCAGTCTTGATATAATCTGCTACCCACAATCTTCAAAAGAAAAACAATGTCTGCGCATCTGTATGCTAGAGAAAAAAAATCTTCTAAAATACATCACCCTAGTGAAACAAAATAAAACACCCTTGAAACAGAAGCTTCAAAAGGAATATATCCAAACACTTAGATCTGAACATTTATTTTTAAAAATCTGAATTCCTATTTCAGGTGAAACTTGAAAACTACATTACACAGAACACTCAGCTGATGGAGCTATTTTGTCACTAAGTGGAGTTATTTTGTCACTAAGTAACAGAGCATACAGAAGATTACACATGACCTTACACTTTTCCTAGCCTCTTAGCTAAGACAAGAGTCATCTTGCATTCTCTCTTCACTGAAAAATGAAAGAACAAGCCCGGGGTCATGGACTCAAAGGATGTACCCATACCAAGTGTCATTATGAAAGTAGATACCTACTTCATCTGTATAGAACTCTAATTCTTTAAAGTAAATGATATCTTGTGTCCCATATACTACAGGTATTCAACTGAAAAACCTGTAGTCTTTATCTCCTAGAAGTTATCTAGAATCAAAGGAACAGATTTTTAATAGAAAATGAGGTAGTACCTAAATAACAAATCCTGCAGACCTTCTTAGTTATTCAAAGCTAAAATGGGGAGCACTTTGGTATCAACCACTATCGGGGTTGGAAGTGACTTCTGGAGGCCATTTGCTCCAAGCCCCTTACTACACAGGGCTATTTACAGCCAGGTGCCCAGCACTGGCTTTTGAATATCTCCAGGGATGGAGGGAGAGTCCAAAACCTCCATGGGCACTCTCTGCCAGTGCTCAGTCTCCCTCACAGTAATAAAAAAGTGCCTTGCGATGTTCAGGAGGAATCACCTGTGTTACAGTTCATGCCCATTTCCTCTTGTCCTGTCACTGGGCACTACTAAAAAGTGTCTGGCTCCACCCTCCTTGCACTCTCCCTTCAGGTATTTCTGTAACCTGGCAAGACCCTCCCGAGCCTCCCCTTTCCATGTTAAACATTCATGGCTCTCTCAGCCTTTCCACACAGGAGGGAGGCTTCAGTCCCTTCACCATCTTCCTGACCCTTTGTTGGACTAATCCCAGTACATCCATGTCTCTCTTTTACTGCGGAGCCTCAAGGTTGACACAGAATTCCGGGTGGGGCCTCACCAGTGTTGAAATCAAAGGATGGACAAGGAATATGAGTCTTTTGACTGACAGGACAGAAACTTTTAAAGACTTGGTTTGTTTTAACAGCTTCATGACTACCATCCCATAGTACGACATGCAACAAAAAAAAGCAAACCTTTAGTCTCAAAAAA
>VYXC01010316.1:0-37057 GCA_013397175.1 Platysteira castanea | reverse complement strand
CACTTCTGCACATGTAAAAGCAAAAACAAGTGTCATGGCAACATCGATATAGCAGCTTAATTTTACCCAAAATGAAGCACAAGAATGGGAAAATACCCATTCTATCAGGGAGTGTTTTCTGGTTTCTACTTTCAGAAATCACGACTTCTAAACATTATGCAATCACCACTGAAGGTTCTTTGTCAGCTATGCTCCTGCTATGCTCTCCCTCTTTTTCCCCTATCAGAAATACAAACACCAAACACCTCCAGGAAAGGAAGTGGTCTGAGCTCTGTCCTTAGCCAAATACAATGATCTGCCTTCATTTAGCAGGGTGGAGATGCTCAGACTTCAGTTCATGAACCTCTGAAGAAAAGGTTCTCTTTTTCATTTTCTTTTTTATAATACACTTTACAAAACTTGGCTTAGTGATTTTAAAGTCAGGCTAAGAACAGATAAAGAGATACTGTGTCATAACAATATACTCATAATGTCATGTTTGATATTTGAGGTGCGAGGTTGAGAAGAACTGGCTTGATCAATATTCAAAATCAGGACAGTAATTCCAACTTGTATCTTTTTTATCCACTCTAAAAAATTAAGACTTTGTTCCTCAGAAAGAAAAAAGGGAGCTGTTGTCTTTTTGAAATTATTCAGCAGTTGAACCCAAAATGCCTTTTACCCAGTCAACCTGAAGAAAAATGTGGCTGTATTTATACTGCTCAATAAGAGGAGGAAGGGAGGTTATACAGCAGCTTCCCACTTCCAAGTAGAGCCTTCAATTTTTCATGACTACTTTAAAACTGCTCACACTAACACAGAAGATAACCAAAACTGTATTAGACACTTTATTAGACAATGAAGAAAAGCAAAATTCTTCTTCCAAAGCTTTGCAGTCCCTTTTAGCTGTATTAATTTCCACACCGCTTCAAATACTTGAAATAGTAAATGACATATGTAAAAACGATTGCCTAATATTTCAACAGTTAGGTCCCCAAATACTGAGTTTGTACCATTCCAATGCTCAAAATTAACTCTATTCAGTACCAAGTAAAACCAAACAGTGATGTTTCTCTACACTATACACTTGCAAAAATATGACATTGAGATTAGAAATACACGAGCTTACTCCAGCTGTATAAAGTTGATATTTTTGTTGCTGTTGATCAGCAGTACCAACATAATTGATTCATTATTAAGTGACTGGGACATGCACTTGACAGCTACAATTTCCCTTCCTATCATCCAGGTTTTCAGTAGCACACACTGAGACTCTGCACAATAATTCTACCTACTAAAGCTGTTTCACACAGAAATGATCCAGAATTGCCTTCCTGCATTTACTTTCTGAGAAAAAAATGCAACCACATAAGCTACAAATCAAAAAACAGTAACAGAGCTGTTCAACTTTTAAAATATTCTTTTTTTGTGTCCACTTAACTTCAAAAAAACACATAGATCTAGACTGACTATACATGGCACTCAGAAACATCATTTTAATCCTCTCAGTAAATATGCAAAGCTACTGTTCTTTACATTTACAC
The DNA here is from genome assembly GCA_013397175.1 of Platysteira castanea. NCBI lineage: Eukaryota > Metazoa > Chordata > Aves > Passeriformes > Platysteira > Platysteira castanea. The sequence continues at coordinate 35,534 of VYXC01010316.1, read as the reverse complement.
TAAATTACTTTACACATCTAGAAGCATAATTATTTCTAAGCTATGACCTGTATTTTATGGGAATGTTGGTTTGAAAAAAAAATCCTTTTTTACACATTAGAGAAATTTACAAAATATTACTTTATGATTTGATCTTGAAATGTACCGTGATAAAAGCCTTTTCCAGGAAAAACTGACACGTTGGTATAAGATGACATTTCTTCATTAGAAACTATAAAGGTAGTATTCTTGTAAATCTCTATGGGTGTATTTAAATCTACAAGTTAACTATAACAGAAAATACATTTTAAAAGACTGCTACTGTTGCAGACTGGGAAAAAAATTGTATTTTTAAAGCTGCATTGCCATTATTTTCAATACATACTAAAAATGGTATTTTTAACTGAATATTTTTAAAAATCAGTTCTAAACTGCAACACAAAAAGAAAGAAAAATTTAAAAAATATTCTTTGCTTCCTAATCTCTAAAACAATAGCACACATATCTATTTATCAAAAAAGCAGAGGTTGCAAGGTTTACAGAGAAGCACAAATTAGTAACTTATACAATATGATGGTAAGATCCATTTTTACTAGGAATGTAAGATGAGTAAAGTTTGGAATCTTTTGTACATGTAGAAAGGTCAAAGTAATATAAGACATAGCACAGGCTGAAAAAAGATTCAAGAATATAGTTGCTATGGTGAAGACAGAAGGAAGCAGAAAGTCAAAAAGACATGCATAAATAGTTTCTAAAAAGTATTTGGATACATAACAAAAAGATGTGGTGCAATAATGTAACACAAGATGTTACAGTGGAATCACATAATACATGCAAAATTAAAGAAAATAAAAAATTAAATACAAAGACAGAAACATACATTAAAAACCTACTGAGAAATCTAAAGCAGTGCAGAGGCAGACATTTAACAGATCATTACTATTTACTACAAAATGCAATATTGTATAATTCTTATAATAATGTAATAATAATGTATAATTTGTGATCGTTATTTTTTGTTAGAAGAGAATCTTGTTGATTACAAAAAGACTGCATACATAAGATTTTTTAAGATCATATTATATTCATATGACATAATCATTACTCAGTAATGAGTGTTTGATTTTGTTTAAACCATTTGAGATCTAAGGTGACAGAAGTGTTTATTTAACTTAAATTATCTCAACCATTAAACTATCAGGCAGATTTAAACATGCTAAAACTCAGAAAATTTATCATCTTATACTTAAGCAACTGAACTGTAATTTTTAAACATTAGTTTCACATCAAATAGCAACAGTCATAGCAACAGGTATAATTCTGATCTACCTATTCTTACAAGTATATGTAAAGTCCTCAAAGTAAGAGATTGAGGTTTAAAATGAACTAGAATTAAGGAAACCATGATGAACAAAAGCCCAGTTATAAAAATGTTTGGTTTGCTCTAATAAGGGCATGTCCGTATCTCACGTATCTGTCTCCCTACAAGAAAGCTACATTCCACCTCAATTAAACTACACTACTTAGCATTGTGGAAAGAGACACCATATAAACTGGAGTGAGCAGAGAGTTTGCAATGTAGATGCATAAAATGCATAGCTACTGTACTATGAGCATCTTAAGAGATTTAGTCTTGAATGTCCAAGAAATAGGAGAATATATTTTCTCTCTGAAACACAGACTATAATTGCATGCATGTACAGTTTTCTGAGAAAAATCTTTGTGAAGGAACTCAGCCTGGCATTTGAAGCTTAATATATACTTAGCAATCATGTTACAGGTGAGTGAGCTCTCAGTTGTACAATGGAACATTCCACTTGATAAAAATATGACAAAATAGTTTCTGATAAAAATCTGAACAAACTAGATGATGTACTTCATGAAAGCAGTATTAACGTATCCTTCAAACTAATAGAAACCAGCAAGTAACAAATTAATCCATTTTTAAGTGTAATAAACAAATCGTGCTGAACACCAAATCTCCAGAGCACAATGGAGTACTTGCATGATAAACAAGTTACAGAGCTCTGTAACTAAAGCCAGTGTCAATCAAGGTCACAGAAAATCTCCATGTGGCTAGACTTGCCATATTTAATAAATAAATCCAGGTATTATCAACAGCATTAACTTGTTAATAGATTAATACAAACAACACAGTCCACATTCTGTAGAAAAAAAGTTAATTAAGAATAAAGAACTACCACGCATAAGTCTGTACTGCAACTCCTCAATAAGCTAGATTAATAGCCTTACATATTTTGCAGGTAGGAATTTATTAACTATCACAAATACTAGGCTTTCAGTCGTACAGTGAATATCAAAAGTAGCTTTCTGACAACAGCCTGTGGACTTCAGACCAAACACTAAAATCAGTTTATGAGATGGTCTTTAAATTCAAGAGGTCACTCATACTGAAAAGCATGCTGAACCTCAGCAGAAGTAGATAAGAAGGGAATTCAGTCACCCAAACTTTATTTCCCATCTTGATCTCCACACTCTTTCCTGTCTGTTAACATTGTTAAAAATATTTTCAAAAGAAATGCGTTTAAAATTAAATGCCAGCTCATACAATTAACGCTGGCTTCAGCTCATAAGCATCAGAAATTATTCTTAAGTATTTCTGTAATAATTTTTGCTAAAAAGTCTGATAAATAATTTCAACTTACTTCCAAAGTACGTCTTTAAAAAAATATTAAAATATTAACTAGTGAAAGAGATTAAATGTTCCAGAGGACAAGAAAAGGCGGGTCATTTGTGGGGGGTTGTTTTATTTTCTTTTTCTCAGAGGAGGTGTTTAACAGCCAAGAAACCATAGTCATTTCTGAGTCTTCTATAGGCCAAGAGATCTGACTGACCTCACACATTCAAGCTGGATACAACTGGATCTATCAACACATTCTAGATTAGAAGTTTCTATTTAACATCCTACACTTTACATCAAATTATAAGATCCCTTTAGACATATTTAAGGGTTTCCCAGTATATTAAATGTAGGTAAAGTAAGACATTAGGAATAGCAAATGAGGTTTTAGAAGTTTCAAGGCATTGTGTGTCAAGCAAAGGATTACACTGTTACAGGGTATTCCCTCTAAGATCTTGAGTTACACTGCTAAGAATCTGTGTGCCCATCACACTAAACACTAAACTCTCCAAGTTTCAAGCCATAATGAGACGGCAAAGAAAGGTAAATGGAGCAAACCTTTGTTTAGATTATACGCTTTAATATAACCTGTAATAAGCAAATTATTCAAGTCTGTTCAGAAGAGTGCCCATTTTAACTACTGATTTTGGACAGGTCAGATACAGAAAAATTTTAATAAAAAGTATTGAGAAAAACATACAAAATGAGGCAATGATTGTTTATTTAGTTTTATGACTTTATACACTGTCAATAAAGTTCTGCTTCTCTTGAAATAAGTCTTGAAAGAGAAGAACACTAACAAAACCAAACAAGAAGAAAAGGAACATCTAGGAACTGCAGCCACAAGTCAATTTATCAGAAAATGTAACAGATAAAATTGCTCTATTCATAAAATACTCATGAAGGTATCTGTGGCACAAGGAAATTGCATCACATACCTCTAGACACCAGATTATTTAGGTACCAGATTATTTTCTTTCCTTAGGGATACAAGGACTCTCATATGTAATGTTCAGTAAATAAGTCATAGCTTCTTATTGTTGAAGACTTATTAAGTACCATAAACCAATATTTTTCAATAGCAATCTACAAGGAAAACAAGCCATTAGAGCTACCATGATTCATACATATCAATGTATATCTGAACATAAAACAGAGAGAGGGTTTTAGGTTGATCTGGTTACTTGCAGCAAATAACATCTATCCTTCCAGATTTTAACTATAATAAAATGAAAAAGGGGCAAGTATCATACAGTGTTCTCAGTACTGTTTCTGATAGTGATGCATCTATCCAACTTTTTGAAAGATGCAAGCAGTTTGTATCTTTTTTTCTCCAAATAAATACGTTTGAAATATCAGTTATATACTAAAACTAGTAAAACTTGCTTGATTATTTCAAGTCTGCTATACTACAGTGCCCAGAACTAAGATATTGAAACGAAAGCACGTATTTCATTCTCAAAGGAAGTTTATCGAGCAGTGCTGTCATACATCCACAGGCTGATTTTGTGCAAATAGTCCTTACTTCCTCCTATCAATTTCCAGAAATCTACATTAAAAAACTTTATAATTTATACTAGATGATGTGATTTTCCCAGCTACTGCTTATCTTCACTTGTATTCAACAATACAAAACTACCTGGTAAAAATACTTCCAAGAAACTACATTGCTTTTCATATTTGCATTTATACTGTACTTTGCATAAGTCTCCTCATATTATACAGTGTATTTTTTGTGATTGCACTTAACAGTTTGAGCCACATAAACTCTACAAAAAGGCACATGTTATTTACTTGCAGTCAGTGGCACGAGATGTGCAGTAAAATAAAATGTAAAGAGTTACATAGTTCTCAACTCTGAAACGGGGTAAGAGGATTTATCTCAAATCAGAAATATAACCCATTTGTTTAGCTATAACATATACGTTATATAGAAAGAGACAAAAAAGTTCCAACTTCTGTAGGAAAGAAAACAGGATGCACACCAAATGTGTAAATCACCTTAACCTTCTCCTCAGAACTGGAGAGTATAACTGAAGACTATGTGGTAATCTGCAGCACAGATCCTTTTCCAAGAACACATCAGTGTTCTAATCTTAGAACAGTTTTCACAATTTGCACATTAAAAGCTTTTAATCACTACTGTAAAAAGAATACAAAGAGTGAAGTAAATTTAGTAATTTAGGTACATGATTCATAATCCACAAAAGAACCCTTCCCATTAATTCACAGCGTAAGTGCGTAGCAATATTTAAATATACTCAAAGATTTAACATTCAGTGTACTATTCTATATAAATAGCAAAGAAAATGCTACCATTTTCTTTGAATTAAAATATTCTATGAAAAGCTCTTTCTAATATGAAAGAGAAATATGTAAAACTGACACAAACAGGAATCAATGAGGCAATTTGATTCTAGGTTACAAGACAACAAGTGCTATTTCACTGAAAATAAGTCTTGTGGTAAATAACACTGACTTCACGTTTCCAAAAAGTACAAAAGAGTTTTCTAGTTAAAAGCAAGGATATACATCTTCCAATTACAGAATCACATTTCTTCTGCATTATTACAGATGTACAACTGACATTACTTACGACATTTGTATTTCTTAGGGTTTCCTCTCCTCTTTCACCAAACCTGTAATAGCTACGCAGTAATACAGATCATTTACTGTACTATGAGACACTCTTGTGGTACATTAAGGAATGAAGTGATGAGCCAACCATAAACAGAGAAAGATTCAAACTCAGAAAGCATCCATTGCAAGCAAGCTTTAAGAATATTTACCGTTTGAGAATATTTTATTAAAAAGCAAGCAGGAGAGATCTGCAGTATTCATTCTCATTGAAATGCTGCTCTATCTGACACACTATTTGACAGAAAGGCTGGAATTGCAAGTGAATTCTTGTCTTTGTTGGCTAGAGAACACATCAATACCACATCACACTATAAAACTGAGTGTAACTTCCTATTATGTTAAAAAGAGTATGTATTTCTGCATTAAAAATAGATATTTGATAATCTAATGTATCTACTTAAGTTGGAATATCAGACAAATATACTGTGAATATAGTTCTAGGCTAATTCTAATTAGCATGCATTTAAACCTCTGTCCAGAAAGCTTCTCATTCCTCCAGCAATTCAGGCAAACAAAATTTGTATAATTAAAACTGCTTAAATTCCTGCTCCTCAAAGTCTGTGCTAGAGTTCTATGAGACTGAAGATGGTGTAGTCTCTATTACAGAGACTCTGCATAATTAGTCTAGTATGCAGATCTGGTTATTGAACACATTTTTAATGAAGAAAATTATAATTTATCATATGAGAATAATAATAGTAGTATTTCTTTACTATCTCATCACACATCTTTGCATTAGCCACAAAGTGCTGGAAAAAGACAAAAAGGGAAAAATAAGTCTGTTTTGTACCAGTTGGAGCCTTTTTGATATTGTTTCATTAGCATCTCCAAATGCTGTAGAATAGGATTTTATCCCTCTCGTCCTGTTATATTCATGTATGCATAATAGTTACATAATAGTGACTACCTAGTCACTAGACCTTGCAGACTTTTGAGGAATTAGTCTCATCTTTGATGCATGAAAATTATTTAGTAATTCTACTAGTAAACAGCAACAACATATTCATTCTATTTGACCTGAATATCACTATACGTAAATGTGGTTCCAGCAGCAGAATTATAATTAGATTAAATCTATATGACTTCCCTCTCCCCCCGCCGCAAAACACTGAATACAAATATTACCCTGAGTCAGCTGGTGATCACAGAATAAGCCTTAGCTTCAGAGTCTGGTGTGCCGTAAGTACCAAGAGCTATAGAGACAGGCCAGAACAAACACCAAGAGTGGTACAAATTACCAATTTTTGTTATTATTTTTAAGAAAGTTAAGCATAATACAATTTACATTTCATTCTCAAAGCAACATGACTTCCAGCAAAATTAATGACATTTTTTTCTTTTACAAATCAGAGACACATTAGCTCCTTGACACAAGGAATTTGTCCTTAATTTCTCTCATTCTTTTCATATTGACTTATTTTTGCCACTGCAGTTTTGAGAGGGCTTTATATAGTTCCAGATATGCTTCCTACTTTGAGTTTTGATCTGTACTCTCAGGTTCTCAGCAACAGAAACCTGTAGATCAGAACTGTCTACTTGCAGCGCATACAAGTATCCTGTTCTCAAAAACCTATTTTTTTTAAGTGGTTGAGACTCTTTCTGTTTATTATAAAGCATGCGTCTGCACAGCTCAGGTTACCTCACCATTTGTCCCCACTTGATCACTACCTCTTCCTGATTCTGCTGAATAAGGAAGAATCCCAGGTACATTCTGAGAGTCAACTACTAGCAGCAAATGGATTCTATCTTCCTCATTTAAAGTTTGAACAAGTCCATTTATCACTACTGCTTCTCTTCTATAGAGCATTAAAACAGCAATTCAGTTCACACTACTAGATTAGTACTGAAAATAAACTTTCTCTTTTGGCTTTTTGCAGTTAAGATGATCTAACCTGGTTTGATTTTAGCTACATCTATCCATATTTGTTTCTTTTCACAGCAACATTATAGGTCTGCTGAACTACAGATGACAAGATTTTTTCTGCAGTGTGCAACCATGCCATGAATCCCAGTTTCTCTTCATGCATTCCAGCTATAGCTACCTTCCATTTTGTCAGCTTTGGTAGCAGCTTTTATTCAAACAATCTTGCTGAACACCGATTTGCTATTTCCATCCTCCCACTGTTTCAAATAAATGACCCAGTATTTCTCAAGATCTTACACTGAAATGCCAGCAACAAGAAGAAACATTCTGTTTCATATATATCAAGTACATAGCAGCCAAATTTTAAGTGCCACAAGACATTACAACGCACAGTGTAGGAACTGCAAAGATAAGCAGTCACCCTAAGCAGGCTCTTCCTAGCTTCTTATCCTTGCCAGCTATACATATGCATTTACACATTTAGGAAAAAAGGCATTTATATATCAAAGGACAAGTCAGATTGCACAGCAGGAAACATTTAGTCTTTACAACTGCTAAGCTGAGTAACAGAGCAGATGAAATTTCTCAGTTTCATTACTCGACTGATGTTAGAGGTAAGGTTGTAGAAGAACTATATTGTGCGTTAAAAAGAAGAGTTCTACTAACTTGTAAAAACAGGAAGAGTGGAGCAGCAAAGCCATAAAACAGAAATACGAAGTTGTTAAAACCTACAGGATATGCTGTCCATGCCCTCATTCTCATAAGTTTAAATGACTTTGAATGTAACAAACTGATCCAGAGGAAGAATGCATCTGAAAACACAACTATTTCACTGTAAATATTTAACTATTGTGCCAGCCAACAACTACTACACTGCAAACACATCCTGCCCTATTATGAAAGTTTTCAGAATGTGGAACTAGATTATATCCTATGTAAAAGAATATTTTGTTAGAACTCTGATTTAACTGCCAAAAAAATCCTACAATTTCAGATCAAACAAATTCTCTCAATTCTTACACAGCCTTCAGAACCTAACTGCTCTTAATGGGGGGTACATCATCTACAGGACATTTACAAAAGTGCTTCATGGTGATGTGTATTTCAGAAAAAATATTGAAAGAGCCTCATTAAAATACCTGTCAGCAAACTATTGTGGCAAGATATTTAGAGACTAGAAAAATCTATTCAGAATGAGGAAATTGTATGGGAAATTTATCATGTTAAGATTATGCAGAGAACAGTAGCCCATAATGGAAGCCTGTTTCACAGAAGTTCATGCGAAGTACTCAAATTACTGGTTTTTTAAATTAAGACCTCACTTTACTACGAAAATAAATTACATATTAAATAAGGCCAGGTCATATTTACACAAAGTTAGTAGATAATGAAGAGTATGTAATCTTAGTGGGTAAGGAAAGAAAATATCTACAGCCCATTTTTACATATGAGTAACTTAAAATATTGTTGAAGCTGAACCTGATCAAATGCAAGCAGAACCAAAGGCTCTGCCAAATATAATACTGCTCAAGTCTGTATGGCACACCAGTACCCAAGTACTGTCTAACAGCTGCCTAATTGGACATCACTGCTCCATTAACACATTATCTCCTTGATTTTTTTTTTTTGTTTTTCAAAATGAATTGTCCTTGAAATGAATTTCCTCTGAAACAAGCCATTCACTGAAAAACTACATGATAGATTTTCTAAAGAACAAAAACTAGGGCTCATGGAAATTTAAATGCTAATAATTTTCATCAGCAGTGACTTTGAAGGTTTGCCAAATAAGGTTTGCTAAACATTTCCTGCATGTAAATTATTTTGCTCAGTTCACAATGAAAAAAGGCTACAATAGAAGCAGAACTGCAATGAAGATTTTACTACACTCAGATACAGTGTTACCTTTAGTCAGATATGAATGACTGCAACATTAGATTAGAAATTCATCAAAAGCACTTTGTGTATAAACATGTAACAAAAGTAAATAGGAGGTAAAAACTCATGAAAATAGGTTTGTACAAGGTGTAGAGTTTTATAGTTCCTGTGTGATACAAAACTAGCAAATTAATTCATGCAGAATCCTTGCCAGTATAGTGACAATTATATTTAAGTTCTTAAAGTGAGTATTTTCCATTAAATAAACAAAATTATTAGACTGAGCAGGGGCACTAGGATGACTTTCCATAACTTGCATTTTAAGTTCCAAACCTGTTTTGCTATTCTGTTGGTTTAGGCCTTCTGTATAGTTTAGGCCTTATGAAATTGAGTAGACTTTTTTGATCTCTGGATACATGAAAATTCTATCTCTCTCCTCTAAGATCTTACTAATACACAGTGTGGAAACATTTTTGAGTAGAATCAATAAAGGAAAACTTTTATTGCTTCTAAAACATGAAGCCTTCAAATGCTTTTCCTACCACAATGTTGGGAAATGGGAGTGGAGTGTTTTTGTTACCCTGAATATACTGTCATATTTTCTATCAAACATGAAGTGACTGCAGACCAATGTTGTATTTTGTGTAGAAATCAACTATCAAAAAAAAAAAGAATCAGTTGTTTGAAAGAAAAAGGTAAAGGTGAACTAAAGGAACTACTCTGTCCAGGCATTTCACTGTGGAGAAAAGGCAAGCATTTAATCTGGTTTGGAGCTGACAGGAAATAATAGTCTGTGTGTAGAGGGTAAGAAACAGTTGTTTAGTAACAGCACACACTACAGTTCTGTCAGAAAGTAAAAAGAAGGTAATATAAATTAAAATTATGGTATGAGTAATCCTGTGCTTAGGTAGATGCTTACAAATGCTGCAAAAAACTCTTCAATAATATCTTTTCACTATCTGACCATGTAGTTCCTAACTGAAAATACAAATCGAAGTACCTTACCTAATAAAAGTTTTTCTATTTACAACATCTCCTGACACACTGACTGTTTTCTACAGTCCTACCAGAAGAATGATCTGATGTTACTCATGATTCTGACATAGATTAGGGCGCTGATGACACAGTCATTCAATAATTAATTAATTCAAGGAGAATTCATCCTAAGAAATTGTCAAAGAAAGAGATTAAAGGGGAAAACATGCCACAATTTTAGCTTCAAAAAGAAACAAACTACAACAAAAAAAGCTATTGTCAGGCTATTTTAACAACTGCTATGCTAATTTTTTTTTCAGGTTTTCTACTTTTTGTTTGCCACACATTCATGGAGTTATCTGGATACCAGAGTCAGGTTTTAGGAGCTATTCACATTCTCACCTCTTTAAATACATTTAACAGTCTGAACAACTGCATGCTTCCCCTACCCATGACAGGAAATCAGAAAAAATAAATTAAGGTAAATTAATTTTCCCTAAATTGGGTCTGTTTTGCTGTGACAGTAATTGGTAAGTGATCTCCCTGTTTTTAATTCAATGCACAAACTTTTCCGTTTTATCGGAGCGCAGTTGGGAGGGCATCTGGCAGCCAGCCAAGTTCAATGCACCACAGAAGAATATTCAGTCACTGATTCTTATACATCAATCTCTGCATAACAAATATGAATTGGTACAAATATTTAAAAATAATTAAGAGCAGATATCATTCTATTTGCTAAGAACAGAAACAACTAATATAGTTACTACCAAAGCAACACTAAATATACTATTCACATCTGCATGTGAAGATTATATACTCAAGTTGCAAGATACCGCTGACATTTCAATGCTTTGGTTGCTGTTCCTCAGAAATGCTCAAACTTACTCCTGCCTTCTTCAAAAAGAAACTTTTTTCCTTACTTCATTTTATATGCACAGATCTTTTTGAATAATTTTGCTTTCAGGATCGTTAGGATGATACTGAAAGGCAGCCAAACAAAAGTGTAGCAGGCTTTACTCCTACTTTACTTCTACTGTACACAGTTACATTAAAAGGTAACTCCGGTTACTCAGTACTGTATTACAGCAGAAGTTACTAAACTATATTGTTGACAGTCTTACAGGTTTGTAATAATAAGATTCTACACGAAGTACAGTTTGGAGCTACCTCTGATAAATCCTCTGGAGGAGGAGGAAATTACGAGGATAGCGGGTTCCACCTAATCTTTCAGATGGATGACAGCACGTTCTTTTCCTTATGCAAGGTAGTTGTAGCATGTTAAACATAGCACTAAATTGATTTATATTGCTAATTTGATCTTCTTGGTAGCATTTACTCTTTTCTGGTTTAAAATATTTGAGACTTAATTGGCACTATAGCACCTTAAGTCTTGACTTTCTTACAGAGTATACAGGGGAGAAAAAAAAAAAACAACCTAGAGAGAACTATATTGACCTTTTCGAGACAAGTGCCAACAGAGATAGTACTCCCACAGAAGTGCTTTATTTCTGAATAATCAAGTCTGGCAGGAGCTCTGGTGTGATGGGATCAGACACTGCCATTTCCAATAAGATTAGGATGAAAATCTGTCCTAGTTGATAAAAAAAAAAAAAATTGAGATCATGCAATCTTTCTCTCTTGAGTTTACCATATCAGTTCCCTTTGATATCTAGAAAAGAAAGAAGAGAACATTTCTAATTTTTTCATGCCATCTCCCATTAGCTGCAGTTATCTGCATGTTGCTAAAACTAAGGAAGAATTTACAAGTGTTTTCTTGTAGGTTTGATGTGCAATTTCTAATCCTCATTTGGACTCTATCACTTTAAACATAAGAGTCTTTGGATCAAGTTAAATCAACTTACTGGTAGGATATTTATAAATACAGCACATTAATTATAAAGCACGTATTTCATGAAACTACTAACTTTCTCATGTCCAAATTGTCATTTTGGATTGAAATGCTTCAAGATTTCTTTTTTGGTTAGAGGTTGCCTTCTTGTGTATTCTACAACCTCTGAAGTCTTAGAATCACCTTGGCAAACCACTTCAAGCACCCAAAGGATTACTGTAAGCAATATGTAGCTGGTTCTGTCTTGTTATCCTGAAAACATATCCCACATTATGCCTAAGCACTACAGTCTCACTACATTAATTACACTTACCCACGGACTTCAGCAACTTACTGATATAATCTTCTCCACACCAGTACTCTTCAAAGTATCTCCACAAACCAAGTGTTTGCATGTGAAAATTTACCTTATTTCAGTATTGTAAGTTAAACACAGTAGTTTGAAGCTACTCCAAGCAACCTGGCACTCATATCAATGATTAAAAAACAAGAACTGCAATAAGAGATGTTCCTAGAAAAAACATTAAGCCAGCCTTACCACTTCTTATAATCCATTCTCCTCACTTAGCAAACGAGAAAGTTCCTTCCTACAAACCTTTTCTATTTCTTTTGGACCCTATACTCCTGAATTTTTCTAATGTTCTTTGAACCTGCTGAACTTTTGAAGTTGTCTCCAAGTGGTCCCACCACTTCCTTAGCTAACTTCATTTTCAAAAATTTAAATACACATTTCAAAATTAGCTGAAGGGTCCTTTACAAGAAAATCAAGAACCAAATGAGTATGTGAAGAACATCCTGCTTACACTTATCTATATTTAATGAGTTTTCCCATTATCTTCACACTTCTCCATTTTTAACGCCAACTTTTTTCTTGCAATACTATCTTGAACTCCCCTATCAAGTCACATGCAGCTTTTTTACCCCATAGCTTTAGCTGCTGGCAATTTTTCTGTATTACAATACAAAGTTTACTCAAATCTTGGATATAGTTAAATCTCCCACCTTATTATCACAAAATTTTCAGCTTCTCTAATCTTAACATTTTCTCATCATATACACCACGTGATCCAAGAGCTAACAATACAATATAACATTATTAGAATGGATTTCCATTCACAAGGTTTTGCACAGGGGGTCTCTTTTACCCTACAAGATTTTCATGATTCTAGAGCTCATGCTATCTTTTCTGCAAAGTGTCCCTTCCCTGCCTGTATTTCTAATAATTCCAGCGAAGTTAGCAGCATGTTCGCATCAGAGACCAGTGATTATTCTTCCATCAGGGTTCAAGTGCACTACAAAGCAGTTGTCATTCAATAATGAGCATTTATGTTTGTTCATCTTATCTCTTAGGATTAAGATAACATAAAAGTACATGTAAGCTCCAGGTCTGCTATTCAAAATTTCACATATCAATTAACTTTAAGTCATATACTCAGTTAAATGTTTTCCAAAAATTACAGTAAGAAATTCCTTTAAAACCACTGTTGCCAGAAAGGCTTTATACAGATTTTCTTCACTGGTGTGAGATCATGAGGATAACCCTGGTTGGTAATTTTTAAACTCTTGATATTTCTTTTTATTTCTTTCACGTCTCTTCTAACCACCCCTCATACCAATCCTTCTTTTTGCCTTTAAAATGTATCTGATAACCAAAGATCACTGATGCAAACCATTCACATTCAGGACCTTATTTTCAGAACCTGTCAATTACTTTTCCGTCCCCAAAGCCAGTGAGTAGTCATGGAGCTGTCAGAGGTACATAGAACCAACTCCACCCAGGTAACCAACTCACAACCAAAACCATTGACTAAAACAAACCCACAACAAGGGTAACCATGATGACAATTCAGTGACATTTCACAGGTTAAGAGTTCGCTGTACCAGCCAGGGATATTGCCACGACATGGACAGGGATAATGACCCAAAGTATGCACTCAGGCACTGACACACACGGAGCCCTCTAGTTCAGGCCTTTATGACAAAGGAGTTGGTTTGCCATTATGCCCTTGACTAAATTCAGAATCAATGAAAAAAAAAATCGCATTTTATCTTCAGTAAGCTGCTACCAGAATACCATCAACAACTGATGCTTTGACACTTCTCAGTGTTCATCTCAAGGTTTTATTTTTATAAAACATGTCCTTTCATAAAATGATTCAACTGTTGAAAAGTGACAAAGCCAGCTTTATAACATACAAAAGAAGAGAAAATACCCTCTATCATCCATAGTCTCTGTGGACCTTCCATTATCACCATCACCAAGCAGCACAATGAAAACATTTCCTCCCGTAAAGTACCAAGACTGCTGCCACCAGCAAGTCAAAGAAGTGGTTATTTCCCTCTACTCCCCTTCTCAGGGAGATACTTCCTCACTCTCAGGGAGAAGTATCTGCAGTATTTTGTATGGGTTTCCCCACTTCAAGAAAAATACTGGTATTTTGGAATGAGTACAGCAGAAAATCATCAAGATGAGGGCTGAAACATAAAGATGCAGACAGAAAAGCTGAAAGAGTTGCCAGTCCTAAGAAGGATAATAAAAGAGAAGAGAACACTTACTGTTGTCTCAAATGACCAGACAAAAGGCTGGAAGTAAGAGGGAATGAGAATTCCTGGAGGTGCACAACAAGCAAGAGGAAATAGCCAACAAAAGTTGCAACAAAAGATATTCCAAAAGATATTATGAAAAAAAAATTCACCACAATGATAAATATGGAAAAAGGTTGTCTGTCCCTACATCTCCATCTTTAGAAATACCTCAAACTAAGCTGGACAAAGTCCCGAGCAACATGAACTAGACTGGTCCCTTTACAAAAAGTTGTTGGACGAGGTGACCTTCAGGGGTTTCTTCCATGGTTCATGTCTCTGAAATATCTCTGGCCATACTCAACAAAGGTTTCCTACAGTCTGAAGCTAGGCCCTTTTTTATTCTTGCAGTAGTATTTCTTTCATGCCTCCATAAAATCTTCCATTTTTCAATTCCTTCAGTGCCTCTTCAGAATCAACATAATTTATAACTCCTATACAAACATCTGCTGAATCTTCAAATCTATTCTATACTGTTTGTATTCCTTTTTCTAGCAAAAATTCCTCAGTGGATTATTTACATAGACATAAGAATTCCTTTTCTAGATCAACACTGATATGTTTTTGGCATATTAGATGACAAAATGCACCAACTGAATATTTGAGTACCTCAATTTGATTTTACTTAATGAGAATAAAATTCACTTGAACATTCTGATGCCCGCTTCCTCAACTAGATACCTCTTCTTATGCAAAGATTTTAATGAAAAGAGTGCATAAGCAGACCCTCTAGCAGAGTAGAAACCAGCTCATTCCTTGCACGCCATTATTTGGCTATAGAAACGTTTTCAATTTCTCATCTTTCTGGTTTTAGAGACAAAGCTTTAGAAATAGTCAAGGACTGTTCCCAGTTTGAGTGTAGTGGATTGCTTGCTGATTCTACTTTAGAGAGCCTGGTGTTAAATTTCCTCAAGACTGTGAAGAAAACTGTCCCTAATTTCTTTGGTAAGTTTTGTTACAATCAGTAAGTTAAGTATAAGCTACAAAGAAATATCCCCTCTGTCATGAGAACAAAAGCAGTCGCTTTGCTGTCTTCTGTACTGGAATTCATGTTGTCAACAAGAGACCTTGAGATCTAGTCCAGCCTACTAACATACTTAAGCATTCATGTAAAGTTCTGTAAAACACTCACTTGAACAAAGATAAAATTTAGTTCCATGTTGCCCTTTAAACACCTACTTGCTGTTCTAAATAAAATCTTTAGTGTTTCGACTTCCTTTGAAAAATTAAGATGATGGCACACTTATATCACCCATGTGGGATGAGAGAGATTTCAAAACTTTAAAATTAAATAGATTAAGCAGTAAGCCTCACCTGTAAAAAGGAAATACATTTGTCCCTGCAGACAACAGTCTTTAAATTGCTACACAGACACACACACATTTGGTATAAAAGTGTACTTCACTGACTTTCCAACTGTAGACCCAGTAACTCTCTTCTATTGGGTTTTGTCAAAACAATGTATTCAGTCCATTCAGTTGAATATTGAGGGATGTTAATCTTGTTAAGTCTAATGTTCTTGCTGTCTGTGGAGACTCACAATCCTCTTCTGAGCCATTAACATGTTTGGCCTGAACATCATCTTGTCTCCCAAATTTTACTGTTTAATTACACACAGGAAACTATTTCCTCCAGTGGCTTTTAAAACTTCCAAACTATTAATTGAGGGAGCATTCTAGGGAATTCTCCTAACATTATAAAGGCACCATAAGGCTTCTAGACTTATTTTAATAGATTCAAGCAAACATGTCTATGGTCTGTGAGGTTTTCTTGCCTTTTTATCTTTGTACAACATTCTTACTATTATTAAGTATCAGCAGGAATAAGCTGTAACACTTAAATCAGTAGGAACACTGCTAGGGCATAAAAATCATGCTTTGACAAAAGTGGAATAAAGTTCTTGGTTATGGTAAAAAAAATATTGGATAATACACACCAAAGCATACCCCAAAAAAAGGAGAAATTTGAGAATACCATGCCATTCTATTAAAAAATATCAAAATAAAATTTTTAAAACAAAGTAAAAATACAGTAACCCCTGTTGAATTCGCAAAGAAATTAAACATTACAGCCCTTTGGCTGCTCTAAAGTACTACATCTCTGATACCAAAAAAGGAGGGAGGAAAAAAATGTGTCAAGAAGTAACAGGCATTTTACATATGGAACAGAATAACCTAAACTACTACTAAAACTACTTACTTCCAAGGAAGGGACAAAAGTTTTAAAGCCAGGAATACTTTCAAATATTTTGTTCCTTCACAGTGCTTTAAAAGCTGAAAAAGCTAAGCAAATATCAAAGGAGATTATTATTCCTACAGGTTTATCATGAAGTAAAAGAAAAAAAAAAATCACTGAAAGACTATCGTCCTTCATGGATCCAACACACAGCAATTATCATATCAGTTCTGAGGGTAAAAACATCACCTTCTGGGCTCCAGATTAGGTTTCAGTAATTTATGAAGGTATTCTCATAAAATTTTATATACAGTTTTTAAATGTGATAAATAATATCTGTATTCTCCAGAAGAATTTCTTGTGGTTTTTTTCTGGGAGGTTTTCCTAAAGGTCACACAATTTTTGTCATGCTTAAGTAAAATAGTTCAATATTACTGCTTTAAGCAGTGTAGGATTTTCAGACCTTTTTCTTCATACATCCCACTTAGAAACAAGAATATTAATGTTATATTCAGAGGGTTTTTTCATATATTTATTAAGTCCCAAGAATTTTAAAGGTATCTCCAAAAGCTGAAAATTAAATCCATCAACTACTTACCCCTTTTTTGACAACAAAACGTAAGTTCCAATTTGCAAAGCATGTCAGCATTCTCATACTTGTCCTCTTGTGCCTTAACCCAAAAGCAGGATTCTGTCATCTCCTGAGGCCTGATCTACAAGCAAGAGACAAAACAAAATTTTATTAATTATTTTGATACTATGTAGAAACTGTGTTCTGTAGAGTCTAAAGCACATTAAATATTTAAGAGCTGTGTAAAATGTGAACTTTTAGTACACAACTCATCTTTAGAGTTAATATAGTTCTCATTGAAAATAATAACCGTTAAAATAAGTGGGTTTGGACAAACAGATTTTAACAATGCAGACAACACACTCTGTTATCCAAGGTCTAAACAGCAAATTAGCTTTGGTCTAGATTTAAAACTTGGGCAAACTTCAAATAATCTCTGAACACAGCTGGTTTAACTAGATACTGAGTACCTTACTTTTCAGAATGTATCTTTGATTACTTCATTATTTGTGAAAATCTCTTTACTGACTTATTTTGATCTAAATAATTATAGTTTCCAAACTCAGTAGACTGGTATACTTGATCTTGTCATAATGGAGAAGGAAAAAAAAAACAAAATTAAAATCAACCAAACCCCAAATTGAGTTTATATTTTGTCAGACATTAAATTTATGTCAGTACATTTATGTTATGGACAAATGGAGAGACCTGCACTGCTTCTTTCCAATGCAAGCTAGATAGATGCAAGACACTGGTTTGGAAACTGTACAGCTATAAGTAGAGTGCAGTGATTGATCCAACACAAAGAGTCTGCTAAAAAACAAGGCATAATAGGCCCCAGGAAGCATAAGAAGCATGCTGCTGTCAAGGTTGTTTTATTCTAGACCGGAACTGACTTGTCCAGGCATCTCATAAAGTCAACAGATGATTCATGGGTCAACGAAACACAGTTTTCATAAAACAATGAAAAACTAGTGACAGAAGGTATTCATATCTTACATAATTTTAACTAATGTATCAATTGGTTATCTAGTCTTACTTCTGACAATTTATTTTCCCAAGTTCAATGTCAGATTTTACATCAAGTATATATCGTTAATCAACACTACCTTAGACCAGTTGAGTCTTTTCATGGTAACCTCAGGTTTGAATTCTTTTTTAGGCTTCATTCCAAACGGCAAAGCACATGAAGGCGGGGACCACTGTATTCCAGGCAGGCCTGGTAGAGGTGGTGGTGGAGGAGCACCACCAAAACCCAGAGGAGTTCCCAAGCCACTCAGAAGTGGTGGAGGAGGAGGGGGAGGAGGTGGTGGTGGAATTGCTCCATTAGAAGGCAGCGGTGGAGGAGGAGGGGGTGGAAATTGATGTGGTCCGGCACCTTCCACTGGAACAACAGATCCATCTCCACGAGGTGATGGCAGAAAACCAGGTGGCACAGAACCATACTGATAAGGAAAATATTCTTACTCAGTTTCATAGTTTCATCAACAAAATGCTGTAACAATCATAGTTTATAGATTAAATCCAGAAAACCAGTTGAATGTCATTTGTGTTGTATAGAACAGTCAAATAAGAATGATAAGGAGCCCAACATGCTTTTGATTTCATGATCAGAAGTGCCAGTATTTGAAGAGGACATTCAGACCTGGGGAGTGCACACCAAAAATGACAAACTGAAATGGTGTTTCCCACTTGTTGAATTTCACTGATCATGAGCTAAGAAGGGTATGATAGGTATCTTGATGAGATCTCATCTAGACTATGATGGTTTAGCTCAAATTAAAAAAAAAGTTAGATCCTAGACTCTGTTGTTCTTATCCTACAGGTTACAGAGAAGCATTACAAGTACATAACAGCAGAATCTGAAGAGATAAATAATTCTGTTGAAAAATAGCTATCTTCCAGTATAGGAGCATTCTCATTCTATAGAACTGAAAACATGAAGCAATAATGAAAAAATGTCCTTCCAAAAAATAAAGCTTCCTTACACACCAGCTTCTTATTCCATACAGAAATGACATCTATAAAGTATCAAAATAAGGTTAGCATTTCAGCAAGTCTAATAAAATTACTTCTTCTATTTGAAGAACTTCTATCATAGGCCTGCAAACATAAATAAGCATGTATCTGACAAAAAAAAATAAAACAATAAGTAAGGAATATTTATCTACTGGTGATAGCACTAATTACCTTTTCAATTAACTATGAGCTGAAGCAGTCCCTTTTATTTTTAGAAAATAAAGGGAAATACAATAAGCAAAAGATTCAGAATTTCTAAAAGGAAACAGCTGAATATCAATAAATACAAATAAATGCATGCATGACAGCATGATAACGTTTTGGATTTGTGAATATAAGCATTGTTTACACTGACAAGTAGACAGTGAACAGTTAGGCTCCAGAAATGAAAGAAATACATCAACACATAGCAAATGCAAGAAGAGAGTAAAGGAATGAGATCAGGGGAAAAATAGTCATTAGAGGTAGAAGTCAACGTGCTAAGTAGCAACTGATGCCATATGGAAGCCAAAGTTTCCACTTTAGACAGATTTAAAAGTACCAAATTGCAGTAATTAATTACCTGACATTTACAAAACTTTTCATGTATCCCATTAACAACAGTGGGATAATTCACGGTATGAAAATTAGTGAGCAGAATCATATTTTATGCTCTCTGTCTGCATGTAAAAAAAGTTGTATTTAATGCAGAAAATAACAGAAAAAGTAAAACAGGGAGGAAATTGATTTCACTTACAAAAAGTATATGTTTTCAAGATACACACAGAAAAATACTTTCCTAATGAATGATAGGCCACTCTTACTATATTTGGTTTTTTAGAATGCAACAATTTCTGTAATTGCTTTTGTTTAATGTTTGACTTTGACATTAACAATTAATTTTGACCAGAAACATGAATTAGAGTGACATTTCTAAATAGACCAAAGCAGAGCTACATTAATTTTCCTAAGAAAATTAAAGAAGCCAATAAATATAAAAAAAATCTGAAGTATTAAAATAAACCCCTATAAGCATGTCTTTCTGATGATGTCTTTCTTTAGCCATTTCTAGACTGTGCTTCTTATTCCAGGAAATAAGACACAAGAAAAATCACTCGGTCGCACAGTCTTCTTACATAGATTTAAAAGCTGAAGTAGTTACAAGTTAACTCAAGTATTACTCTCAAAAAATCTGCACTATTCCTCTCCATCATGTTTTAAAATATCTATTTATGCTTGAAAATTGAAAAATTATCAAGAAATGTTCTTATCCAGCCACAGGTTATTTCTTTCACTGCTGGATATCCATGGTAAGGCCTCAGTATAGCAAACTGCATAATGACCAATTTCCTGTGGAGGGATAAAGATCACAATGATGAATGCTAATCTAAAAGCATAAGACTTATTACCCTATGTGGTTAATTACTTTGGATATGTATGACTCTAAAAGCAAAACCCAAATGAAACCTAAGAAACTAGTTTAATTAACAGAGCTCAGGAATAAAAGGATCATCTGGGAACTCACAGCTAATTAATGTCACATTACAATTATTTGCATAAAACAGAAATAAAGGAAACTAACATTCATTAATAATCGATAAAAAGGATTCTTTAAAAAAAACCCTCAACTGTACTATCGGAATATGAAGAAGATGCAAAAGGAAGTCCCTTTCAAAAACATTTTTTCATACATTCATTTATACTGCCTTTTACCTGTGATTTAAAAGCTTGTAATTCTGTTTCAAGTTCATTGATTCTCTCCTCTTTTTTTTGCAGTAGGGCCTGGGTCTCCTGATGAGCTACAAAATCTTTTTCAAACTAAGAAAAGAGGAAAAAAAAAGAAAATTGTTGGTACCAGTCAGTTCTGCATAGTTTCTTTATATTCCAGCTTTTCCTTTTGTGCATGTTAAAACTCATATGATAACAATACTAAGGACATATGTCTGCTAGTCTAACTTCCATGTGTCTGCTGAGTGGAAGAACCATCTATATCACCACTACAGATCTTTACGATATGAAATGGCATAAAGTATTAATGTATTTTAAGTCAGCATTACACAGAGTAGCTTAAAAGCCATGGATGTACAGTAATACAGTCTGTAGATACGAAGGAGTCCATTTTTATTCTCCCACTGTTCATCTCATTAGGGAAACTGATAACTGTTGAAATAAAGTATTCAGTTGGTTTTTGGCAGATTTCTACATGAAAACTTAAATAGTAGAAAGATTCTCAATTAAGGTTAACTACTTTACACCACTTGGCTTCCTAGTCCACAAGGAACACCCAAATTCCCACTTTAACACAGAACTAATCGTAAGTTGAAGTTAAAAACTATTCAGTTACAACATTCATTAATCTATTAAGTAATCCTGTGTCCATCTTATGATCATATGATGTAAAAATTACTTACTTTTCTGGAAAGTTCAGAAGCCCTCTCTTCACATTCTTCTAATCTTGCTTTATCTACACAAACATCTTGAAAAAAAATTAACAAGAATACTTACATATATGCAGGGAACACAAGCTTCTTAATCACATATAGAGTTTCATATAAGGAAGTACAATGCTGTAATTATTTCCAAACATAGTACTTACCTAGTAAGTGGTTGAAATTTATATCTAATCTCTTACGATATGTGAAATCTGGGTCTGTTCCATTTCGATGTAACACTATCTGTGACACACACTCTTCAATTAATTTGAAATACTGTGGACTAAAGACAGAGATAAGCTATTTTATGGCATATTTATTTATCAATGCATAATTAAAATCTCATCTATTAACAAATGCGGTCAAAAGCTTTGGGCTGATTTGTTTCCATAGAAAGGTAGGTGCAAACCCCAAAAGTCTCAAAGGAACATTATGTCTGGCAGCTTATTACACAAAAACAGTTTACAAAAACCCTGAAAAAACAGTGGACCTAAAGATAATTAATTCTTGTAAAATCTACATCTCTCCCGCTATGGAAATATAGGAAGGGAAGACCACCTCCTGCTTCCTCTCAGTAAAGAGAAGGCTCTTCCCTCAGCTGAATTCAACTAGTTTTGTGACTTTTGTAAGTACAAATGCATTGCAGCCCTGCTTCAGTATGAGGAATGAAAAACACCTTGTTCTAAAATGCCACGGGGTATGACAGCTGGGTCACCTGCCCAGAACATACAAGCTGCGAATTCAAACCTTTTCAGGTGGAAGAGGTCTACCACAGATGTACCCATAGCAGGCAACCACCTTTAACCTTTAAACGCATATCTGTGCTAGACCTTGTCTCAAATGCAAGGTTATGCAGAACACTGTACAGAAAACAGATGGCCCCTGTTCAGTTCATACCTCGTTCCTCCACTGTTTCCTCAAAGACAACATAAGCAGATTTTTGGAAGGAAAGTGTTTGTCAGCTTCAAACACCTAAAGTTTTATTAACTGTTTCCCTGTAATTTATCTGATGAATTTTCCAGGAAACACAAATAGTCTACACTGTTCTATAATGTATACTGGAAATATTCAATTCCAACCCAAAAGTTACTCTAAATTAAGCATATGTTCAGATTTCTGTATAAAGTGCACTTCACTGCACACTTGGTTTTGTCCTTTGACTCAAATACACCACAAAATTATAATGCTACTACCACGATTTACAACTGATTAAGAAATCTCTCCTGAGCACTTATACTTGCAAT
The DNA here is from genome assembly GCA_013397175.1 of Platysteira castanea. Taxonomy (NCBI): domain Eukaryota; kingdom Metazoa; phylum Chordata; class Aves; order Passeriformes; genus Platysteira; species Platysteira castanea. The sequence goes on along the minus strand of VYXC01010316.1, from coordinate 12,708 downwards.
CAATAAGGCTCAGATCCTAAAAAGAACAGTTTTCTGTATTTATAAAATAAAATCATACACTAAGCAGAAGACCAAAAAACATATAGATGGCATTATTGATTCAAAGGTGATACTTTCAAACATGAGCTCACAAATTACAATCCACACAGAAAGACTAAAACCTATCATTAAATTTATGGAAGAAATATTCTATTAAGGACTGAAAAATAAAAAAAGTCCATAATTAACATTTAACACAGCATTAAACATACCGGATAAAATAATCATTTCTTATCAGCAAAAGATGTTGAAGAATAGAAAGAAAATATCCTTCAGCACTTGTGTCCTTAACTGTATTCCACACCATGTTGTAAACATCATTTACTTCAGTAAAAGTGTTAAGGAGAATAGTAACAAAGAACAAAATATTTCAGTCAAATGTTGATTGGTAACTTCTTTAAACAGAAATTACAGCAGAAAAATATCCATTATATGGTTTATTTTGTTCATATTTGTCCTGCTGATGTTATGGAAACATTTATGTTGGAATAGACCTCTAAGATGATCAAGACCAACTATTAGCCAAGCACTGCCAAGTCCACCATTCAGCCATGCCACTAGATGCCACATCTACACATCTTTTAAATATCTCCAGGGATGGGGACTGCAGCACTTCCCTGGGCAGCCTATTCCAGGGCTTGACAACCCTTTCTCAAAGAAATTTCTCCTATTATCCAATCTTAACCTTGCGCGGTGCACCTTGAGGCCCTTTCCTCTCATTCAGCCACTTGTTACTTGAGAGAAGTGACTGATCCCTACCTCACTATAAACTCCTTTCAGGCAGTCACTGAGAACAACAAGGCCTCCCTGAGCATCCTTCTCCAGAATAAATAACTCTAGCTCTCTCAGCTGTTCCTCATAGGACTTGTGCTCCAGACACTTCTCTGGACATGCTCCAGCCCCTCCATATCCTTCTTGTGGGTGAGACGCCGAAAACTGAGCACAGAATTTGAGGTGTGGCCTCACCAGTGCCCAGTACAGCGGAATGATTGGTGTCCTGCTCCTGCTGGCCACACTATTTCTGATACAAGTAAAGATCATACTGGCCTTCAAAAGGATATTCTAGTTCAGATCTAATATCTTCTAAACGATGAGAGAATTCAATCATGTCTTCTTCTTTATGCTCATTGAACACTTTCAGCTGAATATCTAGAGCTTCATTCTTTATACACTGTAGTTGCTGCAAAGAAGAAACAGTAGAAAGGCTTGCAAAATTAGCATTTCCATATGTGAATAAACCTTATCTTTTTAATAAATTCCATAAGTCTATGTTAGTTAAAAGTTTAAAATTACAAGGAACACATGAGTTAAGTTAAATACTCAAAAGGTAAACATGACTTCGGGCTGGCTTAAAATTTTTGCACAACAGTCTGTCACATGTTCTTAAGCAAAGGCATAAAATGCTGAGGAATTGGATTTAAGTTCAGAGACCATATTTCACCTTTTCATTTTTATTTTAAGGCTGATTCTCGTAACTGACTGTTCTTTCCCAAACTTAATAAAATGCCTTTGAGAATAATTTACTAGAACTTTTTCTCTCCCATTCCCCCTCTCAAGCTCAAATAATTAAAAAATGTAAATAGTAATGCAAAGAGAGATGACGAGATGCTTACTGGCAATATCTCTTTCAATCCACTGCGCATAAATTCATTTCTGATGTGAAGCCTAAAATCCAAGTCATCAGGAGATGTAACAAGAGCATTGATGAGCTGCATGCAAGCTACCTGTAACAGAGTAAATAATAAACTATTTTATTTCTTAGATTTCAATATGCATCACAATCAAAAAGATACAACAAACTAATAATTAGACATTACATCATTTCTAATTATAAAACTAATGTTATTTTGTAACTAAGCTAGTGAAATTCCTGATCAGCCACATGAGCTATAAATATCACTCTAGTTCACAAATTTCCATAAAAATTAAGTATTTTCTCACTCCACCGAATTTTGTCATTTTATACAAACATCAAGTTCCTTTAGCCAATGAACTGTAGCAGATAAAGTATAATTATCAACATTAAAAAATCTATACATATATATAGGAAGTTAGTGACATAATACAGTCTGTGTACAGTGAAACATCTATTTTTTTTTAAATGCTGATTAAATTAAACTGAGCCTGAAGAACAGAATGCATTTTGTTCCACTTCTTCTTGAAATAGATACTCTTGAAATATACTGAGCATTAGAGAATACTTCATGGGACTCACTCTGTCAGCTCAAAAGAAAGCATTAGGCCAACTAGTGAGCAGTTCTAAAAAAATTCTTCTAAAAAGATCAAGAGACTTATCTTGAAAACCCATAGCCAGGAGGAGCGCAAATCCACTGTCCAGATTCATGAGCCTTTAGAATGATGGCAACTTACTGTTTATCTCTAATAAGGACATAAACAGCCATTATTTCCTTTTTTTACCCTCTTTATTGTTTGCACGTCTTGCTTCAATACAAATATATTATTCAAGTAATTCCAGCATTTTATGGGCTTTTTTAAAGCAACAGACAATTAGAGTTGTATTTGGAGCTTAAATACTATGTAAACAATTAAAGCAATCTGGTTCAAATACTTAGCTGTAAAGCCTTTTATAGTCTGAAAAATGATGATGCATTACGCCATAGGCAAAAGGTGATACTGGAAAGATGCTATCGAAGTCATCTTCTAAGTAAGCATAATTCCAAGTACTGAATTTACATATGGTCACAAGAACAACAAGATGTACAAGCTACTTTAATATAGACTGTGAGAAACAACAGCACTCATTAGGTTTCCAGAAGGAACATGCTAAGATTAAAAGATTACACAGACCACAACCATTATCCTACCTTTATCCTACTCTGAAGAATGTAAGCATGAAAGTAGCTTTATATATTATTTCAGATGAGCTGTTATGGAGGTGAATGACAATTAGCATAATTTAGGCCTGTTTGACCACAGTGTTAGTCTGTGTAGATGAACTTACTAGCTAACACTCTAGAAGAGAACAGCTTTGTTATAAGAACAGAGATGTAACAAATGTAAACAATCTGTTATTGTGAGAGCTGTGAACCTGCTGAGAAGATGAAGTCAAGCAGACTCTGAGTTCCAGAAGGTTGTTAGGGACGAAGCATTAGAATGACCCAATTAAGCATGAGGCATTCTCCACCCAACCCACAAATTATGGTGTTTGGAGTCACCTGAAAAGAGAACCTTGAGGGCCCCCAACTCTGCACAAGGAGTTGGGACCATCTTTTCTGCTTCTGGAGATGTCTAAAGGACAAGAATGCTCAAAGGAGGATGCCATGGTTGGAACCACTGTACTAACCGATCCAACATCTCTCCTGGATAAAAGCTGCCACAAGAGCATCTATTTTTATATTACTCTATCATACTACAAACCTTGCATCAACAATAACTTTATTAACTTTAAAAAGAAGGAAGGAACAAGCTTTGCTCCTACTTCTTACTTGACGGAAGAGCTGAAATTAATTTCTATTTCCTCAGAACTTCTATGAAATTCAGTACACGCAAATATGTAGATTTGCATAATAATAAAAAAGAAAAGTAATGTTTTTATTTTATTGACATAAATAAGGAAAAGCACACTAAATTAAATTCATAAAATCAAAGAATGTCCTGATTGGGAAGGAATTCAAAAGGATCATCAAGTCCAACTCCCACCCCTGCACAGGGAAGTCCCAAGAATCCCCCCTTGGCCCTGAGAGCATTGTCCAAATGCTTCTTGAACTCAGACAGGCTTGGTGCTGTGACCACTTCCCTGGGGAGCTGCCCCAGTGCCCAAACACCCTCTGGGTGAAAAATTGATACCCAGTCCTAATATCTAACCTAAATATCCCCTGACACAGCTTCAGGCCATTCCCTCGGGTCCTATCACTGGTCACCAAAGAGAAGAGATCAGTGTCTGCCTCTCACCTTCCCCTCACGAGGAAGTTGTAGCTGCAATGAGGTCACCTGTCAGTCTTCTCTTCTCCAGGCTGAACAGACCAAGTGACCTCAGTTGCTCCTCATACAGCTTCCTCTCAAGGCCCCTCACCATCCTCGTTGCCCTCCTCTGGACACACTCTAACAGTCTGATGTCCTTCTTATATCGTGGCGCCCAAAACTGCATACAGGATTCAAACTGACTATTTAAATCAACTGCGAAAGCGTTAAGATAGACTTCTGTAACTTGCTCCAGACAATAATCAAGTTACAACATCTAAACAAAATAAAACAACACAAGTGGAGGGGGAGGGGGCAATCAAAATTAACTGATCAAACATGAAAATGTATTAACAGAGACAGAGAAGAACTTTGAAGGACAATTTGCAAAAAGCATCTATGATTAACACATCTAATTCCTCAAAAATAACAAAAGAAGGAAGACAACAACAGAACCTGTAGGGTCAGTCAAAGACCATGGTGGAAAGGAGTGCCCAAAGAAAACAAAGCAACACAAACAGCAACACTTTGTCAAGCGTTCTACCGGTGTGTGAAAGGAGATCACCAAGTAGAACAGAGACAAAACAGTTCAAGGGTGGCAGAAGCACTAACAGAACCAAGCCAACATGAGAAATAACAAAAGAGCACTGACTCTTCAAGTATTCAAAGTTTTTTTTAAAAATTGAGGACAAAATAACTTTACTTGCTATTACATCCAAGTTTATACTGAAATGTATCTTGACACTTAAGAAAAAGAAGATGGCAGAATTTATACTGACAATTGAAAGGCCATTTTCAGGAAGATCTGGACTACTACAGATCAGCAAGCTTGACTTTTATACAGTACAAATACATTTTGTATAGTTGAGAACAAAATTAATGAGTAATATTAAAAAAAAGTAATATGAAAAAATGGACAGTATAAATAAATGACTTTATAAAGCAAAGCCCTATTTCATGAATCAATGAAAGGTGTTTGAAGGCCCAAGGAGCAGACAAGAATTCTCCAGACTAAGTCTGGACCTCAAAAATTTAAATAAGCTTGCAAAATGTCAAAAAAAACTAGAAAAATGTAGAGAACAGCATACTAAGTAGACAAAATCAAAAATTCTATCAGTATTAACTAATATTAAATAATATTGTATTTGTTTCTGAAAAACATTTATGACTCAAAAATTATGTGGTTGTAATGAAGTCTGTTAAATGTAATGTAATGTTTCCTAATGGTTTCCCCCCACCTCACTAAGTCTACCTTTGTGGGTTTTTTTAAAAAAGTGTTTAACAGACACAGCAAGGGAATGAAAGCCTGTTCTGGTCCTTTCTCCATATTCTTTACAGTGAGCACAATTAAATCATCACCTGATGAGTAAAAATAAATAACCCCACGTATCAAAGAGGAATACACTTATGGTGCTTTCTTTCAGAAAGGTACTGGCATTACATTGCTAGCACTCAGTTCTAAAAGAACTCAGTTAAATAGGAATATAGCTATCAATACCATAACATTGACTGCTTTGCCTTAAATAAAGTATGTTTCCTTGAAAAAGATCTTTCAGATTTCAGGCTTCTTAAAAGTTATAAATAAGAAACAAGCCCTGGTTATTCTTCTCTTCTTATAAAGCTGCTAAACTGATAACAATTTGAGCCTTTAACTGTCACAGTGGATTCTTCATCTTTGTAGAGCCTGTCAGAACAATTCTTATGATACTTCTCCTCCCTGAAATGTGTTATTTCCTTCATTTTATACTATTTACTTCTGTATGTATGTCTACAGTATTTTAGAAACTTGAGGGAAAATAGGACATTGTTAACTTACCAATTATTTTCTTCAAATTCAAACAAAACCTCTGTATTACTCTTGAAGCCTGTTTCTGTGCAAGTACTTTTCCCTAAGAGTTAATGCATTACTGCCAAAGCATCACTCTACACTAGGTAACAAAGAAGGGTGCTAACCCCAGAAAAGGAAACTACAACTACCAAAAGATAAATACAAATAATATAGTTCTCTTCGATCTAAACATCGACACAAGAATAACAAGAATTTTGAAACCACCTAAGGTGCCCAGTCCACTTTTCAAAAGTAGACTGAATAAAATATTCCAGGAATTGTCTCAACAGCATCCAACAGGGAAAAGAGGTTCTGCTGCACAACCAAGTACTTTTGGACACAGGAAAAGCTCCTCATATTGAATATTTGTCTGTACTCCTGTATAATCTTGTTCAGGACATGTGGCCTTGCAACCCACTTATTTTTGCTAGTAACAGGCTACAGGTTTTGTGTGAAGCTAACACCACATGCTTCCAGACCTTTCAGTCTTTATCCGAGACTTGGCTTATGTATCTGGAGCTCAGTTTTGGCTGATTTAGTTGCAACAAGATTTGTCTAGTAACAGAATCACTATCACCCCACTACGTGTACATTTTTCTTAGCCTTGTACAAGTCTCTGGCATAAAGTTTACTATTACATACATTTCTGTAACTAGTGGACAGAATATGACCATAAATAAAATGCAGCACAGAAAGGTATAGGCATGGGATGGGAGCTGAGATGTGTTAGCACTACTAAGAGTCAATGTTATTAGACCACTAAGACTTCACTTAGACTAAAATTAAATTCTTGGCTTTGAATACCTGGTGTATTCTTTAGGCCCACAAACTGCACATGTTACAATGTCACAAAAGAAGAATTTGGCTGCAACAACTGGTAGAAAATGCAGGCAACCAAACCAGTTAAATTTAGCGCAATAAAACCTTACAGAATACATTGTCTTATTATCTAAGTATGGGCTTTATTCGTAAAGCTTTTTGTATTTGTTTTGGTATGGATCCACTTTACGAGTATTTGTCTTCCCCTTCAGCAGCCAAGACGAAAATTTTTACTTCCCCTAATTTTGATCTTATTTAGTTGAAACAAGTTATACCATCTCAATTTCATCTCTCTGGAGTACTAAATCTTTCACTCAATTGCATTTTCTGGATTAAATTAGTTGTGCCATTCAAAACCAGTAATTCAGTGCATTGACAGCTGCCACCAACACCTGTTCTCCTGTTAACATCAGTGAGGCATTTCAGTGATTGTAGACTTCACTGGACAACACTACCATATAGTCAGCACTAAAGTACAGCACTATAAGGTTACATTTGCATTTCAAAATAAGTCAACCTCCATGTTGTTCGATTATATATAATTTGGAACCTTTGTAATTGTTAACAGCAGTTTAAAACACAGTACATTTTCCTGCAAAACTCTATGCGAATAGACTGTTACGCAAGGAAACAGCATTTATCACAGATTATTTAAACCATGAGTGAAGAGGCAATCGGAGACTGAAAAAGTACTACTATGAAAATCCTGATCAAGAGCAAACTATAGTTTTATCTTTGAGATAGGCAGGGCAGTTTCAATGAAAGGATGTCTACAGATGTAATTGTTTTCAAAAAAAGATTATTTTCTTTTAATTTGCCAAATCGACACAGTACATGTGCATATGTGCTATTCAAATGCAACAGAGCCAGGTATGACAATGTAAAGAAAGAAATTCATCTGTAAGAAGTACTGCTAATCTAGTACTTCTAGTCAAATTGGATCAAGTGGGAATTGAATTGCAGTTCATAACAGGAACATAATTTAGCCTTCCTGGAACAAAGAAGACAAAGATTCATTGGATAATATTAGCAAACTATTTATTTGTGTAGGAATACATCATAATAGTGAAAGTTCCAAACACAAGTTTACAAAAAGAAGAATGAGAAAAAGTTATACAAAAGGAAGGAAACAAATCTAAGTAAGGCATTGCTTACACATCTAGATTTGAGTAAATTTGATCACAAAATTTTTTTTCTAAGTTTAAAAACTTTTTAAAGGACTAATGATAAAGGCAACAGCAAGAACCTGATAGTAGATCTACCTGATAGTAGATCACAAACATTTAAATCATGTGAATCCAAGTGAATCATTTAATCCAAGTGAAACTACTTCAATACCTAGAAGTTAGCATAAAATACTTACATCACACAAGACCACAATAATTTGAAATTAGTTCATCCAGTCTTGACATTTAGGTAAGGTAAATTTTGTTCTGATTGACCCTACTACATAAGCAGTTATGGAAAAGACCCCATCAGCACAGAGCAACCAAGAATTATCAAGTTATTCAGCAAACCAAAATGTCACAGCCATCTCATATTCTCATACTACTAAATGATAAAGAAAGATTAAGTGGTATTCCCTGACAACTGAAAATACTGGGAGGATAAGACTACTGATGAATACCTAAGATCTTCTACTTTGTCACAAAAATGCTTCTCCTAGGATATGCATGAACCTGCACGTTTCCACAGGGATGAGCGGTGTTCATTTTTCAGGAACTTAACCAGGAAAGGAAAAATTGCACATTTGCTTCACCATTGTACCTCTTCTCAGTCCTAACTGCAAACTTAGAAGGACTTGGCATCTGCAACTAGATCTGCAAGGAAGAATAGCACTCTTCCATTAGTTAAACCATCTGAAGCAGTGGTGGAAAGAGAAGCAGGGGTGAAAGATGATTAGAGTACAAGTACTCATTTGATTCTACTAGAAGAATGAGAAGTAGGCAATAAACAAGTTGTTGTTTTCATCACTTTCTTACATATCAATATGGGTTATGCCAGAAAAGCTGTATTGCCTGCCTCCATGACTTGAAAAAGCAAAGTATTAGACTTCTCAGTTGCCATCCTAAACATACAAGGTACCAGGTTGCCCTGTATACCTTTAACGCTTAAGATGTTAAACTACATTTACTTTAACAAAACCAGAAACTCGATACTACTCCTGGCTGTAGTTATATTCTCAGAATAAGACCACAAATCTTGTCTTGAACCAAAATCAGTTAAGTATGCTTTCCATAAATGCGAAAAATAGACAGAGCCTTCCCTAAAAATACAAAAATCACCCTACTGAGGCCTTTTATGTATTCAGTCTTCTAGTAACAGAAATGTTAAGTCAATTCAAAATTGAAAAGGTCAGTTGTTAGTGTCAAATTGAACTGCCACAAAGCAAGCATACATACATCAAGCAGACAATCAAGGCAAGTATGCCAAGTAACTGACAACTGTAAACTTCTGTCTCATTAAAACACTGTCAAATTAATCATCAGGTCAATGTCATTGTTAGAAAAGTTTACAGCTGATTCACATGAGGAACTTTGATTTTTCTGGTCTTAAAAAAAAGAAATCTAGCAACCATTTATGAAGTCTGAAAAAGTACGTATCAAAAACCCTTTTAGCAGAAGGAACATATTCTAATGAAAGTTTACTCAAAAAAACCATCTGAAACAGAAAAGAACTTTTAATGAGTTTCCATGTCTACACAAGATAGAGCAAATGAAGCAGCAAAACATTACCTATTTGCAGGAACTTCAGGCTAACACTCTCAGCAAAGCCAAGTGAATATATTTAGCGTATTTTAGCAGAAGTATTGCAACTGTAATATTTACAGTAAATTCTCATTTTTAACAATGCTTCTATCTTCTATATCAGAGTATTACAAAATACCAGATGGAGGTATAGCCCAACTGAGAGAAGGCATAACTAGTAGGAACAAACTTTTTTAGTATCTGAAGAGCAGTCCTAGAAAAATAAAAGTTGCTACTGCACAGGTAACTCAGCTGAAGTTTTCTGCACTGATTTGGTTATCTCACCAGTGGTATCTTGCTAATGGAGTTGAGCACCCCTGCAAACAGTGGGTACCCATAATGGGTAAAAGGAGAGGTACAAAGGATTAACTTAATTTGCCTGATGCTTCAAATAAAGTAATGGGCTGCTTTTAGGGGAGTTTCACAACGATTTTCAACTATAAAGAAAAAGAAGTAACAGATTTTTTCTTTATTAAATCTACAGTAGCTTTTTTCTTTATTAAATCTACACAGACGCAAATATACACAAGCCCTGCAAATTCAGCATCACATCTGAAAGCCTAACACTCAAAACAACATCCTCCTAATTTCAAACCTGGTAGTTCTCAAACCCTTATATGCCCTACAGAGATTCTTAAACCTAACTTAGATACAACATCCTGGAATTGGAAAAGAATTTTCATGAGCTAAAGCATTTCTCCATACTAAATCAAAATATTTTAAGATTTTTTTTTATATCCCAGAGAAAAATTGATATCTCAGAAATTTTTTGAAATTCCATAAAATGTATGGATAGCCCAGTGTCTTGGGGTGACTTTATGCTGCTGTATTCCCTATCGCCGCTCTATGCCCAGACATCAATCTTGTGCCTTTAAACTGAGCCCGAGATGGGGGAGAGAAAAAAACCAAATGAACTTCTCAAAGCAGCTTGTGTTCAAGGACATGGAGATAGCTGCTGCGGCAAGAGGAGTGGAGGAAGCACCCTTCCTCCTTTTCAGCCAGCTCTCGGCTCTGTTTTCTCCAGAGACAAAGAGTTGAACTGTCTTTTCCCTGGGACTTTGGCTTCTTCTTCTTTTCTTCTCAAACTGTGCAACACCACCAAAACATCATCAGGGAGGTCTAGAGGGGGCCCACGCCCACCCAGCTCTGAAGAGGAAGAGAGAGAGACCGCACCCACAGAAGGACTTTAAAATCTTCCTAGGTTTCTCTCCACAGCAAGGGGTTTTATTATTTAGCATTATTATCCTTCTCCTGTGTGTTTGTTAAAAAAATAGGGTTTTTTTCATTTTCACTTTCCTCCGAGGAATATTTCTTTCCTAAACCTGGCGGGGGAGGGGTGGCTGTAACCTGCCTTCCATGAGAGGATGTTCAAATTTGGATGTTCCTCTGAATTTTTGTCTCAAACCTTGACAAATAATCAGTTGGCACCCAATGTGAGGCTCGGAATAAAGTGGAAAAGCCTGTATTAATTACATTTTGGTTTGGTTTTAATTACTTTTTATTGGGGTAAAGTAGTCAATGTTGAGGTGCCCCCTCCCGGGAGATGGGCCCTGGGAGTTGAGGCATGGTTACACGGGGTTTCCAGGCTCCCTGATGTTATCCTGTTCATTATTGGTTGTAGGTGTGTTCCTCGCTCCGAAAACTGTGGTTGTCCCATGATTCCTGGGTCTTTGGTGGTCAGTCCGTGCCTGACCTGGCTGCAATGCGGTCAGAGAAATAAAACATCCACGAATATGCACCAAAAATATTGTTCCTGATTCTTTCTACGGACAAAGCTGTCTTCAGGGAGGGTTGCAGGCTTTAACCTGACATCAACAAGTCACCATGTCNGTTCATTATTGGTTGTAGGTGTGTTCCTCGCTCCGAAAACTGTGGTTGTCCCATGATTCCTGGGTCTTTGGTGGTCAGTCCGTGCCTGACCTGGCTGCAATGCGGTCAGAGAAATAAAACATCCACGAATATGCACCAAAAATATTGTTCCTGATTCTTTCTACGGACAAAGCTGTCTTCAGGGAGGGTTGCAGGCTTTAACCTGACATCAACAAGTCACCATGTCGGTTGAGTTCATAATGTCTCTCCGGATCGAGGTGCTAATGTCTTTCTGGTCCCTAGGCCTGTTTGAGGTACTCCTGCCTTTCTGGTCCCTAGGCCTGCTTCCCTATCCACAAATTGCTCCAGTTTTGCCCCTGATACGTAACTTTTACCAAGCAGGGGCATGAATCCGGATTTTTATCTTGCTGTGCTCGGTGATAATGATTTATAGTAAGTTAACAGAGGTACTGGCAGTTGTTCAAAATGTGTACGATTGGTGGTTTCTCCATCCTAATCCCAGTCCTGGTTTCAGCAGCCTGTTTTGGGGATTTATTAGTAATTGCACCCAGTTTGTTAGAGGAAGAGGGGACAGGGTTTCCCAGTCTTTCATCTCCTTCTTCCCCTTTAAATTTGGTACATTATCTTTTGAGAATGTTCAGTTTCCCTGGATGTTAAAGAGATCATCTTCCTGGTAGGCTTCCTCTATATGGTCTGCAGCTTGTCTACAATGAGAGCTCAGATTTCCAGGGTGACTGATGAGACACCTGACCCAGGTGTGGAAAATCCTGAGTGCTGTGGAGAATGCGAGGATATGGGCCAAACCCTAAAGGAATTCTCTGACCCAATAGCTTGGAATTTCCCCCCTGAACAAATTCAGAACCCATCTGAGGTGGGGAAATATCTAAAAGAGAAATGCAATGATAATTCTAATGAGAAAAAGCTCATTGCAATATGCTGGGCCTTGGCATATGCTTATCAAACACTGCTAGATACTGTAGGGCAGCAGATAAAGGCAGAGGAGCAGGAAGATAAATCAGCAGGCACCCCAATCACTCAGGCTGCAGCCAAACCAGACAGCAAGCCTAAGCCATTGCCAGCTGATCCTGTTACAAGGAAAAAGCACACAACCAAAACTGATCACCCAGTGAAAGATGATAATGCTGGTGAAGGATCCTCAAAGCAAGTAGCTGACTCAGGCACAGAAACAATTACTGAGCCCATATCCATAAAGGACCCTTGTAGCCTAAGAAAGGACTACACTTGATATGCTGATGAATCCATAATAAGTTGGATGGTCCATATTTGGGGCGCTGCAGATGATGATGTAATGCTGGACGGTACTGAAGTGAGGCACTTGGGATCCCTGTCATGTGATCCAGCTATCGACCAGGCAATAATGAGTGCTGACTCTGACAGTCTCTGGACACGGGTCTTGACTGGCGCAAAGGAAAGATACCTGTGTGCAGACGATTTCTACATGCAGCAAATCCAGTGGAAGACCGCAGAACAAGGGATCCAACGCTGAGAGAACTAGCAGTGATA
>VYXC01010304.1:851-15762 GCA_013397175.1 Platysteira castanea | reverse complement strand
TTTATTTTATTTGAAAATATACAATTTGGATCCAGTAGATTCAGATGGCATGTTAACAAGATATGCAAAACATATTTTACTTAATTACTTAATACAAATACTGTTGTTGTGCAGTTAGGATTTTCAGACTGGGAAGCTATCTAGAAGGGAAAAAAATAATTTTCAAGAATGATCATCTGAGAGGAAGGGAAAAAAGCCCAAAATCTTGTTTGCAAGTCTTAGAAGGAAAAAGTAAACAGCTTGTCACTTGCAAGTAGGGGAAAATTTTGAAGACTCGCAAGGCAAAAGTCTTAACAGGCATTTCTGACCCATTTGATTTCCTGTCTTTTACTCTCCAGCAGGTGCATCCATGGTCAAGGTCACCTTTCTCTTAGTTAAGGAGTATCTAATGATGCCTACATGCCATGTTCAAACCATTTCCCTTCAAAAAGGCTTCAAAACACAGCCTCTTCCTTTGGATCTCTGCATTCAATTGCATGTTATGCTCTTGCAACAAGGGAAAAAAAGGAGGCACAGGTACCAAGTCCTTCTGCCCCCCCATACAGCACAGAAGAAAAAAAATCTGCCTTTATAAATACAACACTGGTGCTGACTGGCTGGAGCCTGCTTACCCTAATGAGCTTAAAATCTTATTTGCAGAGGACATCTGTCAAGGCAGAAGTGAGGTACGCAAGTGCTCTTAATCCATTAGCTCTAAATCCAGCCGAGCTCTCACACTCCTTTTTTTGAATCGAAGAAGAAAACCCAAGTGGGAATGTACAGTGGGACAGGGCACAACTTCAAAAGCGGATCCTATGCAATAGGCACATGGGATTTCAAGGCAAACAACAAAGAAAACTGACAAAAAAAACTGGGATCACGATGGAAAACTCCTGAGAAACAGGCCAGTCTGCAGCTCAGTGAGTTTGATTTTTATTTGTTTTTTCCCTAGTTCTTCTGGATTTTTAATCAAAAATAAAGACGAAGAAAGGATGGGCTGCACACCTTCTCACAGTGAGACTGCTGCAAGAAGTGGTCTTAAGGCTTTGAATAAACCCAAAAGTGTTCTGCCGATTGATTCAAGAGATAAAGGAATCCCTCTGCTGGTTAAAAGTTCATCTTGCTACAATATTGATGAATATGGGATCCAGAGGAAGGACTACCTGGAAGAAGAGGAGGATAGACTGTCAGAGCAGGACAAAAATGACAATTTGCAGTTATCTTCAAAGGCTCATTCAGATTCCCAGATTTCCAGGGAAGACAAGAAAATTGAGAGGACTGCCACAGATGCTGAAGTCATTATGTCGGAACTGATTGAGTCTCAAAAGCACATCGCTGAGTCCATAGAGATCAGAAAGCAAACCTCCTGCGAATCAGAAGCATCAGCTTTCATCTGGGATGACAAGAATGAAAGCAACACAAAGCAAATCCCAAAGAAAGAAAAGAGGAAAAAACCCCAAAAGCTGGCAAAGCAAGGTCAACCTAACAAAAGTAAAGAAAAGTCCATTCTGGCCCCATGTGAGACAGAGAAGAAGGTGGACTTCCCAGAACTGCTTGTCAAGGCTCACCAGAGTGCGTATGCCTACTTAAATCCCAACCTCTCCAAGTATGAAACTATTCTGCACATGGCCAACCAGGCCACCCAAACCCAGCTCTTCCTACAGCAGATGATCAGCTTCCTTGTGCTTCGCTTTGATGAAATCAACCAGCTCTTGGAAGAAATTGCCAATGACGGGGAAAATCTTCTCAAAGATGTAGGTGGGAATCTGGCATGGCCAGCAGAAAAAGACGATTTGAAGGAGCACCCTGACCTTCTGCAACAGCTACTGCAGTACACGGTAAACAAAATGCACCTGGTGAGTGGGATGCTGGCCTCCCTCACCTCCAATGCCCTGCAGGAGACGTGCAGCTACCTGCAGTCTGCTGCAAGCAACTTGGAAGGCAAACTGAAAGCAAAGCAAAGCTTTGATGAGCACCTGCTACGGACGGTAAAGCTGCTTGAAGCCTCAACTGTGGGACTCTCTCAGTCCCACAGTGATGACAGGACTCTGTGTTCTGAGGACAGTGGCATTGGTGTGGACAGTGAATCCCTCAGAGAGTTCAGTGCTCTCAGCCAGCACGGAGGACAACCAAGTGATTCCTGTGCACACGGACATCCATCCCGAAAGCATGCCAGAACAGCGGAGCGTGTGAATGGTGGGACAGCGTCAGCAGGCACAGCTGCATCCCATGGCTGTGCACTTGAAAGGCATTTTAAAGACGTATTTCATTCATCCCTGCAAAGTAGGGAAGCGACTTCTTGTCAGGGTGGAGTACCAGAAGGCGCTTCTGCCATGCCCCAATATGCAAGCTTGAGCAAAAACCGTTCCTACAACTCCTTGCAGTCCAACTCTACTCAGGAAGGTGAACATTTCAAAATCTGTGAATTAGCAGATTTTCCTTCTGATGAGGATGAGGAGGATGAGGATGATGAAGAAGAGAGCACACTGGGGGAGGATGATGACAACACAAGTTTATCAGAAATGGGGAAGGATGCTCTGCCGAGGAGGTCCATGTCTTCACCTGCACTCACTGATAACATGCACAGGCAGTCCATCAAGAGGACCGAGAATTTAGATACAGAAGAAATCATTTTGAAGATGAAAGATGCCATCAGTGAAAAAATCAAGTTCGTCCCAGCTAAATCCAGGCGTAAAGAATGGGTAGAGGATGAGAGCGGAAGAGCAGTCCTAGCGAAAAGGCCCAGTACGGCAACAGGCAGACAGAGAACGTTTGGGAAACAACGACGGTCCAGGTCAGAGGAGTCCCTCAGAAGCCAGGCAGAGGACCCGACTCTCCTAGAGCTTCAGAGAACTCAAAAGGAGCTCAGCAAAAGGCTGGAAATGTTGTATGGAAAGGATACAGCTAACAACCTGGAGCTTTGGAAATCAAGAACAGCACCTTATTTGCAGGATGAGCAAATTACACCTAGGTCCTCCCGCAAACTGAAGGCAGGCCTCTCAAAAAATTTCAGCATCCTGCCTAACCAGGAAAAGAAAGTCCCTTTCTTCACATCCGATCAAAATCCTACCCATCTGCTGAATGAGAAGAGAGGCAGGAAGCCTGTAAGAGCTACTGTGCCTACCCAGGAGACATCAGGAGGCAAAGAAAATGAGCCTCCTGGAACACAAATGCTCAGTGGCAGCAGCTGCATCCCCCGGCAGTCTGTCAAAAAGCTTATTGAAACCTTCAGTCCTACTGATGATCTTGGAAAAGCCACACCTCTAAGATCCTTAGGACCAATAAAGTGCATCAGAAAATTTGGACTTCCAGTCATCCCACCAACCATTCCCTTTCAGAGAGGCCTGGCACCTTTAAATCTTAAGCATCGTATTTCACCAGTAGAAGATACAAACACCAATGATGTTCCTTCTAGCTTTCCAAATGCCTTTCTTCCTGCACCACCTGCAGAATTAAGCAAGAAGGACACAAAGGAAGAGACTGATGAAGACACTGACAACCTGCCACCACCACCACCTGAAATGTTAATGGACACTTCTTCCGAAAATTTATCAGAGCCTGAAGAAACTGCAAGAATAGAAGGAAACTCCTCAGAAGATGCCAAAAAGACCACCAAACCAGAACTGCATGCTGCTAAGAGATCACAAGTTTCCCCAAAAATGAAAGCCTCCCTTAAGTCCATTGACTTACTGCCGAGTAAAAATATCAGCGGCCCCAGTGCGGTGACGAATAAAGGTCTAAGGAATAGCAGAACAGTGGATGAGAAACTGCAGAGGTACCCTCTGGAGCTGAACCCTACCAACGTGCACATCCCTAGCCAGGAGGAGATATTAGCAACCCAGAGAAAAGAGGCTGCGGATTTATACAAGCAAACCCATAAAATTATTCCTCTTCAAAATCCCAGTGAGGTTTCAAACCCACACAGCAACAGCCCAGAGAGCAAGGGGCTCAATCCACCTGCGACTTCAGTGCCGTGCCAGAGGCACAGCTCTCCCGATTCGCTCCGGAGCAATGAAAAAGGCTCACCATTTGCCAGGAGGGTCTCCCCAACGAGAACTCCTCCTTCTTCACCAACTGAGAAGCGGCTTTTCAGCCCCCCAGCACATCACAGACACTCTCTGCAGGCTTTTAGCAACACGCAACCGAGCTCACCCACCATGCAGAGGAAACCCAGTCCCCCCGCTAGCCCCAGGGTGCCCAGCCCACCCTTGCAGAAGAAGCTGCCCTCTCCGCCACCACAGCGAAAACCACTCAGCCCTCCCGTGGGGCACAAGCAGAGCTCTCCAACAGCACAGCGGCTGGCAGGCTCCCCCACTCCCTCTCCCACCCCCTCCCCACCAGCCTCCCCATCTCGCTCCTACAAGGAGCCAAGAGCTGGGCTGGATGCTGGGGACGAGCGCCAGTTCTCCTTCTCCAAGAGGGGCAGCAATGTCCGTTCCATATTTTGCCCGGCCACCTCTTCCTTATTCGAAGCCAGACCTCCACTGGTACCCACCACATGCACCCCTGAGGCGACCAGCCAGCCTGAAGCTGCATCACATTCCCAAAAGAGCAGTCTGCTATTCCAGCAGCCCGGAGACCGGACCAGAAAGCTGTCCCTGAGCACCACCAACCCTCAGCCGTTCGTAAGGAGAAGTTTCTCTGACCGCCGACCAGGGGTCCAGACTCATCTTCCAGCGCCTCTAACAGCCAGCAGTGAACCCACACTTAACCAAACAAGGTAAGAAACTTCATGCCAGAAAAGTGGACCTGTAGCACCTATAGTGTTGGCTTTCTAAACTTCTGATGGGAATTTAATGTTGCTAAGAGGTTTCCCAGAAAGGAGCCCTGTTCATGTTTAGAAGAGATGGCTGGGCAAAGATAGCACTGTAGCTGGACTGGATGATCATTGTCAGCCCTTTACAGCTGAAATAATCTGATCTATTTTCTTGCCTCAGATTTCAGTACACTACCAGCCTGAATGAAGGGAAGTTAACTTTCCTTGGCTTGCTCAAGCCTTACCCTTACACATAAGCTGTGACAGGCAGCCCAGGGAAAATTCAGTGTTGGTTTCACAGCACAGAACGCCCCTTATTTGTGTGGGTGCTAAGGGCATCCACGTTCAATTCTTAAAAGCTCTGAAGTAGCCCATTGGTTATAAACATAAATACTCATGAGAAGAGAAGGGGTGAATATTCAAGAGAAGGGGTGTTGTTCTATCATCAGCCTCTAATCCAGTATAAACTGTTCATCTGAAAGCTGTGGGAGAACGTTTCAAGTCAGCTGGCAAGAATGAGAGACGGATAATGTGTAGGAAAGGACCTGTGTGGACATAATTATAGGTTGGAATGATGAGCTTCTTGTGCACACTTTCAGAGCCAGGCACTGATTTCAAGTCTGATGGGTCCACAGCCCAAGCCCAATTTTCAAAGTGGAAAAGTATCCCACGGCTACTGGAGATTCATTGCTCTGAAAAATAAATCAGAGCATCAACACACACCAATTCCATGTTTGCAAAAATTGGTGGCCTCTTATTAAAAAAATGAGCTTAGCTTTAAATTTTGTCTATCACCTAAAAAAAAAAAAAAAAAAATCATAAAACCAGCCAGGAAATAGAAGTGGGTATTTGGGAACACTGTAAGATGTGTAACAGCCTGTTAACAGTGTTGTTATTCTAGTTTCTTAAAATCTTAGGATGTGTAAGTCAATTAAGCTTTAAGCTTCTCTGGTAACCTTTCCGCACGAGAGCAGTATTTTTGCTCTTGCCCCAGAAGAGCTGCACTCGCATGACTCATTCCCACGAGGAGGGATAGGGATTGCAAGATCAAACCCAACAGGATGAAATTGCACTTGTAGGTGCAGAAGCACTCAGGGCACTGTGAGCACAGGGACAGCCACAGGCACTGAAGACGGATGTCCAGGCATTCCCTCCCCACGGACAGAATAAGGATTGAGTATCCCACGCTGATAGTAGAGGAAAGTGCTGAACAAAACATGTAAAAAACACTGGGAAATGCAAACCATTTTGCATTCCCAGTTCTAATACTGCATTGTAGTCTGACATTCAAATATTTCCTAAAATTCTTGTACAGTGTTGCTGGGTTTTCTGTTGTTTTTATGTACTGTTCGAAGTCAGCTTTGTCTACTCTGGTGCCTGCCGGCAGAAATAAATGTTTTCAAAAGAGGTTTTATGTAAAACCTTGCAAAACAAAAGCCCTGGCAGTTTTATGGATGCATTTTAAAATCAGTCTGTTACAAATTGCTAGCTAATTTATACTTCAGTGGGGTGTATTATCTTTCTATCACAGTCTGTCAGCGTATAGCAAGTAATATAAAAAAACTTCACTGTAAATAAAATCATCCCTTTCATGAAAAAGTCATATATCCTAGTGTTACGATCTACAAGTATTTTGGAAGAACGAAATATATCCTGAGTCAAATTCAGCCTATCGTTCATCCCAGTGAACATCAACAGTAGTACTAGTCAGTTATGCCACATTTAGATCAACATAAGCAAAAGGTAAATTTAGGCCATTAATTACCACACACACTGATTTGAGGTGCAATATAAAACTGTGTGTTTTCTTACACCCAAAATAAGCTGCCTGGAGTAAATTTTACGGACCTTGCATTGAGTGGCCTAAAATGAATGTCACAGCCAATGTGCTGATGGGCAGAAAGGGACCATTTTAGGAATGAGCACATGGCAAAAGCTCTGAGAGCTCTTCACATCACTGCAGGTCCTCTCCTCCCGCTGAGGAACCGGAGTGACTGCCACAGCTGTGAGCACCACATCACCCTGTGCAGAAGCTGAGCCCTGCTCTTTTAGCAGGTGCCTTAATGGACAAACCACCACGTTCTGATCATCTTTCTCCTTCAAGTTCATTAAACAGCCAGGACTTTCCTTCCTTTGTTAATTCATCCAACTGACAGGAAAATCTCAAAATGTCTAAACCTAAACCTAAACCTCCTCATTCTGTGAGGAGTTAGCAATGTTTGCATCTGGTCTCAAATTCACAAGCCATTACCACACAGCTGTCAGTCTACTTTCCTTCATTCCTTCCCTTGCTTTACCTCTTCTTTCCAAATATAACAATGCCTTTTTTTGGTCTGTGTGCCATTTTCCTGTGTTATTTTTCTGTGCTATTAGCAGCTTCATTAGTAGAAGGGAGAGGACAGAGTCAAACCTGAGATACCATCTATCTTTTATAGGTAAAACATTCTGAAGACCAGTGAGTTGTCCAGTTTCTCCCATGCTCACAAGCTCAGGGATATAAGAGATATATCCCCCCACTCTTCCCATGCCAAATTAAAACATCTGTTTGCTGAGAAGTAGGTTGCTCAAGATAATCTGGCAGGAGCTTGTACAAGCAAAAAGAGGCAGCTGAGTTGCCGCTCCCACACACCCCCTTTTAGCACAAACACACACAGAAAAGAGGCAACTTCCATCTTATTTTGCCAGCTGGCATTGATGGGCATTAAATGTCAGCATTATGCGCAGATTCGTGTGTCTCCTGCACACTCATTCCTCTCCTAGAAGGCAAAACCCACTCTTTTTCCAAGCATGTCTTCTGCCCATCCCATGTTGTAAAGAATATCAGGACTTAAAACATTATTAGCCCCAACGAGGGCTGGAGCTGGGGCTTTTGCATTTACTCTTAGGGTACCTGACAAGAACTTCTGTTCTCAAGGCAGTACAGCTGGTTCCTATTTGAACAGCCTGTGGGTTGGATAGACTGAGAGAACTTTGCTGGTGTCTAAGCTTGGTCATTTGACAGCAATCAGCAATTATTGGCATCTCAGTAAGGCACAACACATACAATTGCTCTGTGCATAGAAATTTTGGTAATCTGTAACACAGTTTCTGTGCATGCACCTTAACAAAATAGTGTTTCATTGAGACTGCTCCTCTCCCAGGAGGTAGAGCAGAGAAAGAAGATTAAATGCTATTGTCTCTAAGATACTGTTCAGTGAGGGCTTGAGAATGGGTTGGGTTGGCTGAATCAGGCTCAAAGCAAGTAGCCCAAATGAGCTGGAACATATTTGAATCTGGATTAGTTTCATGACTGGAGATGTATCACAAATCTCTTCATTTAGCAATTCAAATCATTAAAGTCCCAGCAGTTAAGAGTAGGAACATAACAGCTTGTTTGTAGTTGAAAGCTCATTCAGTTTAGCAGTTTATATACTTAAAATACAGTAATGATTCCCAGATAGCTCTGAAATATTTCCCCATGTTGAGCTTAAACCACATGAATCAGCTGCAGCAACACAGGGCACACTTCACACACTTCAGCAGGAGGGCACGGGAAGTGAGATACTCATGACTAAATCCACTGCTATGATCAGTCTTGGTACATGAAGTCCCTGTACCCCTAGGGAGTGCCAGAGCAACCTCAGGAACATCATTTGCACTTTATGTGTCTCAGTGCTCCTGTCACCAGAGTGAGAGTAGCAGATTTATAATACCAGGATTCCCCTCCCACAGTCATGCTGGCGTGCTCAGAAATCACTGTAACCAGGCTAAGCATATGCACATCAGAGGTAAGAGCTTTCCTTTCCTTCAGCAGTCTGAAACAAGACTTTTCACTCAAATCGGCCTCTATCTGCAAGGGAACCCAGTCTCACGCCGATCCCCTGTTAAACATACAAGATGTTTTCTTCCCAAGAGGGGTTTGGGAGGGAAGAGTACAGTGCATTTGGCATGACAAGAGTACAATCTGCATGGAGCACATAAAGAGCGTGTATTCAGGAGGAGATAGGGAATGGCAGGGTATCGTGCAGCATTTGCGCTTTGTGGGTTAACTTGGTCTAATCAGTGCTGTTTTAAAAAGTCACGGTTCATTAGCCTCTTAACTTAAGCATCTTTCCTTTTGCAGCTTGGAAAAGAGCCCTAGAAAAGCAGGCAACTCTTGGAACAGCTCTAGCACTCCTGAAACCAAAGAGTCCAACAGATCCACTTCCCACCCCGAGCTCTACGTCGTGGGCCAAGGGCTGCAGAGGGACTGACAGCAGAAGCACCCTCACAGGCAGAGGCACGAGCAAGGCCAGAGGCCCCAGAGGGAGGAAACAGCCTTACCCAAGCCTCCAAAACATGGCTTCATCTTCTCTTGCAAGGAAACTATATGATGGCTTTGCATCAAAAACCCCAAAGTGGGCTCAACTACCTAATGAAACACCAGCCAGCTGCTTCTCCTTTCATTCCATGGTTTTACTCAGACATCTACATGGAGCAGAAGAAACACTTTGTAGCTGGGTGAGTCTGAGGCAAATTTGGTTGATGAAGAAACGATCTATAGCCAAGTCCTTTTTCCCCAGTTTAGATAAAAGAGTTAAAAAACTAACACAAATGATGATTACTGAGCATGTTATCTATTCAGTAGGCATGACAGTCTGCGTAAAAAGGGCTGTTGTGACTTTTCCAGGAGGGAGGTGAAACCCTGAACCAATTGAGTGTTACTGCAATTAAACATCCATGGCTTCAGCAAAGCCACATCTTTACCCTAGGTGTTTATCAACATGCAGGGAGAGAATAATGTCATGTACAAGTTAAAACAAAGCAACTCCTTTTGAAGGAAAAAAAATTAGGGATCTTACTCCCTCAAAAAAGGCTTTGGTCTTCTAAATCACCTTTGATTACCAGATAATCTTATCACCTCTAGTTTCCAGGGAACAAGGCTTAATCCTGATTAGAGCAGTTTTGTGACAGTCTGATCAAACAACATTATAAATCACAAGGCATCTAAGGACACATCTGGGGGTTTTGTTTTGGTTTCTTTTCCTTTTTTTTTTGTAAAAGAAAAAAATGCCACCATAGAGAACTCTGTTCTCCCTGAAAAAGTTTTATAATTTTTTTTCTGATTTATTCCATTTGAGGGTATTTATTGTAAGTTCGCTGGAGATTCTAGACAGATCCTTGTTAATAAAAAATTCAAGTTATTTACAGTCAATTAATCCTAAGCTTTTACAGCATCCACTGGAATACAGTCTCAAAAATTACTGGATCTTTCTCACCTAACTAATATATCGTCATGGATAAGATGCGACTTTTAATTAATGTAGTTTTATTTTCATTTGACATGTTTTCATCTACAGCTTTAGTACAGAATAAGATCCATTTAAAAAAAAGCCATTTGTATCATACTTTGTTAGGAATAGTTTAAATTTTTCCTACAGTTTTCATCAAGGTAGTGTCTGGGAACTTCACCTTCACATAGAATTTTTACCCTTCCTGCCCACCTTCATGATGGGGGAATGGAGCTTCATCTTCTCCAGTGCAAGGAGTACCCTCTGGATACTGAACTCCTGAGTTTCAGTCCCATGCCTTAACCACAACCATCTTTCACCAAGTACAGTGCCATTTTGCACCACAGACACAAGGAAACCTTAACTGTTGTAGTTTAGAGTAGGGGTTTGAATACAGAGAAGCAACTGGCAGTGGATAGATACTTTGGATGGTCGGGGGGTTGTGAACTTAAGGAGGCCAAGCAGCCATACCCATACAGATGTCAGCCAATCCATCATGTAATCATACAGGCAGATGCACCATCCCCTACTCAAAGTTGGAAAATCACCAGGGAGATACTGCAAAGCTCGCCAGCAGTGTAAACTCCGAGAGTCTTCCCCCTCGTCGGAAGAGCAGTTCTCTCCCTCCTGCGTAAGAATACAAATGCATTTTTGTGTGCATCTTGGGTTGGTTTGTTCTGCTGGCAGTACCCCCCCGAACAGAAACAAACCAGAAACAGGACAGCAGGGAACTGGCACTTTGCATGTCTAAATGCAGCTTTGCAGAGGAAAACAGACCAGAGTGGGAGGACAGCTTCTCCTCAGCTACTACAATCAGTTCATCTCGTCATGGCTTCATGCTGAAATTTCCCAGCACCTGTGATGGGGAATGAGAGAAAGTATTTATTTACATCCCTCAAGCAGCAGATTCCGCTACAGCAGCACATGGGGCAACACTTCACTTCAGCAGTCAAGCTGGAAACCTCCTCCCACGTGTGCTCTCTGGACATGGAGTCAGCCAAAGCATCTTTCCCCCAAACCAGGCCCCCTTGAAGATGTGTACAGGAGCTGGCATCCTAGAACTTCATCTCTCCTGGCTCTGACTGAGGCTGTGGTCATCAGGAGGCTCCTTGCAAACACAATCCCACCTAAAGACTGCAGCTGCTGAAGGATTCTGATGCTGCCCAAAGGATACTGCAGCAAACTGCTCACTGTACACAAGACACAGCTTCTGGGGGAGCGACCTGCAAAGTTTGTAACATGAACTCATGATTACATGTAGTTAAGAGATTCTCTTTAGTCCAGTTAATGTGCAGGACTCTTGCAAGAACTGTATTTACCTTCAATTTGTATTGCAAGCATGAAATTGAGAGTAACTCTAGTATGCAGGAAATGATAGTTTGCCTCACCACTTTTTTAAAAAAAAATTAATTTTTTTAACAGACTTTTTGGTCAACAGTTCAATTTTTCACAAATACAATATTTCTGGAATACAGTTGTTTTATAAGACCAGGCTCAATTTTAACATTTATTTTTTACTGATGTAAATAAAACAGAGGTTTTATATACAAGGTATGAGTTTGATCTCCCATATTCTGTATGCAACCAGTTTCAATCTCAGCTCAATGTTATACTATTGATGCCTTCCTTAGTGCACTACCTAGTGTCCTGAACTGTAAAAAGTCCACTTGCTTCCTCTTCCCCCACCCCAGCACAAGCTTGTCTTGTTTTGTGTTTTGCTGGCACAACGGTTAACTTAGGTTGCATTTCCATTCAGCAAGTAAGTCTTTTTTTAGGCTACGAGATCCAGCCTGGGCACTGACAGACCAGAGCATAGGTCAGCTGTGCTTCCACCCTGCCCTGATTTAAGCCTGAGCTACCTGGCAGTCTTGTACTCAGTTCAGTAGAGTTTCTGTGTAAAATCACAGCTAACTCAGGGGTCAGTGGCTTGGTCCTAAGGGTTAAAATCAGACTGCACTCTCTGCAGTGGAGTCAGATTGCAGAGGGATTGAGCACAGAGTGAAGCAGGATCACATTTCCAGCCAGGGCTTCATAGCTGTGGAAAGAGCAGCCAACAGCTCTGTGCTGCACTTTGTCTGCAGACCTTTAACAAGTTGACAGCTGCCCTTGTTTCCAGTGACACTGCTCAAATTGCAGACCTTTAAGGGGCTTGTCATTTCATGCCCTTGGCATCTGAAGATGACTAGAACACCAAGGCACTACACACACTCCAGTTTCTTTTTTTTGACTTCATGAACTACCTCAGATGGCCTGGAGGAGACCGAGGGGAGACCTCATCGAAGTCTACAACTTCCTCGTGAGGGGAAGCACAGGGGCAAGCATTGATCCCTTCTCTGGGTTCACCAGTGACAGGACCCGAGGAAATGGCCTGAGGTTGTGTCACAGGAGGTTTAGGTTGGGTATTAGAGAAAGGTTTTTCACCCAGAGAGTGGTTGGGCACTGGAACAGGCTCCCCAGAGCAGTGGTAACAGCACCAAGCCTGAGAGCGTTCAAGAAGTGTTTGGACAACACTCTCAGGCACATGGTGTGACCCTTGGGATGTTCTGTGCAAGGCCAGGAGCTGGACTCAATGACCCTTGTGAGTCCCTGTCAGTTCAGAATATTCTGGGATTCTGTGATTAGCAATATGGCTGAGAATGCTTATGCAGGCTTATCAGTAAATTCAGCATATTGCAGTGTTAGTACTGCCACACCTCTTAACATTCAAGGCATTTCATAACCATTTATGAAGTTTTACCATTAAGAGAAATATTCTGAGAAGATATTACCTTTGCTATAGGAAGGAAAGAAACCGTAACACAGAGATAAAGTAACCCATTCTTACTGTCATGTCTCATCAGTAAAGAACTGCCACTATCTCCTGAAGAGAAAACCTGATAGATTAGCAAATCATTAATTCTTCCACATCAAATGTACTCAGTGCCATCATGACTACAGCACGTGGAGATGGATTTTGCAAGTGTGAACTTCAAACTGTGATTTTGATCTTCCTGTGCAAGATCCTATGGACAAAATCTTATGGGCAAGATCCGTAGTGCCTGCAGTATGGATTAGGGGCTCACTTCCACATTGTCCTCAGGTAAAGGTGAAGGTTAATACAAACTCACAACTGTACACTGGATCATCTGAAAACTGGGGGCAAAGATCCCAAGTTTGCATTTCTTGCCCACAGCCCTTTTTGGATGAATAATGAAAATGTTAATGTCAGATGAAAACATGTGCAGATAGTGACAGTAGATGCTCAGCAGGACAAGGTGATTAAGGCCCAGGACCGTGTTATCCCTCTGCTCCCACTTCCATTCTTCTCACATATACCTGCCCAGCACCTATCCTGTTCCACCACTTCTAGCACAAAATTACCTACAGCTCTCACAGCCCCTAATTGTTCTCCTCTCAGTGACATCCTGATTTTCAAAATCTGACCTCTTACATCTCTTCCTTTATTCTTTTCTCTTTCTTTACTACTGTACAACTCTGTGATTGCATTAAATAACAGTGTGAGAATTTCTGAAGTTAGACTGTACAAAACACACCCTTCATCAAGTTTATTTCAAAGGAAAAAGGGGTGATAAGCCTATCTTACTCCATATCTATCCCTCCTGCTTTAGCAAAGTTTTCCTCAAGGCACAGATTGACTGTATAGCAGCTGAAGAGAAACTGAAAGCTTTCAGTGCTACTGGCTGCTCTTCATTTATTAATACTACTGAACCATTGGCTCCTTAGGATGTGAGTGAACCAAGGTCAAAGCCTGAGGATGCTAACAAAGACCATCCTTCCCCAGAGCAGTAGCTATAAAGCTCTGAACAAAACCTTCCAGGCATTCCAGCAGACATGCAGATACGTGGCAAGGCAGAGATGTCTCTGCAGTTAAAATCTAAACCAACAAATTTACCAGCTGCTTGGCTTTTAAGTGTGACCCTGTGAATCTTATGGGGCAGCCTTACCACCTCTTATAACTAGTAGAAGTTTAATATCTCTTACATCCAAACTGGAAATTAAACCTGCCAGTACAATGCAATGGCCTTAGTTTTGGAATGTTTTACCCCTCTTTGAAGCTTTGTGTCTCTTTGCTAGTAAATATAGTTAATGTGGACAATCGAGGCACAAGGCAATGCATCTTTTGGATCTTTTTGAATAGTGAAGGTTTAATCAATAACCAGATATCCACGCAGATCCTTTCATCTTAATATTTCAGGGAAAACACAGGCATATACACGCACGTGTTAACTATTGTTAAGGGACCTGGATTACAAGTAGGTTCTCATAGCACGGTTTCTCATGTGGATAAGCCAGGAAACAAGGAGCACCAGGGACACCCTGGTACCACAGTGCTCTGCAGATGAGCATCTAGTTAGAAAAGACTCCTGGTAAGAAGTTAGCCAATTATGAGTCTTAGACAAATTTCATATTAGTCCAAATAATGCATCAACAACAGCTTGAAACAGGGTGCAAAAAAAACAAAAACAAAAACAAAAACAAAACAAAAAAACACAAAAAACAAAAAACAAAAAAAAAACCAAAAAAACCCCCCAAAAAACCACAAAAATCCTCTGTTATAAATAAAGCCAGATTACGTGCAAAAACCACAATAACAATTTATTAAAAATTACCAACAGAGTTTATGGCAAAAATAATAATAAACAAACACCATCACCGAAAAGTCCTCTGTGCCGGCCAGCATGGGTGAGTTCTGGCCCTAGCTTAGCGCCTTGCCACACTACAGCCTCCCAGAAGTCACCAATTTGTCTCCATCTTCTGCCGGTTTATATACTGTTTTTCAGCCCTCAGGCGGTGCAGTACGTTTTGAGGTGACATCACCTTCAGTGCCTCGCCTCTGCCTCCATCGAGGGTGTTTCCTGAATAGAGTTGAATGGAAACAAAAAGTTTTCTATTGCTGAATGGAAACAGGATGACGTGACTCTCGATC
>VYXC01010232.1:209949-242317 GCA_013397175.1 Platysteira castanea | reverse complement strand
AAAACTGTGGTTGTCCCATGATTTTTGGGTCTTTGTGATCAGTCTGTGCTGAACCCTGGCCATGTGCAGCTAGGAGGAATAAAATCTGAGAACATCCATGAAAATATCATCTGCTTGATTCTTCCACAGGCCAAGGCTGCCTTCAGGGAAGGTTGCTGAGACCCTACAGCAACAGGAGAGTTTCTCTATTTATTTTGTGTTTACTGGTGCTCTTGCTTATTCTCTGAGTTCCCCTCCAGTGGGATTTACACACTCAGATTTCACACAGCAACTGTGCAAGTATTGGAGCTCCAACACCCAACAACAAAACCCAGACATATTAAGTCTTTTCACACTTTCGAATATATCCTTCTCTGGTGGATGGCACTCCATTTAAGAGCAGCTCAGCAAAATTATCCAGATGATTATTTAAGTCTGCATAAACATCAGATCCATCCTAAGGAATACTCAAAGACCACACCAACATGAGCTGCTTCTGGGAATCCAGGTCACATTCATGTTTACTCTGAAAATAACAACCACTTCAGAAAAAAAATCTGGTTTTACCTGACATTATTTTCAGGGAATTGCTAATTTGTGATTGATTGTAAACTCAGAGCTTCAAAATGCTTCATAATCTAAAGAACCTTCCAAGGAGGCAGATTAATTTATTGAAGAGAACTAAGAGAGAAAATACACTCAAGATCAGTCTGATCTGTCTCAAGTGCTGGATGGATGTTCTGCTGTGCCAGTGGGTTTGAGGGGTTTTACAGCAGATGCTGAAGAAGTCCAGAAAATGCCGACACCATTCCACAGCAGTACTGTACCTTGGGAATGCAAGTTGGCTTCCTTTTGTTTTTCTTTTCATATGAAGTTACATTTTTCCCCACTACCTTCACACAAAATTCAAAGCCCAAAGCAAATGAAACTGTATGACATAAATATGCTAGAAAAACCTGCAAGCTCAAGAAGGCTGAACCAGTGATTTCTGAGCTGGAAGTGAACAGGTTGCACTGCTTCCATCCCTCAGAGAGTAAATGCTAGGAGCAGTGATTTATCTCTGTCCATCCCATGCTGCTTTATATGCAGGTGGAATTTAATGACTACACTCGGTGTCTAGGTAAACTCTGGATCTTAGGTATCAAAAAAGATTTTAAAGCAAGTGTTTTTATCTTGCTTTTCTGAGGCAAAAAAAAAAAAAAAGAAAAAGAAAAGGAGAAAGTTTTGCTGCTAAGTGTCTTCCAGTTTCAAGCATGAAAGTTCTTCAGAAAACAGAAGTATCAGACAGATCGTGATTATCAGAGAGCACAGGTGAGGAAGGTCAACACAAGGTATTGACCACATAGTTTGGGAATGTATAAGCCAGCTCTTGTGAATACAGACACAGATATTCCAGATTAACACATCATATCCTTCAAAAAAACAAACTCCAAACTTATTTTAAGCAGCTGTACTACTATGAGAAAAGTGGAAAAACAAGACTCAAGAGTCCCACTCCCTGAGACTTCACTGAATTATGGAATGGTTTGGGTTAGAAGGCACCTCAAAGATCGTCTTGTTCCAACCCCCTGCCAAGGCAGGGATACCTTCCGCTAGACCAGGTTGGTCCAAGCCTTGTCCAAACTGGCCTTGGACACTTCCAGGGCTGAAACAGCCACAGTTTTTCTGGGAAACCTGTGCCAGGGCCTCACCACCCTCAGTTAAGAATGCATCCCTAAGATCTAATCTAACCCTGCCCTCTGTCAGTGGGAAGCCATTCCCCCTTATCCTGTCACTCCATGCCACTGTCCAAAGTCCCTCTCCAGCTCTCCTGGAGCACCTCTAGGCACTGGAAGTCTCCCTGGAGTAATCTGTTCTCAAGATTGAACACCCATGCTCTCTCAGTGGGTACCCTGGAATAAGGCTGCAGACAGAGAATCCAAACCTGCCCATCCTTTAGCCCCATGAAGTTCAGTAACACAGATCACTCCAGCACACAGCTCCTGCTCATATGGCACAACAGGAGCACTCCTAAATGATGCACATACAAATTTTCCAGTGTTAATGGTGGTGCTAGACTTTTCGGTATGAAAGCATAACCTGGCAGGTAAACTCAAAATGGAAATCTGAGAACTAGTCCTAGAATACATCTCTGTTTGCAGAGCACACATTAAATTTACAGGGACTTTCACATCTGACATAAATTAGAAGCCCTCTTTTAAAACCAAGTTGTGTTTTTATGTTTCTAAGTCATCTAGAAGACAGCACTGTCAAATGGAGAGTTTCTCTTTGAATACCCACTGCCTGTGTGAATGGCTACTCCCGTCACTTCCAACAACACTGACCTCTTCAGGGTTTGTCTCCTTTCATGGCATCCATGCCTGTGGACCTTCTCAGAAGAAAAGGGACACCTGAAGAGGACATGGCTTCCTATTTACCCTTGCTGCCTTTACTCTTCTCATCAAACCCTCCTTCTCATTCAGAGTGAAGGGCCATATCACAGAATCACAGGATCAATTAGGTTGGAAAAGACCTCCAGGATGATCAAATCCAATCTTTGACCATCTTGTGGCACCAAGTGTCCCGCCCAGTCATTTCTTGAACACCTCCAGGGATGGTGATTCCTCACCTTCCCCCTGGGCATCGCATTCCAATGCTTAACAACCCTTTCTGTGAAGAAATTCTTCCTGAGGTCCAGTTTGAACCTCCCCAGGTGCAGCTTGAGACTATGTCCTCTCATGCAGTCGCTGGTTGCCTGGGAGAAGTGACAGACCCTCATCTGGCTGCACTCTCCTGTCAGGGAGTTGCAGAGAGCAATAGCCTCTCCTGAGCCTGCTTTTTTTCCAGGATAAACAACCCCAGCTCCCTCAGCCACTCCTCACAGAACTTACCCTCCACACCCTTCCCCAGCTCTGCTCCCTTCTCTGGACTCACTCCAGCACCTCAACATCTTTCCTGCACTGGGGGGACACGGGACTCGAGGCGTGGCCGCACCAGTGCCAAGTACAGAGGGACAATCACTGCCCTGCTCCTGCTGGCCACACTATTGTTCTTACAAGCCATGATGCCATGGGCCTTCTTGGCCACCTGGGCACAGCCAGCTCATGTTCAGCTGCTGTCACCAGCATCCCCTGGTCCTTTCCCACTGGGACACTTTCCGGCCACTTTGTCCTGGCCTGTAACCTGGCTGGGGTTATTGTGGCTGAAATGTAGGACCCAGCACTTGGTGTTGTTGAACCTCATTCCGTTGGCCTCATAGCATTGATCCAGCCTGTCCAGATCCTCCTGCAGGTCCTTCCTACCTTCCAGCAGATCAACATCCCCAGCATACTTGATGTTATCCATCAATTTACTGAGGGCTCACATGATAAGATATGTAGTATAAATAAGTCCTATTCCAACAGAAGTAAAAAACCCCATGGGAAATATAAATATCAAGGCTACAGAGTGAGAGCAACTCAACAGGAATACAAACCAGATAAGCAATGACACATACACTCTATCTCAAAACAGAAAACTAGACCAAGACCCCCCCCATGTCTTCTGAATTATAAGGAAGGGATCCATCCCATTTGGCTTTTGTCATATGCCATGTAAGCATCTGTAGTTCATCTGGGAAATTTGGGCATTGTTAAAGTCAGTGCAGAGAAACAGGTCATGATCCTGAGTCATTTGACCTGTATATATACATAAATAACTATATATCTCTGTGTGTGCATAAATAAGTACATGTTCACATACATACATTGCATAAGAATAATACATCTATTCTTATATATAATATATATTTATTATTATATAGGCAACAGGGTGAGATGAGCTGCTCTCTAAAGGGACTTGTTCCTCCCCACTGCCTGCCTCAGACACAGATACTTGCATTCAGCCAGGCGAAACCCATCTTACTGGGCTGAGTGTGTCAAAAAAGAGGCACAAGTATGCCCAGATCTCACAAATTCCCAATAATATAAGGACATGTCAAGTATTGTGTGTGCTTGAGCCTGTCCTCAGATGCCTTTGCATCTCTCACACTCTGCAGCTACAAAAGGAGCTGTCAAATTAATCAGCTGCCACAATCCGCAGCATCCTTGTCTGATCTGGAGGAATGATGTAGGATCTGTTGTGGAAGGGACTAATCCAAAATAACTGGGAAGAGGGGAGTGATAAGGAATGCGTGTATATAGCGAACCATAAGGGAGTCCAGTCAGATTTCCACCTGCAGTGCAGGGGGTGAACGGGTTTAATTTGCAAGGGGAACAACTCGAGACGAAGAAAAGCGTGCCTCAGCTTGACCCACCTGGGTGGGGAAGAGGCAAGGGGACATCAGGTGTCCAGCAAAGCCGCTCTGTTTGTGGGGAGGGTGGGGTGTGGGCTGAAATGATGGTGGCACCATTCAATGTGCTTGGGACAGTGGTCCATATGCACTCCTGGTCGCTTGGGAGGGGCTGCAGTTATACAAGAAATACATCTGCTGCATGGTAGGAGGAGGAGAACTGGGTTTGGGAAGCAGCTTCAGGCAAGGCTCTTTGCCCATCTGTCAGTGATAGGATGCACTCCTCCTCCCAGCACTCTGTAGGTGGAAAGTCACGCTGTCCCCATAAGAATTAAGCAGTAACATCTTCTGCCTCCTTCACACGTTGGATTTGAGTGTCCAGGCTTCTTCCTCGTTTGCCACTGCTGGTCTTGGAGTTGCTGGTACAATCTGGTTTCTTCTTTGCCAAGTCATTAATTTCATGAGTTTGCATCTGAATGCCACAATTCCCTGAGAAGTCTTCCCTACAACGGGAAAAAGACTTTACTACAGGTGGGAAGAAGCAGGTTTTCTATGGCTTCTTCTATATTTACTATGAGAAATGACAGAGTATTTTTTGCAGAAGACACCATTTAGGATCTCAGTTACGCTTCCATTTGTCAGTTACTATTTCATCTGGCATTGGCTGTTCCACCATTTGTTCCACCACAAAGCCAGTAAAATGTAAATCATTCTTGACACTTTTTCACCAAACATATTTTCAGAAATCCTACAATGGCCCGGATGATCTGCACCATAAAGCATATTTCAAAGCAGTGTTTACATTTTATATGGCTTTATCCAGTCATGAATCGACAAAAATCCACTTCTGATGTGATTTCATGAGGTCCTCCCTTCTCACTTTTCAAGAAAAATCCCCATTCAGCTAAGAAGCATCAGTAATTAGTAAGGAACATGAAGAGCAATGAGGACAAGGATTAGCAAAGAGAGAGGAGAAGAGGAGAATTCCCAAATGTCAGATATGGACATCTTGGCTTAGCTAGGCTGGGGAGCCTGTGAACAGGAACAGCCTTGGTGCATCTCAGTGTAGTAAGAAAACCAGGGAGGAGGCCAGACTGAAATAAATCTGAAGTACAAAGTTGTCATGACACAACTCTGAAATCAGGGGGATGAAGGAAACAGAATTATGTGGTTGTGGTGGCAGATGCTCCCCCAGACTTCCCACAGTTTGGCCAGAGAGAAAAGGACTGATTGCATAATCTACCTGAAACAACATATTTGCATAATTAACCTTAATTCTCCCACTGAATTAATTTCCCTCCCATTATTTGAACTGCCATTCTCAGTTCCACAATGGCTGGGACGACGACTGCTTTTTAGAATTACAGAATCACAGAATGATTTGGGTTGGAAGAGACCTTAAAGCCCATCTCATCCCATTCCCCTGCCATGGGCAGGGACACCTCCCACTATCCCAGGTTGCTCCAAGCCCCGTCCAACCCGGCCTTGGACACCTCCAGGGATGAGGAGTCCACAACCTCTCCGGGCAACTTGTTCTGAGGTTTTTTGATTTCAAAAGCTCTGATTCCTCCTTTTCTTGTGCCAGCATTTAACAGCTGAATCAGACAACCCCAAAATCCAGAGTCATATTTGACCCCAAAGAAGGTGTCCAGAGCTCTAAGCAGTGCAATAGGGAGAGGCTGATCCAGTTGATAACTCTTCCACCTCTAGGGGTTTTTTGGTCAGATTTCACATTTTCCTTGTTCTGTACCTCTTACCTCATTGTCTGCTTGGTGAGTCACACAAAGACAGCGGGAATGATAAGCAGAACAAACCAGATAGCTGTAAAACCAGAAAATCAATATGGTTAGCACCTGGAGTTATTTATTGCATTTACTCCAGCTGGGGGAAGCAGGCAAGATTAGAGATAGGGTCTCATCTTGTCCTATGCCCAAAGGCAGAAATTTTTCCACACTGCCCCATTGTTCCCAGGACCCAACCAGAGAGGACTTGGGCAACTAGAGATTGACCATAGCCAAACAACCAGGGACTACTGATGTTGTGGTCTCTGGAGTAGTTTGCAAATCTCCTCCTTCTGTTCCTTCATCTCACTCCATTATTCCTCCTCATCATAATGTGTACTACAGTTTTTGACAGACTCCAGCTGGAATCAAGAGCCCTTGTGCAAAGTCTTGTGCATATGCACAGTAAGACACAATTTCTATTTCATCAGCTAATGGCTGAGTGGAAGATGGGGAAGAAGGAGAAGAAAATCTCTTCAGACTGATCTAAATGCACTGGTTTAGCTGTGAAGAAATGTTCTATTTGCCCATCTTTTTTTATTCCTTTGAAAACGTGAAAAAAACTCAGCATTCAAATATTTACAATTTTTTCCTGCTTTTTTTCCAGTTGAAGTGATTCACTGAACTCACAGAAAGTCTCAGAGAAGAATCTGAAAATGGCTCCATTTAGAAAACAGACTTTTGGTTGATCTGTTTTCTTTCACACTCCTTATGAGTCTTTGGAAACTTCTTTATAAAAGCTTAAGTGCTTAAATAGTCTGTTTATACTGTCTTTACTAACTTCTCACACAATACATGGATATAGATGTGTCTTGCAGCATATTTAGTAGCTCTTCTAACAGAAATGGATCTCTTTGGAATAGAACAACAAACTGAAAGACCAAGTAAGTGCTCTGGGTGAGGGAGTGAAGTTTGTAAGAAAATGGCATACCTGTCACTGGCAGTGTCCATGATGAGGAAGTGGACAGAAGAGTCAAACCTGTGAAGAGAGAGGAATTCTTGATTTTTGTATCAACTTGCTCTTCTGATGAAGGGCACCAGAGCAGTGGTGAGGACAGAGTCAGGCAAAGAGCCAGCTCGTTCCAGCACCAAAGCAGTGCCAAGGGTAGAGTCTGACAGCTCTACCTGTGCACAGAACACTTAAAAATTGCCATGTTTGTTTCTCGGCCATCATTAGATCTCTCCAGCCTGGGTATCAACAAATATGCTGATCTGATGATCTGATACCTGTTAATGGTGGGCATGAAGTGAACTGGAACAGGATCCATCTAAGATCTTTACCTCATATGAGACTGGAAGGATGACTTTCAAGGTGCCAAGTTAGGACTTGGGAACATGGTTTCAGCCAGGATCTGTTTTTGCCTAGAAATGTAATCCAAAACTTCCCTAGTGTAAGACATCCATTGAATTTCTCTCTTATCCTGAAAAGGAAGCTCTGAACTTGCCCCAGTATGAGATATGGACAGATTTTTAACAAGACATCCGGTAATAGGGATTTCTTGATAAATTTCTTTGTGCTGAATGCTGAAGGAGAACTGAGAAAGGGGAGTGTATTCCTCATCCAACCTCATTATTGACATCACATCATAATAAATACAAAGGCAACACTTTAACACTTTAGGGGAATAATTATTTGGTGCTCTAATTGCCAGCACCCGACCTTACTCAGGTTTGAGGAAGGAAACTGGAACTATTGTTCCACTGAATTAAAGGCCATAAGGGCCTCTTTCATTATTCAGTCTCATGTTTTTCATAATCCTGATTTTAAAAATTTAAAATATTTGTAATTTTAAAATATTTGTAATTTCAATTGGCTGTATTATTTTCTAAGACTTATATGTTGATGGATTATTTCCATCACAGCAAGAAGTTCTTTCATTCTGATAGCACCAAGTGAAATTTTCAGTGGAATCAAGATTGGTGTCGTGATGGAAGAGGAAAGACCAGACAACAAATTCTGACTTCTGTGCCTGGAATGCTCTGAACCAGGCACCACAGGGAAACAGATCTATGAAATAGGGCAGAAAGTCCTGGGCTGATGCTGAAACAGGGTATCCAGTAAGGCAATTCATTCTTACAGTCAGAGCAGCACCGAAAGTCAACAACAGCCAAGTGTCACCCGAGAGGTCACTCTGCAGGCAAAAGGGGCTGTCCAAACCTCCCTGCTCTCCCACGTGGTCTGGTGTGGTCACAGGGGATGGAATTCCTCTCACCCACTGCTACACAGATGTGACCTCTGAGATAGTCACGGAGGCTCAGCTGCAGCCACTGGGCAGAAACAAGGCTTCACAGGGTGCATTTCATCTCAAATAGATGCAAAATAGAGCAGCTGACAGAGCACCATCAACACCTCTTCCCCCGTTGGTTATAAAGCCACTCCAGCTCAGATGTGGGCATTTGTGCAGTAGACATCTACAGCCCTGCAAGATTAATTTCCTCTGAAAAGAACTACTGGTGAAAAGCCTTTTTTTTTTTCCAGTTTGTTGGTAGGAAAAGTCCTCTTGTGTTGTCCTTGCATTGGCTTCCACCTCTTTAAATTTCATCCCATTGCACTTCACTGACTCAGAGGATGTTGAGAGAGTGGACATCAACTAGGAGCCTGAGGGCTGGTGAGGGTGTGGACAGCTGGGTCTGTCCACCTTGCAGCAGGGCATCTTAACCCCCACAAAGAGCTTATCCACTGTTTGTTAACCAGTCAGAGAAACAGGACAAGCTGTCTTGTAGTGAGTTATTTTGGCCTCATTGAGTTAACACTGGTCTGGCATCCCCCAACTGCCAATAAATATCTTACTTTTGAAGTAAGATCTGACAAGATAGGCTGAATTTCTGACTGACAGCCATTCATTTTACAGCTATGAAAGCCACAGCAAACTTTCACAAAGCAGAAATCAGTACATTTTACTGGAAATGTGGGGAGTTTCTCCTATGAGTAGGGACACCTATTTCACAGTTACTTCCTAAGGGATTAAGTGAAGGAATCTGTGTAGATTATTGCCATTTCAGTGGTAAGTTACATTTGACTCCTAATCAGTACTATTTCTTTTGCTGGCTTTAATATAGGTACCTTGATCCAGTGCACTGTTTTATGTTATGCTATAACCTACTAGTAGTTCTTTAAGCTTTATACTCCGTCATGAGTAAATCTGATTAGGATCTTTCATCTGTTATCTCCTGTCTGTTCATTTGTCTTAATAAAGAATTCATTTTTATATAAATACATCTGATTTGTCATCAGTAAAACTTGCAGGACAGAGTGACTCCTTAAATTTAAACTGTTGCCAAAATCCGAGGCTAAGGAAAGATTTATCATCATTTAAACCCCTTTCTGTGAAGACCTTTAAATACACAAGGGAGTTCTTTCTTCCTCTCAGAGTCAGCAGCAGGGCTTCTTTAGTAAACTTTTACAAGCTCCCACTCTCCCCATGACAGCTGGGTGGTCTGGACACCACATGAGCAGGTCATGACACTGATGTGGTGTGGTCACAACCATCTCACCTGGCCCGATGGTCTGCGGTGGCCACTGGTTGCTGTCATTGGTGCACCTCATGTCAAGGGGGGTCCAGATGGCTTTGCCGTTCACCTCCTTGCACGTCGTGTTGCCAAAGGTGGGGGGTCTCTTATCATAACCTGTCTGGCATTTGAAATGTAAGACTTGTCCCACGTAATACTCTTGGGGCAGACTTATGGAGGCATGAGGAATAGTCTTGGGAGGACCACAGAAATCTGTGGGAGCACAAGGCAGCACATGGTTAAAGCAGACAGATTTTGCATACTGCTTTTGTTCTAGAAAATCTTGTATTCTTAGAAAATACAGACAAGCAGGATATATCAAGCCTTTCTAATTCTTGGTTAGGATATAAAATACTCATTTGCTTACACCATATCACTTGTTCAGCCAAGATATTACACCAATCGTTTCTTTCCCTCTGTCTGCAAAATAATTAAATATTACTTTTACACTACTTCCATGTAAATCAGCAGGAGAAGCATTACAGTATCGAATGAGCTCTTATATACCTTTATGTCTGAACTCTGGAAGCTCTTCTTGCTTGTGGGGTGCAGGGCTCCTTGGTTCTCTTTCTGGCTCCTGTGCAAGTTCTAACTCCTTCCTGGGAGCTGCTGATGACAATTTTTTCTTATCTGTGGAGAAGTTACAATTGCTGAGTTACAGCAGGACAAATATCAGAAGAAAGCCAGAGCATCCAAACTTTTAGAGGTTGGATAGAACTGTTTCAAGTTCTAACTTAGAAAGATAAGCACAAAAGATCTTTTGTTAATGCCCAGTTGTGTTTTATACCAAGTAACACATTGGAAAAAACACCTGTATCTATAGAAAAAAGACAACACTCACCAAAGCATTTAAATCCCTTGTATTTCCAAACAGCACCCTGCTCTTCTCTCTCACACTGAATTCCTGGGTATGCACCACCTTCTCTGTCATAGCCAGGGTCACATATATAGTACAGTTTGGTCTGTAGTGGATACATTTTAGCACTGACATCAGCAAATTCAGGTGTTGGAAGACCCGGGCATATCTCTGCAAACAGAAAGCCTGAGAATCAGGACAGCCTGGCACTCTATGCATCAAGAACTTCCCCATTCTCAATACCAGACACGTCCAGCAGATGGGCAACATGAAACACTGTCAACATTTTCTTAATGGAGTTGTACACAGTCATTTTGGAAAGCAGCTACCTGCACCAGAGTGTGCAGCCCTGAGTCCGTGGAGTGAGGCACAACAGACAAAAGTAAGCAATTAAAAGTTGCAATCATTTATAAGCAAACATTGGGAATGGGCATAGACTCTCGGTTCTGTCTGAGGAAATCAAAGAGCAGCTTACTGTGAAATAAGTTTGCAAACCTAAATATAACTTGTCCCAAAACAAGGACATGAAGTGTTGTGTCATCAGCAAATCATATCTAAATATACTTCTCAATCAGTTGGAATGAATTAAGTTAGATCATTTCAGTGCACTTGAAAAGCCAGCTCAAGCTGAGCTGGAGACCCAGACGTTAATAAAGGCACTACTTAACGATTATTTAAGGCCTAAAGGCTGAGAAATTAAAAGTTCAAACAGTCTGGATGCACCAGGGCTGGCACTCTGGATCTTTGGGTGCAAGATCCATGGCCCTTTATGCTTATGCACAACAGTAACAGCTATTAGGAGTGAAATTTCTCAGTCATCTTATCCTAGCATTTTCTGCAGCCATGATTAATGCAGCCTTAGCAACCAGCGGGGATGACTGCGGAAGGCCCTTGAGTCCCTGACAGCTGTTCATCATTTGGTGTCTGCCCTTGACTCCCAAAGTGCTTTCTCCTTGAAAGACCAACAGCAACTCAACCTGCGACTCCCAGCCCCAGCCCTGCAATGCTCTTTTCTTTCATTTCCTCACTTTGGTATTTTCTGCCCTTTTTACTTTACATTGTCTTGCTGTTTAGTGAAAGTCACAAACTTTGAAGAAGGCAACAACAAAAAGCATGTGAGCAGTTTAACAGCTGATCTGCATAAGGGTTGTTTTAATCCCCTTGTACCTTTGTGTTATCAAAGGATTTGCCTTGTAAACTACATCAAACTGTGGCTTTGAGAGAAGCGACTGCACCCGAAATAGTTAACCACATGTTTTACCACAGACTGTCAGGGTGATTAAAATTAAAGAGTTATCAGATCAGCTGCAAGTTGAGATCATGTACTCTCACTTTCCCTGAAAGCTAAAAGCTTGTTTCCCTCAAGACTTCAAAAGCCTCTTTGAAGCAGATTGCAGATCTGAATCTCAGCACAAGGCACTCAAACCTACAACTCATTAGTCTCTTCTTAAGAAAACCCACAACATTTAACCTACTCATCATAAAGGGCAAGCATTCTTTTAATTGATGATCAGATGTTGGGTTCCTCTGAACTTGCACACATCAGACAGGGATTGTGCAGAAGTGGTGCACTTGGGAGATGGTGAACATCCACAGCAGCTGGATTGCACACAACCTGCCTCGGATCCAGCCTTTTAATTTCCTCCACATTGCTCAAATTCTTGTCTTCTCACATCTAAATAACTGCAGTGTCTTCTTTGGCCTTTACAGCCATATTCCTTTCTCTGATCCGCAAAGAATTTTGAAAGATGACTTTCCCAGGTCTCGTTGTGACCTTCTGCCTGCCTCCCTTTGACTTTTAACTGCTCATTGTCACACCAAATATTTCGCTCCCGTTTTCAAGAACCTTCTTCTTAGTAACCGTTCATAACCTTTCAAAACGCTGGTTCTCCTCCCATACTAGAGCTCCTCACCAATGCATTTTATACCAAAGTCACTGGCTTTTGGGTTTATTGTACCAGTCCTCACACTGGTGAGGAGCCGTGCATGAATATGGATATTGCAAGATACCCTTCACTATGATTACTCTTAATTGTCGCAAACTATCTTATATATCTTATATATCTTCATATCTTGTATATCTTAAGAGGTGCTTCTCTTTATGTGTTTTTTACTCATCTTTCCAGAAAAAGTAGGCACTCAGCATGTAACCCATGCACCTTTCTGCCAGGGAGTTTTAGGGAGTGAAGAGGTCCTCCCTGAGCCCTCTTTTCTCCAGGCTGAGCCCCCCCAGATCCCATCAGACTTGTGCTCCAGACCCTTCCCCAGATCCACTGCCCTTCTCTGGATGTGTTCCAGCATCTCCATGTCTTTCTTCAGTTTCATGTCATGGGACTCCCTG
Source organism: Platysteira castanea (assembly GCA_013397175.1). Lineage (NCBI taxonomy): Eukaryota > Metazoa > Chordata > Aves > Passeriformes > Platysteira > Platysteira castanea. The sequence continues at coordinate 229,601 of VYXC01010232.1, read as the reverse complement.
GAATAGTGTGGGAAGACTGCAGAGAGGATGCAGAGCTGGTGAGGTCTGGACCATAGTGACCTCTGGAGCACATCGTGCCTAAAACTTCATTCCATCTTTGTGCCCAAGGAAACTGCACGGTTTGCCCCTAAAAAATCAACATCCTTGCTGCATGAGTGGTAAAAGAGCCAAAGGATGGGAAGAAGCCAGGGAATAGGGAAGGGCAGGGTAGGTATACTCCTTCATTAGATTTCTGATACTCCTTCATTAGATTTCTGATACTCCTTCATTATACTTCTGACTTTTTACATTTTTAGAGGAGAATAGATTTTCTTTTTTTTTCTTTTTAATTTTGCTTTTTGTTTGGTGGGGGTTTTTTTTGTTGTTTTTTTTTTGTTGTTGTTGTTGTTGTTGTTCTGTTCTGGTTTGGGTTTGGGGGTGGTTTTGTTTGTTTGGTTTGGTTTTTAAATTTTGTTTTGTTTTGGTTTTTTGTGTTTTGTTTTGGAGGTTTTTTTGCTGTTTTGCTGTTTTGTTGGGAATTGATCAATCAATTTGTTTGAATTTGCCTGACATGAAAATATGAATCTTTTAAAAGGCCAGCACATCTGGGCAAAACCTGCCTCACAGCCTGTGGTGGCCCAGTTTTGCACAGCCCAGCTCCCCCTGGATTCTGCATTCCTCCATAGCTGCTCCAGAGTTGCACTCCTGCTATTATTTGTTGAAAATATTGCCCTCACATTGCCTTGAGATGTCTTGAGGTTTTGTTTGCCTCCTCATTTTCCCTTCCCACATATTCAAATTTTTCATCCCTATAACTAGGTGTTGTGGGCCACTATTTCCTTCTCTTTCTACCCTGATGTCCACTGATCTCTCTTTCTTTCATTCATGAAATTCATCAGCCCCTACCTACCTACCTACCATTCTCACTTCCCACACCCCAAAAGTGTCCTGGGACTCCATTTCTCTGCACTTAGAGGTGCTAAATGGGCCTGAAAGGTTGGTGTAATTGTGATCATGGGGATTTAGCCCTTCTGTCAGCTACAGAATTGTGAGAACACACAGCTCTCCTAAGGCAGATGTGAATTTCTGTTTCTTCCCATATTCATAGATTTTTGGTGCCTACAGCATTTGTGGAAGTTCTGGATGTGGTTTCAATTATTATGATGGAGTGGATGGAGACAAACCCTCGGAATTAGAAGGAGACTCATGAATTCAGACAATAGCCATGAACCATAAAAATTAAAAAATAGTTACTGGTTCTGCTGGGTTGCTCCCTGAATTAAGTTTGAAAACTTTTTTGAGACCTGCAAGCTTTGTCATCTGAGCCAACAGACAGGTGTGAGCTAGGGTGTCTGATGCCATTTAAGATGTCTCAGGGCCTCTGGGATTTCCACATGAGCTGTCAGATATTACACAGGAGATACTGGAGGGAAAGAAACCCAGCAGCTAAATCATCATCAGTTCTTTCAGGTTTTTTCCCTCACGTTTCCCATTCAAATATGTCACTCACCCAACCACAAAACTGCTCTTAGTGGATGTGTTGGCAGTACCAGGCTCCATGAAACCCTCCTGCCTGTTTCTCTCCCATGTCTGAGCTGGCAGAGCAGTGTTAGATGAGGCATCAGAACAACACCTTTAGTCCACAAGAAGTGAGCGGGGAAAATTTGTCACAGGTATTTTTAGTGCTAGGTAAAACACAGACAGTGAGTCACCACAATAACCTAAACTCAGAACTTCCTCTGTCACGTGGCTGTGTGTCACCAGCGCTGACATTATTCTGATGACAAGTTAAAACAGCAAGGTGCAAAAATAGGGCAATTTTTCCCTTACGACAAAGGCAGTAAGATGGGATTGGTAGGAAAGTGGATGTTCTGAAGATTTGGGCAGAAGCAGCGAAAGAAATCAGGCACTGCACACACCTGCCCAGTTCAGAGATGAAGAGCACCTGTCCCCAGAGACACCAACAAATCAAACCAGGCCACAATGAAGATATTTCCCCAGCTGTGCCTGAAAAGCTACATCAGCCCTGGGGATTTATGTGCTGTGTGAAACTGTGCTCTCTGAAGGGTGCAGCCTCCTGAAGATGAAACTGATACAGTCAAAGCGAAGGAATTGATACCAACAACACCACTGAAATGGTAATGAACTTTTTCTAACTTCAAAACTTATTCCCGAGGGATCCTTTAACAAGCAAGTCTCAGCTCTGCAGGATTCTTTCCCCTCCTATTAATGTTAATAAAATGCTTATGTGGGTTTGTAAGATGGGAAGAGGTCCCAGCTGTGGGGTTGGAGTACAGACCCCAACTTTATTGTAATTTGCCTGTGAGATTTTTAATTAGCTGTACCTTAGATTATAGAGAGATTATCTTAAAAAATAATTTGTGTAGTAGTGAGTCTGCAATGTAAGTGACAGAAATACAGTGCAGATGAAATGACCAGGCACAAGTTTTAATACAAACAGCAATGAAGGAGTGACCAGCCTTACAGGGCAGGAGGTGGGTTTGAATATTCCCATGAGTGAAGAGGAATGTCCAGTTCTAAGGATTTGACAGTTCAGTGCCTGCCGAGTTTGCTGTACTAGAAAATGTCTCTGTTGGAAAGACAATGTAAAATAAACTGGAATATGAACTGGCAGGAGCTCTAGGACCATAGAAAACTAAGTTTGGGAGAAATGCACCTCTCTTTTCTCTTGGCTTAATCCTGCTGACTGGCTATTTGCCATTGACCAAGGCAGTAGAATCTAATGCAAAAAATTTCCATATACAGCAAGGCTAGAGCTGGATGGATAGTGGACTAAGCTTTCTCATGCTAAGCATAATTTAACCTCAGGAATGTGCCTTCTTAGCTCCTTCTGTGAGAAGTGGAGCTGGGCAAACCTCTCTAGAGCACAGCAGACACCTAATTTACCTTCTCCAAAGCAAAGCTTAAAGGTGCTTCTTTCTTTTTATCAGCTGCAGTGGTAGGAGAACATTCTTACATGCTCACATGGATAATCAGAGTGGTTTACCCGATGCACTGATGGATCTCACACCTGCCCTAGCAGGGAGACTGGGCTGGGGACTCGGACTCAAAATGTAGAATCGGAAGTGGGAACATTGGGAAAGAGGGAGAGAGAGGAAAACTAGCCTGGGCACAGTGCACTGCATAGAAAGCGCACTGAGTGAAGAATGGGGAACATTTGTTTTTGTTCCTGGGTGTTTATAACATTCTTGGTTCCGTGGTAAAAGCCACAGAGCTCAAGCTCTCTAAATGCAACCACAGCACATGGTTTTGTAGCAGAACACAGAGCCAAGGCTTGAGCATGTCATACGTGAAAGCCTTGTTTTGGTGTGTGACATTTTTGCTTAAAGAGACAACCTCAGTAACACACACATCTTTGGTATTCTCATCTAAAAGGGGGAAAAAAAATCGTTTTAAACAGCAGCAGAGATACAGAGTCTTTCCTTTGTCTGGAACTTTCTCAGCCTTGCTTTTTTCAGGGCTGAAAGGGCAGTAGAGAAAATAACTGAATGGTCTGACAAGTGTGTGTCCCAGTCTTGGGAAAGTGAAAAAACAAAAGGTCTAGTGGGGAAATTTCGATTTCAAATGTGGCCTATGGACTCATCTCACCTGACTTAGGGACTTAGCATGGTCATGGAACTTTTCCCTCAGGAGTGCGATGGAAATTTTCTGCACGTGGCAATGACTTTTCTGACCTTATCATGCAGGAAATATTTTTCCACATAGAGAGGGTTATATGTTCTTTATGTGAGGGCCCACACTTTACAAATCAAAAACATCAAGAAAAACTAGCAGATGACAGAGTGCTGCTGCCCTGGCAGGGCTGCAGAACAGGGCGTGAAGTGAGAAAAGCCACGGAAGGACTTTGGAAATGTGAGTTTTGGGGAAGCATTAGAGGAGATGGAGCAAAGACTCAGTGAGCCACGCTGTTCCAAAATTCAGGACCAAGGTCAGGGAATGGAATCCGTGGGTAGGAAATATGCAGAAGCTGGGCTTGGAAGATAGCATTAATGCAACAGGGAAAACAGGGCACACACAGCAGAACATCGAGGATGTAGGGGGACCAAAATAGCAACACTCTGAAGGCAACAGGGAACAAAGTCTGAAGCAGTGGCTTTCTAGAAGTAGATAAAGAGTGTATTTTTTTCTGCAATGAAAGGAAAAAGGACATAACATCTCACCTCTGATGATGTGGGAAAATCCCTCCAGCTGAAGATGCAGGTGCTGCAGGATCTCTGCCTGTAATATCTGCTTTTCCTCAGTAGGATCACACTTTTAAAACATTTTTTTTAACATTTTTTTTAATTGTAGCTGTATATTGAGCCCTTTGTTGCTGAGGGCCACTGTAGCTGAAAGGTTTAAAAAGGTATTTGCTCTCTAGTTGACCTTACAAGAATCACTTGCCCGTGTTTGACAACTTTAATGTATTCTGCGTTGCATTTTAAATCCATAGGAGCCAGCACTAATATGCAAGTATAATGGGAAAGAAATTCCTCTCATTTACATGACTGAGATCTGGTACCCATCTTGTGTGAATGAAATCCAGTTGAATGAAATTCTTTCTTTGGGGAGTTTTAATCCTTTCTGGGTTTAACTTGCAAATCTATTCCATGTATCCCTGTATGATGAGCAGCAAGATGGACAGGCTGTAGGAGCACAGACCAGCTTTTACCTTGTGTTTGACCCTCACTTCAGGCTTCTCTCATGCCTACAGCTTCTAGGCACTGCTGCTGTGCAGAATAAAGGAGATAAATGTGATGCTCTTCACAAGAAAATCAGCATTTCTCTTCTTTTTTGCACTAAAGTGTAGTTTATTTTTTATTAAATGACTAAATGATCATCCCATGCCTTAATTTCCCCAGTCCCCCTGGACTCTGCCCTCTCAAAACACTTCGAGAACTATTGGTGAAACTGCTCTGTAAAACAAAGGCTTTTTATTTTCTTTTTCCTCTAATTATATTTATTCCTGATAGTGTATTTTGCCAAGCACCATCTTGGGCTGGATCTATTTACAAACCTGAACTTGCAGTCCTGGGACAAGCTGAAAAGACTGAGGTAAAATAATAAAAAAGCACTGTATGTGCTGAGGCCTGGTTGATTTTTGACCAGTTTGATCCAGCCTCTTTGCTTTGCTTATGTCTATTCCTGGGTGTCCTTGTTGATCCTTCCTTAAGGAATTAAAACCAACAGGTCTTACAGCCATAACATCTTGGGTGTGTCCACAATTAAAAACCCCTAAATTGGTCAAAGGTGGTGTTTCTACTTCAGCATATTATTTGCAGGAAGAAATTACAAATAGATATATAAATATTATGTTTAAACTTTGATAGAGACATTGAAAATAAGTACAGGAAGCTGAGGAAAGAAGAGCTTAACAATACAGTGGAGAATGCAATACTCTGCATTTATTCATTCAGTGGCAAATAAAATCACATCAAATGCCATAAAATGCAACTGCTCTGACACGGCTCGATTTTTTTTCCAAAAACCAGAAAGATTTCTGATAAACGAGACCTGCCAGCACGAAATTTCACAACATGTTCCAGGCACAGTAATACAGAAAGTGTGGTCTGGGGGACCTGACTCATCCCAGAACTGATCCCACTGACACATCTCTGGCTGAGCATCTCACGGTGCTGCTCCTGCCCGCAGCACCAAATGCTTCCTGTGGGCTCTGGCACCTCATCTGGCAGTGAAAATGCCCCACGAAGGAGAAGGTGCAGCATTTACTGGCAAAATAACAAGAATAAAGTCACCTGGGGCTTCAACATTTGTCAAGGTCCTTCCTGCGTTAATGAGTTTGGTCATTAGCAACACACTCCTCCCTTGATAGCCAGCCCCAAGGAAAATTCCCAGCCCTGCTAAGGATGATCCATCAGCAGTTATGCTACCAGCATATCTGAGAGCCTGCCTTAGGCTGTGTCTGTTCATACCTCTCAGCCTGGACATTGTCATCAGACAGAGAAGGAAATATCACATTTATGGAGCACTGAGAATAGAAGATTTCCCCCCCGCCCCCCACTTTGAACCAGGCAGTTTAAATTTAAATACACTCATGCATCGCCGGACCATTTCTCAATGCACACACTTGTCACAATAAATAAGCCAAATCTAAGCAGTGTCACCATTTATAAATGTGTCAAATTACGCTGAATTGGATTAGCTGTCTCCATTCACAGTTTATAGGCACTGCTGATTGAGAGCCATGGCTGAAAAAATATTTCATATCTATAGTACCCATTGCAAATTTGGATGGTACCTTTTAACTAATAGCATTGCCATCAGTTTTACCTTCAGGGGTACTGGCATTTCAGTGTCTATTTTTATGTTTCCTAAAGTTACAAGCAAAATGGAAAAAACAAATTCAAAGAGCTGCCTCAGGCTGCTTTGATCTGCCCACTGTTCCAGTGATGGGTTGGAGGATACATATATTAGTCAGACAAAAAATATCCTCTAAGGCTCTGGATTTTCTGCAGTTGACAGTTTGTGGGCACAAAACCCATTTCTCTCATTTCCTTAGAATAATAAATTCCTTAAGCTCCTTAACGTCTTTCCTTTGCTGAAAGGAGTCAGGAGGTTGCGAACACCCTCTAACAGCCACGAAAAAACCCCGATCATATCTTCCCTTCCCAAAAGGCAAGAGTCCTTTACCTGGCTTGTGCCCCTTGATGAATCCAAACAAGAGCCACATCAAAAGCCACTTGAGTTCCATGGGACTTGTCCACATCTTTTCTCCACACCTCTGAGGATGGTGAAGTTTCTCAGAAGCGATGAGCTGTTGCCAACCAAGCCAAGGAGCTGGTTACTGCGTGATGAGTCTGTCTGGGAGCATCACCCACATGTGCAGCGAGGGCTTTGGTCAGCAAATCATCGTTTCGCTGGCTCCACAGGAAAGAAGACAGGCTGCTTTCTGTTCAGGTATTAGTCTTTTATCCAGGAAACCAAACTCAATGCTCGGTGTGGCGGAGCCTGCCATCATGTGTAGGAAGTGGTTTGACACATCAGAGCTTCTGGCTCCAGAGCTCTTTCACATTTCACTACAGCTGAGGTCAGTAGAAGCTGGGGGACTTTGACAGGTTTGTGCAGGTGCAGAGCCCCAAATCTGTGGCTGGACAGGTATTAGAGAGGGACCATGGCTGTGAATAGATGTCTGGTGCGTGACAACAGATCTCAGGCAACATCTGTGGACTCTACCTGCGAGAAAAAGGTTCCATGGCTTATCCTTTTGGCTTTTCAGAGGTCTTCTGTTAGTGATGATAAAGCCGCACTGTATCTGGTTTTGATGGAAGCACATTTGCAGTTTCTCTTAATCACAGCTTATCTTGTGAAGAATGGACAGCTCGATTAAAAAAAACCTAACAAAAACCATGGGGGTGAGGCTGGTAGGTTTGGAAAGTGTTTCCCTTTTTCCTAAATTGTCTGGGTGGGACACGCTTCAGTGAAATTCTTCAAAATGCCAGTGGAAAACCAGAAATTATCAAGAAAGTATCTACACTTCATGTAGTTTTTCTTCAGCCATTTCCACAGAAATTATTTCCTGTTAGTAACTAGAGACTTAATTGCGATAGACTACAGAAAAAACAGATTTAAACTATCTGTAGTATTCTATCATGATTATTACATGCTAGGCATTAATTTCTCCTTTATAAATCCTCAGTGAATTAAATCTTCTTAACATGCAAGCTAAGGAATCGATGTGACTCATTTTTAACTGCTGCTATGGCTGCATCCATCAGTCTGCCGCCTTTCTCCCGATAAAGCTCCCTTTGCTCCCTCCATGGAAGATTTTGTGCAGCTTTGTGATGCAGGTGACAAATCCTCCTGCAGGGTTTGCCAGCTGCGAGGCTTTGCCAGGAGATTACTTCCCAAATCCAAATGCAACAGGGCATGGAGAACAAGCAAGACTTCTGAAGCAACTGCTGTGGGTAAAATGCTCTGCTCGCCCCAGGGCTGCTTCACGCTCCACAGGTATTTACTGCCCTTGCTTTAGTATCAAATCATCTTCCATATTTAACAAGGTAATAGGAAAAGCTCATGCCAAAGCTCTCTGAAGGACTTAAGAGAGTTTTGCTCCTGAAAAATCTGTCTGAAAGTCTTAGACTCCAATCCTTCACTTTTTTCCAAGATGCCTGGAGATATGTAACTGCCCCAACCCTGCAGCCATCTGGTAAAACATCTTTATTACATTGCCTGGAAAGAAATCCCAACCTTTTTACCCTTTCCTTACTAAACATGGGGTCTGTCCTTTCGAGGTGAAGGGATTTACTGGCCAACATCTGCTTCAATTTCTTGCTTGGTCTAACTATTTAATTCCATAGCTATTTTAATGATGGAGACAGAGATGGGGGATCTTTTCTGCAACCCCCCCAGCTCAATCTTTCATGTAGCCATTTGCTTTCAGGTAGCAAACCTCAGCACAGATGGGTAACAGCCACTAAGATTTTATCAGAAAGGGTGAGTTTTTATCCAGGAATGAACATGAAAAGTACAGTCAGTTGTACTGGAAGGAATAGTGACTTTGGGTGGTTCATTGCTACAAACACAGCTTGCATGAGAAAGACCTGTAACTCAACATTTACACCTCTTAAAGGTCAGAAAAAAAGGTTATGGTTTGTGAGAGGAATTAGCCAGATCAGCTTTGGGAAACAGGTCGGTTTGCTGAATGATTCTAGGAAGAAAAACAGTGCTGATTCTGCAAGGAACTGACCCAAAGTAGAGCGAGGTAGGGAAGGGAAGAGTGAGAACAGAGAGACCCTGCAAGGGGGAAAGGCATCCAGGCACAGATAAAAACAGGAGTTTAGGAGAAAAAAACATAACTGGCATTACAATTTACGTGATTAACATGAGACATTAGCAACAGAATTAGGTGTGGCAATAAAGGAAGGGAGGTGCTGTGAAAACTCGGTGGATATCTGGGAAGTGGTGGAGAGAAACAAACAAAAAAAAGGCATCTTGAGAATTAAGGAAGATGTAGGAGGAAAAGAAGGTGCTGGGGTCCCCACTGCTCCTTGACTTTCCTCCATGGATCAGCAGAGTTTTGCTGCTCAGGGAAGTTCTCTGTTTCAGCAGAGAGCAGGGAGGAAAAGCACCTGTCACATAGCTCAGGCCACCAAAGACAAGATTATAAAGATTATTTTTATTCAATGTCACAAGACCACAACAAATACAGAAATGGAGTTGCCAGGGAGTAAACCACAAATGCAGGTACAGCCTTTTTAGGTGTAGTTTAACAAGGGCCTTTTGAAACCCTGTAAGTGCTTTTAAAACTCTGCACAAACTCATTTTCTCTGGAGGACTGTCCTTTCCTTAAACTGGTCTCTCAGCCAGCTTGAAGAAAGGACAACGCTGTGATCTTACTGCAGCCCTTCCCAGTTCAAAGCCGTTGTAAACATCCACGTAACTCACTGAAATAAGCAAGCTTTGTGTTTTATTCAACTTTCCTGTTGTGAATCACTCTTACACGAGTCCCCCATCCAAGGGAATAACATTTCATATGGACCTACCCAGGGAGGGCATGGGGGTGGCTCTAACAGCTACCTAAACTCTGTTAATCAGCATATTGCTAATGCATCCTTAAAATTATGGCAATGGTGGGTGTGAACTCCCATTATGCAACCACAAGGGCCCTTCCCAACCTTCACAGCAGCATCCAGCTCTGCTGCAGAGCAGAGGTTTGGGGAATCCCGAGTTATACCGTGCCCTAGAAATTATCGTCAGAAAATTTTCGTCCAACCTAATTATCTATAAAGGTCAAACTGGTTTTAATCACTTTTTATTTCCCATCAAAGTGAGACGGAGCTGACACGAGGCACACAGATTTCACACCTTAAATGGAGCATCTTTACAAGGTCCACAGGGTCCGACTCAAGAGAGAGTTGTATGGTCAATACACAATCCTTGAGTCAGTGGACAGTCAATAAAGGCATCTAGAGAGTGATGCGCCTCCTCTTTTGGACATCTACCTCCACCACATGAATCACTATTCTCATCTTCTCTCCCTCCCTCCCATCTGCAGACAACTGTTAAACCAGCATAACAGGTCTTTTAGGTAGCCCCAGCTGGATGAGGCAAATCCATCCTGAAAATCCATACGGAGTTTGAAAATAGAATTTAAATTGATTGTTTAGTGACTGAGGACAGTCTTTCCTGTCAAACATCCTGGGTATAGTTCATTATGCTCGTATTAACTATTCCTTTCACTGGTGATGAGTTGTGAGATAAATACATGAGGAACATGAAAAACTCTCAGATATATTCAGTTTCCATGCAGTGAGTACTGCCACAATGTTCTTAATACACCAATGCCTAGACTGGGCTTTTTTATAACTCCCCATGCAAATACAGCTGAATAGTACAGATAACTTCCTTCCTATTCTTATTTGCAATCATCATTCCCTTGGCCTGACCAAAAAAAATTGAGGAACTGGTAAATGAAGTGTATTACGGCATGGTTGTATTTGCTCCTTCTCCTCTTTTTATTACCAGGAAGTTGTAGTGAATCAAATATATTTAATCCTGTAAAGTGCACAAGTCTTAAGACAGCCTCTGTGGTGAGCTTCTTACCCAAGACACCATCTCTTTGCTTGATTTCAGTAAGAATTTTTATATTATCTGTGAAGTTATGGAAATACAACCTAGATGAATCATGAGGTGAGTACAAAATTTATTAGAAAATCCCTGAAAAGAAAGTGTCCTTAGAATGGTTCAAAACGGTGTCAAATGGAAGAGCATATTGAGAGGCACCGATTAACTGTCAGAAGAGAAGGATGCACTGAAAGGGGGTGCCCAGGTGAACCTTTGGTTATTCAGTATTTTCAGCAGTTCCCTGGATAATGAGGAACAATTGGCAATGTCACACATGAAAAACTTAAATCTAACTCTGAAATGTAGAGCACATGCAAAGAAATCCCTTGTTCTGTGCTGTGACAGTGAAGGCATGGACAGGATGCTGCCCCTACCTGTGGGCATCACACACTGAGAAAACATGGAGCAGCAATGGGAGTGACAAAAGGGTCTAGAAAACCTTCTCTAAAAGAAAGAACCAAGTACCTTGAAGCTGAGGAATGATGATGGAGAAGGGGACAAGGTAAGAGCCTTAGAGTGGTAGTGATGGAGCTGGTCTAAGCATGGACTAGGTGAGCCCTCAAGTCTCCTTCCAGCACTAGAGTCTAGGGACTATCTTAAATAGGGCAGATCCCCTTTATTAGAGGCATCTGAAATCAGGAGAGATGAATGTGAACAAGTTTTAATGCTCAATTTGGCACTTCACACTATTCCCATCCCACCTTTGGCCCTTAAGTTGCCAAGGGAACTTCCCATGGTTGAAGATCATCATTAGAAATCTTTCTGCTGCACTCAGAAGGCACCTTTCTCCATCTTCTTTAGCTTCACGGGCTGGGTAGATGCTTCTGTTTAGGAAGGCACAGCTCAGCACCTTCCTTCAGCTCAGTGAAAGCACAGTTAACCTCGGCTATATGAATTTTGTTGAGTCAGCTCTGAATTTACCACCTCATAGGAAGCTGATGTAAAGGTTCCAAGAACTGGGGCTAAATTCTCTGCCACAGAAATTAAAAGCAAACAGTTGCATTTCAGTTCTTAGACCTTAATCTAGTGCCTTACCCTAGGAGTGAAAAAAACCTTCTGACCTGGATGGGTTTGAGGATTCCTTATAGAAATGCAAAAATTAGAACTTCTAAATGCAAATAGTAGTAGGAACTTGTCGCCTTGTTTTCTTTAAGCCTTCTGTTTTTAACCTTGGAGTCAGATTCTTTCTCATAGTTTTGTGTAAATAGTAGCCGATGTTTACTTAACGGTATCTTCTGTTTTTGATTCCTTTTGTGATAAGACCATTTTGATGAGCACCTTTCTTCTCCAGTGACATGGAGAAGGAAGTGACATGCTCTCCAATCCCTTGTGGAATTGGAATATGTATAAGAATAAGATAATGTCAATAAAATGACGTCATATCCTTCGTTCTGCTGAACCTGGCAGGTGTAAAAGCGTCTTTATTGTGTCTCCACGGACACAGGAACTATTTATAGAAGTTCTTCAGCTTGAATAACTTGGAAATTTCTAGATCTAACCACTAACCAAGAAAAGTTGGTGTTCAGGTGAAAACTGGTGTGGTACTGAGGAAGCAAGTACAGAGTGAGAAAATGAAAAGCTGAGTGGAAAGCTCAGGATGCTTTTTGCTTCAGCCAGGCTAAAGAAACAGAAAATAACAGGAGTTTTTTCTTCTTGAGCAGAAATTGTTAAAGCTGACCCTTTTATTCAGTGCAGAGTAATGGTTCATGCCTTGTTTCTTTGCTTCTAATGAGGCTCAGGGCTTTGTCCAACATCTTTGTGATGAATCCCAAATCCTCTTCTTACAGAATCAAGTGCAATCCTTCCAATTATTGCCAGAGTAAGTCAGGCTGAGATTTGTTACAAAAGTCAGACCTGATGATTTGGGACAGAATTTTGAAACCATGCTTTCCTGTGGTTGCTGTAGGATTTTCTCTGTAGGGCACTTTTCTAATGCACATTCAGTTGTTTTCAAATACTGCAGTGCCACCAGTATTCACGGGTTGTAGATGAGGCAAACTAAAATGGGACAATTAAGCATTGATGAGGGAGCCCTGATGTTCAGCAGAGCCAGACAAGACAGAAAGACAGAAAATTATGGGTTGGATATTAAATAAATAGCTCACTGGTGGGTACCCTTTCCACTGGGTCAGATCTCCATGGCCCATTTTGTTGTGGTTAACTTAACACCATTTTCATTGACTGAGTACTACTTGTGCAGTGGAGAAGGGTGGGGTTGGGATGGAACTTTGGGATTATCAAATCATAGAATTATAGTCACAGAATGGTTTGGGTTGGAAAGGACCTTAAAGATCAACTCATTCCAACCCCTCTGCCATGGGCAGGGACACCTTCCACTATCCCAGGTTGCTCCAAGTCCTGTCCAACCTGGCCTTGGACACTTCCAGGGATGGGGAGTCAACAGTCTATTTGGGAAACCTGTTCCAGGGCCTCACCACGTTCATAGAAAAGAAATTCTTCCTAATATCTAATCCAACTCTACCCTCCTTTGGCTTACAGCCATTTCCCCTTGTCCTGTCACTCCCTCCCTTGTGACAAGTCCCTCTTCAGCCCTCTTGTGAGCCTCCTTTAGATACTGGAATGCTGCTCTAAGGTCCCCCTGACCACGAGATGACGGATGTTTGAGGTGCAAAGCTCTGACTAACTTGACAGGCCTGTGGAGGATTGCAGAGCACTCCATGTCTTTCTCCTGAGGGAGCCCGACTGCTGAGACAAGATGAGGAAAGAATTTTGGATCATCAAGGTGGTTTTCACCTTTCCTCAGTTAGTATCAGATGTTAATGTCAACACTGACTTCTGCGTTAGTCACCCGCCTGCTGTCACCGTGCAAGGAGAGGAGAAGCAGCAGCTCAGATGACCTATTTCTGATGTCTGCACTGGGGTGAAATGAGCTCCACTGTGAAGTGGCTGCTTCTCTGCACTGGCTATGAACACCCAGATGCTGCAAGTGTCTCATTTCATTTGAGGATACCCACCAAACCTCCCACCTGGCATTTGTCTGCCACAAACAATCTGCTATAATCAGCACCAAATATTGCCCTGCGTTGCCTTGGCATCCGTAACAGTCTCCCAGTTCTTAGAGACCTTGGCAAAAACAACCTCCCTACCACCAGGTTTAATCTCTTCAATCAGATGAGCTAGAAATTTGTCAATTGTCCTGGATCCAGACCCTGTCACCAACCCCACCATCTCTCTGATTTTTGTGCACAGGTTATGAAAGCTGGAGCACAGCAAGTTTGGGGCTGAATTCTGGGCAACTTCACCCTTGAAGAGTAATGCAATTAAAGATGAAAGCAATGGACTGCAACCAGCAAATCTGTAGTACAGAAAGGTCAATGATGCTCACATCAGTCCTGACACTTCAGGACCTCTGATGGTCAGTGCCTCTCTAGTCCTTGGGAGGAGAAGGAAAGAGGAAGGTGACCTAGGCAGGATCGAGCTGACTGTAAAGCATGCTAATGAAATGCAGGAGTTATTTCCATAAGGCCGTTCATATTTCATGCCCTGTAGCTGTTCTTCCAAGAAAACAGCAGCTGTTTATCAGGCTCTTCAACACAAGTACTCTTACCCTGAGGAAGTTCTCCTCTGACCCTAAGGAATTAAACTGTCCACACTTTACAGCCAGACCTAATTTCATCATCTGCATCCATCCAGCTGAGGGAACTGCCTGGTGGTTGGCTTTGGAGGTTGCAGAGGAATCATTAACGTGGGGCAAATGGCCTTAAACTTACTGCCAGAGATCAGGACAAAGCTCATTGTAACTTAAGAACATTCAGTGCTGAAAAGGGGTCCTCACCCCAAAATACTGGGGTCAGACAGTGAGTGCAATTGCCTTTGAATCTGATTGTACTTACCAACTGCACAAGATGTGCAAATTTTGCTGGAGGTCACCTTTATCCAGCAGAATTCCATCATGTGTGGGATGGTCTTGTGTTTTGAAAGGGTACAGTGACACTGCAGGCAGGAAATCAGATGAAAAAAATGTCATGTGGGATCTTTTATATCTCTTCTGGATGTACACTCACCCTCTTCTCTGCTGATACCTCTGATTATCACAGTTCCACCCTTCTGAAGCCCTGTCTATTTTGATCACTGCATGGTGATAACCAAGGACAGACCTATACAGTCCTCTGAAGCAAGCATTAAACAATCTTATAATTTTAGGCTCTGTCCTACAGTGGATGGTTCCAACACCTACATTTTTTTATTTCTAATTCCCAGAGATCAACATTCCCTCATCTCGAGAGTCTGACTTGCAACTTATTTTTAATATAAGGAACTATTAAATAAGTCTCTGAAAGTGAGAATATTTTGGGTAAAGAGTTTCACATGTCCTCATGTCACACAGAGGCTGATGTCACTTGTGTTGAAGGAACAAAGAGAGGACAATTTCCAGGGCTGATTTACTTCCTATCAGCCAGACTGCCCCTCGCTCAGATGCCCTCATGACCATCTTCATTATATCTGTCACCTGCATGATACAAAGAGTAGCACTCAAAAAACATCTCATTAGCCGTTCTCATAGTGAGCAAGTGGAAAACCTGAAATATGTGATGTGACTAATAAAAGCCAGACACTGAGCCTCCTCAATTTGGAGTGTTTTTGTCAGGTCATTTAAAGTTAGAAGTGGAAAGTACTCCAGATGCTGTGCTAGATATGTGCAGCTTAGATGCTATAAAAGAATAGATAAAAGATAATATGAAAAAATAAATTATAATAGAATTCTAGTATCTATCTGCTTGGCTGTTCAGTATATAAAGATTATCCACTAAGATGATTATATCTGTATCATTGCTCTTTAGTGGGATCAAGAAAATACAAAAATTTAATATTTGCACAAAGACAGTAACTGCACCCATTTTAATGCAGCTGGATTTGCACCCTGGTTGCTGTGGCATCCCAAATGTCCATGCACAGCCAAACCTCGGTTTCTCCTGCTCTCCAAAAAGTGACATTGTCTGAGCAGAGCTGCTGGCCTTCACTGATTGTCACAGGCATTGCTGTGAGCTCCCCATGGTGGCACGGCCCGGCTCTGCCCTTGGAATGCTCCATCCCGGAAACATCCAGCTCCGGTGTGGAGCTTTGAAATGAGAAATCATAACCAACAAATGGCATTTTCCAATAAATGGGAAACCAGAGGAGCTGAAAGAGGGAGAGCTTCATGAAAAGGACCTGCTGCCACTGAAGGAGGAGCCCAGAGGAGACAGCTAAGAGCACCTCATCATAATTTTGGCTTCTCCACTAACTCCAAATGTGGACTGGGGAAGTCACTTCCTTGCCTTTCCCCTTGCCCAACCTGTAAGCTCTTGGTTACAATACATTCTTGATAAAAACCTTCATGTTAACTGCAGAGATGTCTCTACATGCTGCTTGATGCCACATGAAGTCTTCAAGCTAAGACAGGACTTTGTCTTAGAATCACAGAATCATTTGGGTTTGAAGGGACCTTAAAGGTCACCTTGTTCCAACCCTCCTGCCATGGGCAGGGACACCTTCCACTATCCCAAGTTGCTCCAAGTCCTGTCCAACCTGGCCTTGGACACTTCCAGGGATGGGGCAGCCACAGCTTCTCTGGGCACCCTGTGCCAGAGCTCATTACACTCACAGTAAAGAATTTTTTCCTGATAACCGATCTAAACCTGCCCTCTGTCAGTTTAAAGCCATTCCTTCTTTGTCCTATCATTCCATGCCCTCATACAAAGTCTCTTTCCAGGTCTCTTGGAGACTGCTTAGGTACTGGAAGGTGTCCGAAGTTCTCCCCTGACCCTTCTCTTCTCCAGGCTGAAGGATCACCAAAAACATCTCCTCCTAATTCTGAATAACTAGAAAACAACAGAGCAGAAGCTTAGTCAAAATGCTTCTACATTTAAAAAGAAAGAGAGAAAAGCTTCATTTGTTTTTGCTTCAGGAAGCTCTCTGCACCAACGGAGAAGAAAGTCCCTTTCTAAAATAACAAGAAATTCATTAGCACTTCTTGTACTTTTTTAAGGTCACCATTATAGATATTTTTGATAACACATCCTTTTACGCACATGTGGTCTGGTCTGATGCTGGAGATAATGCTGTTTACCTGAAGAGTAGGTTTGGGGTGGGTTTCTTTTATGTCTTCCTTGTTTTTCAGGAACAGAAGGATGGACGACGCTCACACCTGGTCATCACTCATCTATGGTTAAGGTATTGGAATGAGTATAGAAGGAAAACAAGACACATGATGAACACTGTCAGGTTGAAAAAGATGAAAACTCAGTGTTCAGTTTTCATCATTTGCCTTCCATGATACGATGATCTGATCCATGGTAGGATCAGATCATCAAGGACCTTAGGGGACTCTATCTCTGGCTACACTGCTTTTGTTTTTTTAAGAAATATAAGAGTTGACAGGCTGGGCTACATTACCTGTCAGGGTAGCTCAGTATCAGGCCCTTTTCAATAATCAGGATAACACCTCTGAAGGAAGAGGCAAGAAATCCTACCTAGAAAAATGCAGAATAATCAGCTTTTGTTCCTAATCTTGTTTTAACTTCCAGTCATTAGGTTGTTTTATAAGATATAACTTTTTCTGTCTTGCATGAGATGTACACTCAGAATAAACACACAGCTCTTTGTTTCTTACTCGAGCAGCGCCTTGTGAATTGTAGAGTTATCAAAAACTTCATGGCAAACAATTATTTATTTTCATAAAATTAAAACTATGACCAAAAATAAGTCTTAGGATATAAAGTGGAACATGGAAAGTGTCCCAGTAAATTAGGAAAGTGCTGTTCCATGGAACGTGTTCTCAAGATGACTGAACACCTGGCCTCAGTCCATGCTTGAAAATGTATTGGGCATCTCAGTTTTAGAAAGCTAAACCTGGATGAGATTAATTATAATTGTGTAAGCCAACATCCCTGAGTCCATATACCCAATACACATGGTCCTCTTGTGAGATGGAAAGTGTAACTTCTAAAGAGCTGGAAATGCTGCCTGGGGCTTGAAGAAGTTCTGAATCCTGAACCAGAGTCATATCACTTAGACCAGACTGGTCAGGGATGAGGATGTTCCAGAGTTCCTGTCGCTGTTTGCATCACACACCTCTGTGGCAGAGACAACCTTGAAGAATTGACCTGTAAGTCCTCCAGGACTGCCCTAAACCAGCATTCCTTCACTCAACAGACTCTGAACATCTGTCTTAGCTTCAAAAATTCACCTGGAGTATCAATGCCACTGGACATACTTCAGGGCTCAGGATGCTGCATGTGACCCACATGGGGGGAAATCCACACAAAAAGACATACGAGACCATGTCCCCGTACAAAATTCTGCATGGAAAATAAGCTGAATTTCTGCTTAAAAGCTAGCAAGGCCTAATGGAGGAGGAAACTCCTTTTGAGATTTTCTCAGTGGTCAGAGCACTGGGAAAGTAAATTCAGAGCAAGGCTGGATGCTAAATCTTCTCCTTCATCTCTCTGGAGAAGCATAGCAAGTAACAAAGCCTCAGAAATAATCACTGACTCGTTGAACAGTTCGCATTGGAAACAACAGGCTGGTTATGATATCCCACCTGGATTTACTCTGTTGGAGCTCCCTCCAAGGAGGGAGACTGCGCAACCTCTCTGGGCAGCCTGTTACTATCCATGAACATCTCAGAGCCCATCAATGTGCTTTTAACACCAAATAGTTCTGTTTATGCCAAGAATGTTGTGACAGCCACCACGACAGGACATTAGAGAACTCTCTTTGAACTTCTTGTTCTTGGACTCAGCTGTTTTGGACTGAAAACAGTTGTTCATGAGAACTCGATATAAATCTTGAGCAAGTGGAAGGGTTACCTCACCTATCTGTGAATCATCAGAGCAGAGGCATTTCCAGAGCGATGTCGCTCTGCTCGGTAACAACCCACAGTTCTTAGAATTTAATCTCATATCCAGAATTTTATTTCAGTCCAAAAAGTGTACCAAAAAGTGTAAATTTGGATAGAGCTTTCGT
Organism: Platysteira castanea; assembly: GCA_013397175.1. Taxonomy (NCBI): domain Eukaryota; kingdom Metazoa; phylum Chordata; class Aves; order Passeriformes; genus Platysteira; species Platysteira castanea. The sequence continues at coordinate 211,070 of VYXC01010232.1, read as the reverse complement.
CTAGATGTTTGTAAAGCTGATTTCTTCCTTCTCTTCCAAACCCTCCCTTACTGTTTGCCTTGGTTTCCAGCATCTTTCTCAGTTATGAGTTTTAAAACTGTGACCAATGCAATGGATGTTTAACTCCCCTCGTCCTCCTCATTTTCATAAAATCGCAGAATCACAGAATATTTTAAACTGGAAGGGACACACAGGGATCGTTAAGTCCAACTCCCAGCAAAGGTTCTTAACCCAGGTCTTTGTAGGTCCCTTTCAACTCAGGATTTTCTAGGATTCTAGAAAGATAAATCTCCTGAAATCCCTCCAATTTCTCAGGCAGTGGGATTTTCAGCATGTAAGAAACCTGCATTTTTGGCACAGAGACTCACTGTATGGCTAACACAGGTGAGTTCGGAATAACTTCTTATCCAAATCCTTCCTCTAGCAGAGCAGCACAACCCCTTTTTTCCCTCAGTGATGGCAGACATCCCATCTGTACTGAGTCCAGTCATGTGTAATATTTTCACTGTTACGTTTTTGACATTTTCTTACTTCTTCAAACAAGCTTGAGACAGTGGTGGTAGGACAAAATGGTCATTTCCTCATTTAAAGCATGAGGTTTTTCCCACAGCTGGCCAAACAAAAACACTCCCTGGGCAGTGTCAAAAGCAATGGAGTTTTCTTTAGTTGTCATCAAAAATATTGAAGTATGTGTGTCAGAAACTTCATCTGTGATGAAAGGTTTCTGTTCTGAGACATTTCTTACTCATTTTAGTTATGGAACTCAGCCAAAGTATGAAACTAGGTGAAAATGTGAAGTAAGTAAAAAGTAGGTGAAAAACCCCCACAATTTTCTGGGGGTTTGGGTTATTCTATATATGGCAAAAAGGCACTGTTTCCTTCACTGCTTTCACAGTCACATTTTCAGCTGTTCCCTTAGCAGAAGAAAAAAATATTTCAGTGCCTTTCTAACTATTTTCAATTCCTTCAGGTTGCTACTCCTTGAAGTTTGAGGGGTTTTTTTCCGAGCCAGCAAACTTAAGCCAATCTTCCCAAGCCAGGACAAGTTTTCCACTGGGACTTTCCTCTTCATGTTTCATTTTGCCACGTGGGTAAAGATGAAGATCGTTGGGAAGACAACA
>VYXC01010232.1:175193-209903 GCA_013397175.1 Platysteira castanea | reverse complement strand
AAAAAGAAGAAGAAAATCAAATCCAGAGAGGTTTGAAGGTGCTGCTAGAGCAATCACAAAAGAGGTGTGTAGCAGGGTTGGTTGTCCGCTTGGGATCTCCACCCTCGGCTGGAAACCACCATTTAATGGGATTTAAGTACTTTTTGAGCAGGTTGACACTGCTCTGACCAGCCCTGGTGTTTTGCTTTTGTGCCATGTGCTGGTCCCCCCCCCCTCACTTCCCACCTGTGTGAGTGGGAGCCCCTCTCTTCTCCTGATCCTCAGAGGTTTTGAGGGGTGGCTTCCCACAGTCATGACTGCCACCCCAAAAACTCCGGTTAGGTTGCCATGCACTGCCCTCTAATGCCATTTTGGGATATTAGCAACCCTCACCGTCGGAGGAGATCTGTAATGTAATACCAATGATTCACATCCACCAAAAACTATTATCAGTGCTTTATGGAAATGAGACATAAAGGAGACATTTATAGGCTGGGTTTTTTCCCCCAGCACTGCTTCATTTTACACATTCTTAGAGATCACCATCACGGAGAAAAATGAGAACTCCCTATCTACCCTTTTTGGACCATTTTGGGTGCTTGATACTTCCAGGGTCCCCTTCAGCTGCCTCTTTTCACCCATCACATCTGATTTCTTTAAGTTTTTGCATTGCACTGCTGCTTCTTGGAGGGGATGAGGTGCCCAGGAATGCAGGTGGCCACTCAAGGTGCATGTGCATGATGCATTTATGAGAATATTTTCTCCTTTTTAAAATTTTTAATGCTTCCCAGCAGCCTGTTTGCTTTCCTGCTTCCTTCAGAGCACTAAGTAGGCATTTCTGGAAAATTATCCACAATGAATGCAGCATCTCTTTCCTTAATGGAAGCAGCTGCTGCTGTGTGTGTTTTGTTAGTGCTATTTTCTCTTGTGTGCATTGCTTTGCATTCATTAACACTGGGTCCCATCTGCCATCTCATCAGCCAGCCAGTGCCATGCCATCCTTCTGCAACTTCTTGCTTCCAGCTTTTGGTTGATTTCTCTGAATAAATTGGAATTTGCAGCAGATTTCATCACCTTGGCTGTTCACTTTTTCCAGGTGGTTTGTTGGTACAATGAGGGGTCCCAATCAAGGCTGGTTGCTCTTTTCACAGTGGGAAAATCAGTTTATTCACAGCTTCTTGGACCTGACTGTAATTAATCCCATCTCCTCTCTCCTCNCCCCTTCTCCGGGAGTGCAGAAGACCCAGCTGCACCGAACTCATCTCAAAATGATGAGAAAATCGTGAAGTTGGGAGAAAAGAGCTGCAAGGTCCAGACAGAGCCACGTGAGATAAGAAAGGCAGGTACAGAGCAGGTATACAGCAGGCATGAGCGGGATTCAAGAGGAAAAGCACCAACCTGGAAAGGTTTGAAATCTGAATGGAAAAAAATAAAAATAGCTGGAAGATCAAACTTCAGCAACTGTGAGGGTCTGTTGGAGGCACGGAACCGGCCAATGCTCCCCCACTTTGCAGACGTAGCTGAAAAGATTTCAGCCACAATTACCCACCTTCAAGATGTGTAATGCTGGGGATGACTTCACAAATTTCTCCTCTGTTTCCTGTCTGTCTGGGACCTTGGCAGCAGGGTGAGGTTTCTCTATCTGCCTGCAGCCTCCCTGAATTTAATGAGAAGGATTTTCTTCACTCCTTTGCTCCTAAATGGGTGTGTACAAATACATTGTGGCTATTATACAAACAGTGATGGATCAGTTTTGATCCATGCCTACTGCACTTTCCAGACTTAACCAAGAGCTGCTTCTCTCCTTTTGAGTTATTTGAGTCATGGCTTTAATAGGTAGTTATTTACAGGTTTGATAATTTAGCCTTTAGCATCCCTTGTTATGACTTGTTCTGAGGAGGAACTGAAATCTCCTGTTGCTGTCATGTTTTCCACCTTTGCAGACTCTAATCTCCTTTTAGTTTCTCCCAGTGACTGTCATGCTGTGATATTGCTCTGTGACATTTCAATCCACAGGGATTTCTCTCCGTACCTTTTAATGCAATTAATTATTTGATTCCTTCTTTTAACATAGGATACCAGTTCTTTTCTCAGTGGGATTCTGACACTGTAAAAGTAGTGCCTTGCTGGTTTTCTTTTTCTTCCACAAGGCTACAGATATGTGAATTATATCAACCCTTCCTTTAAAAAATGCAGGCATTGCTAAGGCAAGGAACTGCAGGAAGATACTTGGGAGATCCTCTGTAAATAAAGTGAAGATAATTTCTTCTAACATTTAAGAAGCTTTCACTGTTATTATGAAAATAGACATATCTGTAAACGTGTTTAGAAAGACTGGGTTAATAGAAAGCAGCATAAGTAGGACGGGAAGTGGTAGCTTTATTTTTTCAGCTAACCATGGGGAAATAAACTGCACAGTAGCACAGTCGGAAGCAATGCTGGAGATAAAGGCTTTCTGATTAACACAGAGATAGTGCTTGTAATATTTTGAGGTTGAGGTGCCAGATCTATCTGCTTCAGGGCTGGAGGTTGTGTTTGGCTTTGCAGACAGTCTTGCATGTTTATTTGCTTCATCATGTGGTGCAAGTGGCCATAATTCTTAGAAAACTCAGCTCATCTATTTTATGTGCTTGGTATGAGCTGGAGATACACCGGCCCAGTATAAGTAAAAAAGAAAGTCCATTTTCTTCCACTGTCAAAAAGAATATATTAAGTAATTAGTGCAAGATATTGGGCTGGGAAATTGGTATGGTTGGGTAAAATCCAGGCTCAGACAGATAAAGAATTTTAAGGTTTGCTTTAGAGAACAAAAACTACTTCTGCAGACTAAATCAGTCCACTTCAGGCCCAAGTGACATAATGCAGTAAGTCCTTCTAATAGCTAATACCAAATATTTTGCAATAACAATTACCCAGTGATCTCAGTGACAGTGATGGCACAGTAAAACGGCAGCAAACATGTCAGAATAATAGACAGGGATGTTTGAAATACACTTGATGAGAAATAAGTTTTCTTTCTTCCTAACTTTCTCAGAGTGACTGTCCTGTCAAACTCAGAAGAGTCTCTTATCATTGTCTCCATCTTTTACCCCCAAATCTCAGGGGCCCTTGGTAAGTAACTGGAAATGCTGAATGCCCACGGACACAGGTTACTCGTTCAATAAGCTACCACAGATTTCTCAAGGCGTTAGAAACACGGTACAGAAAACTATGATAGAACATACAGGGCAAATAGCGTTGGGCAGAAATACAGCCCTGCCTCGGTTCCTGTCACTGTCACCACAGAGATCAGCGCCTGCCCTCCTGCTCTTCTCTGCTGAAGATTCCAGCGAGGTCCCCCCTCAGCCTCCTCTTCTCCCGCTGAACAACCCAAGTGCCCTCAGCCGCTCCTCAGTGCTGCCCCTCCCGACCCTTCCTCATCCCCGTGGCCTCCTTCGGACGCTCTCTGTGGCTCAGCGATTCTACGATTTCATAGAAGCTCAGAGCGCAGATTACACTCGACGTGCGCCGTGAGACCCCGAAGGAACCTGGGCTTCTTATTCTTTGGGCAGGCAGCTTCTTCGCGACTGGGAGGGCAGCCGAGGCGGGGGCAGCATTCCCACCGCCTCCTCCACTCCCTCCCGCACCTCCCTGTCTCCGGGAGCTGCTGTGCCGCCCTCGCAGGCCAGCACCGCTCCGCACCGGNTTCCTCATCCCCGTGGCCTCCTTCGGACGCTCTCTGTGGCTCAGCGATTCTACGATTTCATAGAAGCTCAGAGCGCAGATTACACTCGACGTGCGCCGTGAGACCCCGAAGGAACCTGGGCTTCTTATTCTTTGGGCAGGCAGCTTCTTCGCGACTGGGAGGGCAGCCGAGGCGGGGGCAGCATTCCCACCGCCTCCTCCACTCCCTCCCGCACCTCCCTGTCTCCGGGAGCTGCTGTGCCGCCCTCGCAGGCCCGCACCGCTCCGCACCGGGTGGCTGTGAGGGCTGGGAATGGCGCTCCGTGGCTGTGAGGGCTGGGAATGGCGCTCCGGGGCTCTGAGGGCTGCGAATGGCGGGGGTGCCGCTCCCTCCTCCCGCCGCCGGGGGGCGCCGGCGCGGGGCCGCGCGGGGCGCAGTGCGCAGGCGCGGCCCTTCCCGGCGTCCTCAGCGCCGGCTCATGGCGGCGGCGGCGCCGGAACGGGTGAGCGGCGGCCGCGGGCTCGGGCCTGGCCCTGGCCGTGTGGGGAGGCGGCTCCGGGCCCCGCGGCGTGTGGAGAGGCAGGGCGGGGCGGGTATCACATGCATAGCGGCTCCTCGGAGGGGTCTGGGCCTCTATGGAAGGTGGTGAGGGGCGTTAGGGCCTGCTTCGCCCCCTCTGTCCCCAGAGTGACGGAGATCGCAACCCACCCTTCCTTTCATCGCGGGGACAGCTCCTGTGCGTCCCTCCCTTGTCCTTTCCCCGCGGTGACAGCGCCCTTCCTGCGTCCATCCATACATCCATACATTGTTCAGGGAAGGGCAGCGGAGCTGAGGAAGGATCTGGAGCACAAGTCTGAGCAGGAGTGGTTGGGGGGGCTCAGTCTGGATAAAAGGAGGCTCACGGGAGACCTTCTCGCTCTGTACAACTGCCTAACAGGAGGGGGCAGCCAGGTGGGGTTCGGGCACTGCTTACAGGTGACAAGCGACAGGACAATAGGAAATGGCATCAAGCTGCGCCAGCGGAGCTTCAGGCTGGACATCAGGAGGAATTTTTTAACAGAAAGAGTGGTTAAGCATTGGAACAAGCTGCCCAGGGAGGTGGTGAGGTCCCCATCCCTGGAGATGTCTAAGGGAAGATTGGATATGGCACTGAGTGCTCTGGTGTGGGTGACAAGGTGGTGATTGGTCACTGATTGGACTCTCTGATCTCAGAGATCTTTTCCAACTTGATTGATTCTGTGATCCCCCAGTGCATTCTGTCTCCCCCTGGATGGCATCACCCCTGCTGCCTAAATGTCACTGCTCTGTGGTGGGTGGGAATTCTTACAATGTCCTGTCCTCATCCTGTGAATCCGTGCCTTTATAACCTCTGTTTATAAACACCCCGAGGCCAAATGTTTGATAATCTCCAAAATCTGCTATTTTTTGCTGTAAACTCCAGTCTGTTGAGCCCTAAGTGTTCATATTCCACTGCAGGATTAAATTAGTTCTTGAATCGTTTTCATTACCTTCCAAACTGTTACTTTTTATACAGCTTTGGTGTAGTTATGTGTATTTGCTATTAGGCAGAAAAAGGTCAATTTTCTCTGGCTTTAGGAAAGGTAAAATAAAATATGGTGTACCTGTATATGCAATTTATTAGCAAATAACCTGAAAGTAGGTTTGTTGTGTCACCGGGAGGTTTTTTTCTTTTGTCTTTCAGTTTTAAATTGAAGAGAAAATGTCACTTTATGATGACTTGGGGGTTGAGACCAGCGATTCCAAAACAGAAGGCTGGTCCAAGAATTTCAAACTGCTGCAGTCTCAGTTGCAGGTGAAGAAAGCAGCTCTCACACAAGCAAAGGTACAGTCCCTTTCTGGGGGTACTTTTTCTGTTATTCAAACTTACTTTGTGTTCAGTGCATTCTGTTTGTGACCTCAGAATACCAATTTGAGGTAATTTTGCTGGGATTTGTCTATGAATTTGTAGCAAGGAACCTGGCAAAGCGAGGGGAGGAGGGGAGGGAAGATGCATTTTTCTTGAAGTCTGTGAGAGAGTGTTGCAAAATTAAAACTGAATGAGAACTGATGTGGGTGCTGCAAACCTCAGAGCTTTTAACCAGTAGAGTCAAAAGCTGATCTTCAAGTTTAGCTTTAAAGGTAATGAGATTCAGCTTTTATAATTTTTTTTTTATGTAAATAGGGGTCACACTGTCATTGATTATTTACATGCTTGCTTCATTTTATGGTTGTTATTTAAAAGGCTCTTGGTGCTAACCTGCAAATTATTATGTATTACAAATTTTTACAGTAAGTATTTCCAGTATAGGTGAAAAGAAGGAGTGCAAGCTAATTCTTTTTAGACTGTGACAGAGCCATTTTCTCTTTTTATTACTGCTTCTTTTTATTTCACCCTTTTTCTTTGAGCAGTGTTGATATTTTGGTTCAGGCAGGACAGGAGTGCTCTGTGGAGTGTGTAGGTTCTGTAGTGAGATTACTTTATTAAAGGAAGAAGCAGTAGCACTGGAGCCAAATACTTAAGTAGGCACAGCGTTTTTTCACTGGAATTACTCCTGATTTATGCTGCTGAAATTGGGGGCAGGGTTTAGTTTATCATTGGAGCAAACTGCATGGATGAAATTACTGACTGCTCTATTAGTTATATTCTTTGTCCATGTAACTGACGTGCAGTGTATCCATAGCCTAATGGAAAAATAGGATAGGATTAGAAAACTCAAGAGTTCAGAACAGATTAAAATATTTTATCTGGTGATAAATGGGAAGAACAATAGATCTTTGGAATAAGTCTGAGCTTCTTAAAAACTAACTCAGTTCAAACTCACCTGAAGAGCTTGTATGAATTTTTAATGTGTGTTTCTAGTCCCAGTCAAAACCTAGGACCATTCAGCTACCACTGCAAAGTATATCAAGCAAGCTGCTGTTTAGAAAACAATTTTATCTTTTTTACACATTGTGTGTTTTGGTGATTTTTTTCAGAGTCAGAGAACCAAACAAAGCACAGTCCTTGCTCCAGTAATTGACCTGAAACGAGGCAGCTCCTCTGATGAGAGACAAATCGTGGACACGCCCCCTCATGTAGCAGCTGGGCTAAAGGTAAGACCAGGGCAGCTAAAAGTCCAGCTGTTGACAAATGTTTTGGAAATTAAATGTTTCCTAGTGGTCAAAAAAGTGATTGTTTTCTAAGAATGTTTTCCTCTGCTGAGAGTTCTTTAATTAACATTTCAACTTTATACAGATTTCCATGTGGTACAGCATGGAATTACCATGATTAATGTGCAGTTATAAAACAGTGTTCTTAGAATCCTGGACAGCTTCAAACTACTTGGCAAGACAGCAATTTGGGCAGCTAAATAATGACTATAATTGTGATTGCACCAGTGTTGGAACTGGACCTGTATAACAATCAACTGAAAAATAAAAGAAAAGCCACCTAACCTTTTAAATGGATTTCTCATGGTAAGGAATCAAGAGAAACTTTCTCCCTGAAGCTTTTTCAAAGAAAAAGTTCTGAAATAGTTCTTTCAGATTAGAGGAGAACAGTCTGTGTGCCTCTGTTGGTATTATATTAAAAGCAGCTGATAAAAAGCCTGATGAGGCTGTGTGGGAGGGCCCTGGCAGATGGTTGCAGCAGCAAGATGCCATAAAGCTTCTAATAATGCATTAATGGGGTTTGAAAAATTCCTGTCCGAGCTGATTTGCTGCTGCTTTGCATTTGGCAGTGGGAGGGGGTGGTTCTTTCTTCATGGGAAAAATGTGATGTAATGAAGACTGGATGAAATGTTAGTTTTAAATAAAGCCAAGATTTCTTCTAGCACCAGTGGGATTAGGATATTACCTGACATTACAGAAGTCAGGAATCGGAAGTGGTAAATTTTTGCTTTCCAACTTGGTGTTGTTTTCAGATCTCAGCTGAAAAAACTCCTTTTTACTTTGTTTTTTTCAGGATCCTGTCCCTAGTGGCTTTTCTGCAGGAGATGTGTTGATTCCCCTGGCAGATGAGTATGATCCCATGTTCCCAAATGACTATGAAAAAGTGGTGAAACGTCAGAGAGAGGAGCGACAGCGGCAGCGGGAGCTGGAGAGGCAAAAGGAGATTGAAGAGAGGGAAAAGTAAGGCTTTTGTTTAAACTCTTGACATTGACTCTTATCTAAAGGACAGAGATGTCAATTTGTTTAATTTTATCTCTCTACTTTCAGGGAAATTCTTAGAGGTTTTGTGAATGCTGTGTGCTTGTAGAAACAAGTGCAGTGTTTTAATTAATATGTTTTAATGCTCTTGGTAAAAATCACCTAACAGTGCAAAACCAATAAGAATTATCAGCTTTGCAGCCTCTGAAAGACCCTTGTCAAAATTATTCTAAATTTACTTTATTTCAGTAATAGCAGCAATATTTAGGTACTTCACGCATCATTATCAGACTTCGACCTTGCAGGTGTTTTAGAACATTTGAAGTCAGTGCCACCTGACTACAGAAAAACCTTTTCAACACTCAGATCCTTTTTGCCTCTAAAAACTGCAAACCGATCCATGAATGCATTCAGTTTGAAATGCAGTTAGCACAGCCTTTGAGAGACATATTTGTATTTCCTTTTTTAATACTCTGCAGTCAGTAATTTAATTACTAAGTAAGTTAATTATGTGTTTATTACTCTATTGTCTCTGGACAAAAGAAAATACTACTTATTTTTAATGCCCTTTCCCTGAAATAAGAAACATCTGTAATCGTGTTAAGGAGGTTGAATGCAGATTCAGTATCTGATTGTTATAAGTGGTAAAATGTCTGCCAGCCAGGCAGAAGATTACATTTGCTCATTTTAAGTGAAGTGAATAAGCTATCTTCATCACAGAATGAATCATATGAAGTGTGGAGTTACAGTTCTGCTGCCCTGTTTAGATTGTGGAAATTAATATTTCTAGTCATTAGGACTTCTCTATCTTCTCTTGGTTATATCTTTGTTGTTTTGATGGAGAAGGAGTGCGTGAGGCTCTCTCCTGGTGGCATGCAAGACCTCAGGAATCTGGGATGTCATTCCCACAGCTTCAGCACTGACTGCTCTTTACTCATATTTGTACTTGTGTATACATATAAACATTAGAGAAAAGTGAAAAATGCATAATACATTCTGATTTCAAACTGGGGAAACAATCTCAGCCAAACATGCATCAAGTGTGTGCTTTGGGATAACAGGCTGTACATTTGTTCTGAATTCACAGTGCAGAGATTCAGAAATCGGTGTGGTTCCACAGTAGAGCTGTTTTTAGCATCCTGTAGCACAGGTTTGGTGGCTGTGCTAGGAACGAGATCTGATTTATGCACCAGGTTGCGCTCTTAACTTTTGAGGAAAAGTGCTTTTCCTTTTTGTTGTAAAGTATTAAAATGAGTAATTTCCTGATCACACTAGATAACAGCTGAAGTGCAAACAAGAACAAATCTTGAAGCATTCCTCACTTCACGTTAAAAGTTATGCCTGAATCTTATTTTAATTGCTAAGCAAGCTTCTCAACAATCTGATGTTTAAGCATGAGGATTTTTTTTTAATTGAGTAAATCATATTACTCTGTATAGCCTGTGATGGGAAATGTAAAAGGGATTCTGTCCAAAGCAGGGTGATCAATTAATGTCTGTTACTTTGCTCTCTGCTCCATCCAACACCTCTTCCACTGCAGTCATTCAGTCACTTTTGCCTCTTTGGACAAGATTTATTCAGGCGCTTCCTCCCTTCCATACATTCTTCTTGGCTGACTTGCAAGTGGAAAATGATCTTGGTTTAGATCCATCTTCTGTTTCACCAAAAACACTCCATGAGGATAAAAGTAAAGAAACAAATGGTGAAAGTGTTTACTTGCACTTTCATGAGAAACGTTAAATGTCAGTTGGATGGAGCAGAATAATTCACCGTGCAAAGGTGGGATCACAAATTAAAGCAAAGAGTTTGCTTCCATGGTTTCTCATCCTAACTTGCTGTGTCTCCTAGAAGACGTAAAGACAGACATGAAGCCAGTGGGTTTTCAAGAAGACCAGATCCAGATTCTGATGAAGATGAAGATTATGAAAGGGAGAGACGGAAAAGAAGTAAGGGAATGCTTATGTTTTTGGTGTGGAAAGAGGAGAAGAAGAGGGAGGGGGATTCACAGTCCTGTTTCATGGATTCTGTATTCCTCTGTCCTCACATGAGTACACTGTTAATTCTGAGCCTTTAGAATGAATCTGGCATTTTATTACAACACAGTATAGTGCACAAGACTGCTATTTTTCCATGGGGTAGATGGCAGCCAAATTTGTGAAAATGCCTCTATTTGCCTTAGTTTGTAGATACGTGTTGTAAGTTCCTTTGTGGTGTAGGTTCCAGGGAAGGGGTGAGGCATGACGTAAAATCAGGCTGTGAGGATCACTGAGTTTTCACTACTGCAGCTTTTCATTCCTGTATTTGTTACTTCAGGGCCCTTAGAGCTTGTCAGGTGATGTGGATCAGAAATATGACCGCATAAACAAATTTAAGCTTTATTCTCTTGAAGCTACAAAGTCACAGTAAATAATTCAGGTCTGTTGTGATATCCTCCAAATGTGTTGTGTTCCATTTTGCTCATAGGTATGGGAGGAGCTGCCATTGCACCACCCACTTCTCTCGTTGAGAAGGACAAAGAACGTGAGTGTTCCAAAATCCTCTTCTCTAAACCCAGCAGTGTTAAATCTCACTCAACTTTCTGTTTGGTGAAGTCCTCCTGCTTTTCCCATTTGATTCTTTGTAGCAGCAGGACATGAACAAGTTCTTTGTTGCTGGGGGGAGGCTGTGGGGGACGTGTGATGCTGCCCTGCTTCACATCTCTGTTCTGAAGGATTCTTTCTGTATTGCTGGGCAAGTGGTTTGGCAAACTGGGCTCTTACAACCATGTGCAGCTACTCGCTTCTGATGGGAAAGCATTAATGTCACAGGCAGGTTTCTTTGGGTAGACTGGAAACCTCCACAATGTGAACGGGGAATTTTTCCATTGCTCTTTCCTTTAGGAGCTACTTGGTGAATATGTTTTCTGAAGGAGTTATGCACTACAGACAGAATTTTATAAGTTTTTCAGGGATATAGTTCAGCTGAAGAGATTTGTGTGCAGTGGTGGTGTGAGGATCTCAGTTGTCCACGAGATGGCATCATCTTGCTATAGGAACAAAACCATTCCCGTTTTCTTTTCATGTCTAACTGTTGTAAATTTTAAAATTAAAATAATTACCTGTATGTTGTCTACTTTAAAAAATAATAATAAGAAAGAACCTTATGCACACAAATACTCCTTTGGGAGTCCTCACTGTATTTATGAGAATACTGAAATGTAGAAAAAACCCCACAGCTTAAGTGAATGATACAGCAGTGAAAGCATTTGATGTGAGTAAACATTGAAAACAGACATTGTTTTGAGTAAATAATTAAGAGCACTTGAGTGATGTCAAGGAAAAGTAAATATAGGTTGGAAATAGTAGAAATATCTTTTAGGGGAGAGCTTTTAAAATGTGAAATGGTCCATCAAAGAAACCTTTGTATGGCTTCTCACTTGATGCTCAAATCCAGGCCAGAAGAAAACAGCAAAATACTGATGAAGCAGAAGTCCCATAGTCCAGTCCCTCTGCCCTTTAAATACGGATTGGTTTTCCTCATAATGACGTCCCCCAAATTCATGTGTGACCTTTTATTTGGTAAGATACAAGAGCTAGTGTACAAGAAAATATTCTAAAATTAGGTCAGTCTGTTAAAAGTCCTTAAATTGTTCAAAAGCATTTCTACCTATTTTCTCTAGTGTTCTGTAGGCTTTATTTTACATTTTGCCATTTGAGTTGTCAGTGGAAGGTGATTTAATAATATAACCAGTATGATTGAGATATCCAGATCCATCTCCATCCCTCAGGGAGATTTGCAGTTCAGGAATTCCCAATGAGATGAGTTTTTTAATAGACTGGTTTCTTTTCTCTGCAAATGTGCAGTGTATTTTTACTTACAGTGCTTGGGCCTTGAGTTGTCATAATTATGTTCCTGACAAATGGGAGTTTGTCCTCTGGATAAAGTCACTATAGTGCAGGTGGCCTCTTAATGTTTATTTTATCCATTTAATAAAAGGTTAAGAAATGCATTATAGAGCTGTGGGAGTCTATATCCAGTGAGGAAAATCCAGAATAATTCAGATCTTGTTTCTGAGAGAGAGGTGAGGGGATGTTAAAATAGCGCATGCAAAGGAAACATTCTTCTGATTTGGATTTATATAGAAGATGTTTTCATAGTTTGTTAGGATTTTACTGAGAAAAAACAAGTGTCTCTGTTTTCTGCAGCTGTAGCATCATTCCCATATGAGGAGGAGTCGAGACCTCGGGCACCTTCTTCCAAAGCAGCAATTCCTCCTCCAGTGTATGATGAGCCAGAGAGACCTCGTTCCCCCACAGGACCCAGCAACTCCTTCCTCGCCAACATGGGGTAAATGAATGACTCCGGCACGTTTTGTGGGAAAAGGCACTGGAAGGTGGTGGAACCCAAAAGCTGAAACAGTTTGTCAGGAGAGAAGAGCACAACCCATTGCATGTATGTGTTTAGTCTGAGTTCAGAGAGTCCAAACTGGCAGGAAACGGGAAAATATGGATTGACAGGCTTGAGGGAAACACATCTGAGGTGGGTGCATTCAGGGCATAAAGTGTTTATGGCCTGTACAAGCCATACAACTTGAAAACAGGTGACATGTTTGTTCCTCTAGGTTTCTTTTCCAGCTTTGCCTTAAATTTTCTACATACCAGCAAACTGATATTTCAAATCATTTCAGCTCTGCTTTGTTCAAAAATTCAGAGTGTATTTGCATGAATGTAGCAACTGTGGCTGCAAGTCTGCCCATTTACTTTTCTGCCTTGTATGTGATGCTTGTGGTACTACTGTGGCAACAAAGTGAAATGAGTCTGTAGTTAAAAACAGCTCAGCTACCTCATTTTTGGGGTTTATGGGGTTTTTAATTGTCCAGAAAAAGGATAACCAAACTTGGTACTGTTGGACCAGCTTGTGCATTGTTATCACCTCTACTTAGCAGTACCATGGAACCTTCACTTCACTGAAAAAAGGGCTAAAAATCTGACCTAACCTGCCTTACTTCGGCCACACAATTGGCTATTTCTTCTGTGTCTTAGTGTTTTAAACTTTCGTCATTATATAGCCAGACTTTCTGGCCTTTTGCTTAGGAGAAAATAGTGTAAATTGTGGAAGCTCTTGTGCTTTCTGCCCCTGTGTAAGGAAATTTTAGGAGGTAGAATATCTGAGCACTCAGGGGAAATGCAGTATTAATGTTTTGTGGAAGAAATCTTTACTAACTGATGTTTTTTCTCTCTGCAGGGGGACAGTAGCTCACAAAATCATGCAGAAGTATGGTTTCAGAGAGGGCCAGGGGCTGGGCAAACATGAGCAGGGGCTCAGCACAGCACTGTCAGTAGAGAAAACGAGCAAGAGGGGTGGCAAGATCATTGTTGGCGAATCTACAGAGAAAGGTAATTGTGTTCTACACCAAGTCTGTGAGAAATGAAGCTCCTGCGTTTCTGTTTACCATCTGTCCTTGTTGAAAACATTGGAGTTGGAAAAATGACTCATACTTGTTCTCGTGGAAGTTAATATTTTTTTATCTTTTTATAAATGATCCTGTATGCATTTTTTTTTAGCTCATCCTTCCCTCCCTCCATCAGTTGTCCTCCCTTAGTGTTGGGAAGCATCTTCATTTCCAGGGCTGATCCTGCTCTGCCCCAATGGCTTCCTCCCTGTCATGTCCTGTAGACATTGTTCTCATTTCCCTGCTCTTGTCTGATCTAGAGACAACATCCAGGCTTCTGAGCACAAGTGGTGGAAGTCAGAAGACTTCTAGTCTTCTAGTTCTTATGATACAGTTCTGAATTTACGGATTATTTCCCTCAAAGAAATACTACATCGTCAGTGTTCTTGCTTAATTCACATCATTGGAATTGATCTTTCTGCTTACTGTCATTCTAAGTAGCTATAAGTTGTGAATAACTGTTCCTCACCAATATGAAATTATATTTTCTGGCTTTTATTCCATTGTTTGATAATAAGATTCTGATAAAAGTCCCTAATGGAGCTTTAATCTTAAATTTTTCCCTGATTCACTGTTCTGCCTTCAAACAGAAACGGGCAAGAAGGCGGATTCCAACCCCTTGACTGAGATACTGAAATGCCCAACTAAAGTGGTCTTACTGAGGGTGAGTTGGGAGTAAGGGAACGTGTGTTGGTGTTGAAATGTTTAAACCTCTGTTCCTGATACAAGACTCTGCACAGTTCAAATGGTTCTGGCCTGCACCCACGGGGTGTTTTGTGTTCTTGAGAAATGATGTGACTTCCTGGGGTACAAGCTGTGACTTTCAGTCAGCAGTGCTTTAAATTGTACAGTTCCCTTGTCCTAGGGGCAGGGAGCTGTCTTCCTCCTGTAGCTCTTAAGCTTTTAAAATACTCATGGTCACAGTTCACAGAGCATCTGTGATTTGTGTACACAATCACCTGGACAGACTCCATCCAGTGAGTTGGGTTTATTCTTTGACTTCCAGAACATGGTCGGTGCTGGGGAGGTGGATGAAGATCTTGAAGTTGAAACTAAGGAGGAATGTGAGAAATATGGCAAGGTTGGGAAATGTGTCATCTTTGAGGTAAGAGAGAATCTGTCTCTCTTTTTGGCTGCTCTGAAAGTAAACTGGGCACTTGTCCCTCGTGGCTGGTGTGTTACTGCCTAAAGCTGCATACATAGAAGATCTCTCAGGGTCCTTTACTGTGTTGGGATTCTGGATTTTCTGCAAGATCCAAATTTCTAATAACAGGAACTGGGCAAAAATCTCTGAACATTGTGCTTTTGGAACCTTTTTATTTTGTTCTTTTCACTGCCTTTGTGAAACAGCAATGGAAAACAATGTTTTCACTACTGTTCTAATTACTTGTGGCTTGGGGTTTTTGTTTTGTTTCAGATCCCTGGTGCCCCCGATGATGAGGCTGTAAGAATATTTTTAGAGTTTGAACGGGTTGAATCTGCCATCAAAGGTAGGATCCTAAATTCTGTCCTGTGAACCTCAGAGTTAACTTCTGTAGAGAGATTAAACAGTCTCACTGGTCAGGCTGTGTAGTCAAAGTGATGTTTATTTTATTGAATTGCTGCTTGCTGATCTGCTCTTTGTTTCAATTCCAGCTGTTGTGGATCTAAATGGAAGATATTTTGGAGGCAGAGTGGTGAAGGCTTGTTTCTACAACCTGGACAAGTTCAGAGTGCTGGATCTGGCGGAACAAGTTTGATTTTAAAAATCTAGCTCGAGGTGTCATTGTTTTGGCAATCACGTTTTCAGCAGTAGGCTGGGAATAAAGAAGAGAAAAGTAGCTTTCCTAGCAAACTGGAAACAAGCCTCATTGAATGGATTTTACACATTCGTTGTGACTACGTTTTTTTTGTAATATAAAGCCCTTTGAAAGTAAGATTCACGTCTGTGTGGTTTTGAATTGCACATTTCTGCTCACTGCTCTGGCGACCCTGGTTTTTTTGAGCTTTCGGATGACTTTGCTCTGTTGAAAACCCACTGCTGAGGAGATACTTTGTCTGTATTCCTGCTTTCTTTGTTCTGGTGCTTCATCACGGAGTCCCTGTGCTGGATCCACGATAAGTGTGAAGCTTTGGACAAGGACTGTGTGCTATGATTTTCTCTTTCCTGATGGTCTCTCTTAGAGTTAGAGCCTTGCTCTGCTGAGTCCTCATTTCCGCACACCAGTGATTTGGGTCATTGGACAGTTCCAGGACAAAGCTTTCTGTGCCAGAATGGAGACTAAAATAACAAGAATTGAGTCTGTCTTCAGATCAAAAGAAAATCAATGTCTAATCCAGGGAAATAGAAAGAGAAAGGAATTTAATGGACTCTTAGCAGGAGCTCTGTGCTGTCAGGCAGTCTGTGCTGGGAATATCCAGGGATAACTGATGACAGGTCATTAGGCAGGGAGATGGGGAAACTCCTTCCTGTATCTGGCCAGCTGTCAGAATCTCACTTCCTCTAACTCACACATGGGCAACTAACTTTGTTTAATCATTTCAAACCTGGCATTTGCTCTCTCTGTGTATATTTCTATATTTGAGGTCAAATACCATCAGGGTTATGCTTTTTTTTCCTTTTGGGAAGGAGTGCCTGTGGAAGTTTTCAAAGTAGGTGGCCATGGAGGGAAGTTCTTGTAGGAAAATCTGAAGAGTTGACAAACTGAACTACTAAACACTACTACTCTTATTTTTAACTTGATGTAAAATAGTACTCAGCTCTCTGCTCCTGGTTTTATGTTTGCTTTTAATTTGGGAACAGTATGTGACAAAGAGATGGCAAGAGGTGTCTGCAATGGTGGCAGTTGTCTCTGTGCCCCACTGCACCCAGAATTGTGCAGATACTGAAATGGCTGTGAGCTCTGAGGGCAGTTTAGCTGTTTCAAAGCTGATGCTGGATGTCTTCTTCCTGTTAAAACACAAGGACTGGGGGGAGGGGGGATAGACCTGTAGTTCAACGCTGTGAATATCTCCAGTTACTGCCCCTTTTGTTGAGTTTTGGCTGCAGATTTCTATGACAAACCCTTGGGTCTTGTGTTTCATTTATTTTGTCTGCTTTTGTTCCACCAACCTCTGTACAAACATGTGCTTGTAAAACAGAATTTTTTTTTTAAAATGGTATTTTACCTGCTATGTGTTGGCTTCCTTACTCTGCTCTTGTGTTGTGCAAGGCCTTCCCTCGGAGCTGGGCACTTCTGCACCACGAGTGGCACTTTCTCTAATGCACCCTCACTGCAGCAGAGGTGGGGAACAGGCCTGACTCCAAAACCACAGGGCTTGGGGCAAAAACAGAATCTAGATTCAGTTCCTGCCTCTGCTCTTCGTTTTCTCTTTGACTGAGCAACACTTTAAGGCCTTTGCTGTTGTGTAATAAAACAAAGATGTAGTAAAGAGATGAGTCTGGTGTGAATTAGCATAGGTTTGCTTGTAGTACTCAAATAATTTGAGTGGCTGCTGTGAAAGTTTAACTGCTGGTAACAGATTTAGTGTGATCTGAGCTTGAAATATGACTTGTCTCTCAGCAATGTGATTTATTTATGGCTCTTATTTAAGCAAATACCTCTTGAGTGACTAGGCTGTAAGCATTTCCTGAGGTACACAGACTGTTTTTTGTGCCTTCAACCAGCTGCTCTGCTTAGGAGCACCAGCTTCTGAGCTTCCAGTCTGGTAACTTGGAGGTTTTCCATTTGCTGAGAATGGCTTTCTTGGCAACTTTTGAACCATTTTGTTCTGAGAATCCTTACTGTGGTTGAAGACAGGGGTAAAGTTTATCCTTGAAAATGTAGGGGAGAGGGTTTGTTCATTTAGTATTTTGTGCAGGAGGTTGATGCTATAAATGAGGTGTTTTTCTGTACCATGGGGACACTAAAGCCAGCAAACCTGAAGTGGAGCAGAGCACATCCCCTGAGTTCCATCTCTGGTGAGTGCTGTACAAACACGTGGCCGTGGAGCCAGCTGTGCAAGCAGGTGGCCACAGCTGGTGCAAACACCTGCACAGGTGTGGAGACCTGCAGAGGTTCAGGCACTCACTGAGCTCTGTGATCAGACCTCGTTTGTCTCCTTAGCAGGAAGCATTTTTTTGCAAATGCACCTTCTCCCTGTTCTTCAACACTCTGAGTGTGTTGGCTCAGACTCCTCGGGCATGTTTGTATCTTGCATGCCTTGAAAAATTTGGTTCTGAATTTACTTCCCTGCTGGAGAATTGGCCTCCTCTAGAATCTTGCCACTGACTTCTATTTCTAGTAGTTTCTCAAATGACTTTTTATCTAACACCTCCAGCTCTTCCTGCTTACACATCCCTTTTTCTCCTCTGATTCATCAGTGCCCTTTCCAAAGGCTCAGCAGCACTTAATTTTAAGCTCTTTGCAGCTACCGAGTTTTATTTGGTGGTTTGTCTTTACACCCTGGAAATTGTGCAGCCACCTCATTCTGTTGTGTGTGTACGTGGTGACTGGTCCGAAGAAATAATATTTTTGCTTCTCATTTTGTGTAGTGCCCTAAAATGTTCTGATTTTACAGAAAATGAAGAGGATGGTAGGCTATTGAGAACATTTGCCTTACTGGCAGTGCAGGATTGGTTATAGTGCTTCAGGTGAAGCACTGGGTATTTTTCAGGTATGATTTCCTAAATTTAAGCTTTAACTCCTTGGCTTAAGCACCTGTGTAAATGCTGTGATTCTCTAATGTGTTGAACAGCTGCATCTCCTCCTGGGCTAAGTATGAACTGTTCACTGCTTCTGGGAATTCAGATTAGATGCCTACTTAGAGAGATCTGAGTGTCCTGAAGCAACCAGGAAGCTGAGAGGGACGTGTAGGACGTGTCAGCCTGGAGCTGAATGAGGTGCCCGGTGCATTAACGACCCTGAGGTCTTAAGAACAGGGATTTGCACCGAGGCATCACCATTTGCTGCCTTCTTCTCCTCCTAATTTGGAACACTGGCTGCTATTTTAACAGTGGGGATTTAGTGACTTGATTACTTTCCTAATTGTTACAACCCCGAGGTGTTGTTGTTGAGCAGGAGCAGCTATTTCAGAGCCCATCATTAAGCACAGAGGTTACGATTTCTTTTCTCACCTGCGCTGTTCTGCGCTTAACCTATGTTGAATTCCAGCTGTCAGTTTATCACTTTGCTCGGTGTCAGACTAACATCTGAAGGGAGGTGGAGCTCACAGGGAACATTTTTAACATTACTACTGTGAAAATTTAGGTTTGCTTTGCCACTGTTACATGGAAGGTGAGAGTTGTTGCCCTAAAGAACTTTTTGTCTGAATAGCCACGGAGGGAGGGAGGCAGGTACAAGAAATATCTTGCCCAAGGACATGCAGAAGGTGGTTTGGAGAGTTGGGATTACACCCTATTCCCCTGTACTTGCAACTGTGCAACCAAAACCCACATAAACCCACATTCCTCGTGGAGCTGCTTTTTATTTTGGCAACAGAAAATGGTAAATTCTCTTAGCCTTGAGCTTTGGATTCTGAAGCAAGTTCAGGGGATGTAATTCATGTGCTGCAGTCCATGTAAGTGGTTGCCTTTGGAGGGGCTTGTCTGAAACCAAGCTCCTGTAGGAGATTTGGGTGTGTCAGGGCATTTTACCCTTCCGTGCAAGAGAAAATACCTGTTGTAAACTCACACAGTTTCCTTAAAGATAGAAAGACAAATACGGACGGTTTCAAAGAGGATCTTAGACTGAGATCCTTCTTGCCCCGCAAGCAGAGGTCTAACGAGGGAACTTTTCAGTCCTTACAGCACTTGGTGCAAGAGGCCCTGAGCAACACCAAGATTCACCCTATGTTACATTGAATTAAATCCCATGTTCGTGCCTGGGATTGCTCCTCCCTAGGTACAGGACCTGGCGCTTCTTGGTGAGCTCCACGGTGCTCCTGCCAGCCTCTTCCCAACCTGCCCAGGTCCGTCTGGGTGGCAGCGTGGCCCTCTGAGGTAGCTGCCACTCCTCCCAGTTGATGTGATCTGCAGGTTTGCTTTAATTGAGGTGTTAAAGAGAAGTGGACCCAGCATTGACTCCTGGAGTTCACCAACAGCTCCTGGCCTCCAGCCAGACCCTGAGCCACTGACCACTGGGACCAGGCATTCAGTTCTGGGTGTCTGCTCCTGCAGCTTCAAGAGCTTCTTTGTGAGGAGGATCTTAGAGGAGACAATGTTTGGAAGTCTTACATGAGTTCAGGTCGACAATAGCCACAGCTCTCCTCTGCCAGGCCAGTCATTCCATCGTGGAAGGTTGTCAGGCTGCTCCACCATGACTTCCCCTCGGTGAATCCACGCTGACTGCTACTGATGGTTTTCTTGTCCTTCATAAAAACAGTGTCCAGGATTAGCTACTCACAGAATTGCAGAAATTATTTAAAACTCTCTAAGAACTGGAAGAGAGCAAGAACATCCACACAGCTGAGGGCCGCGTATGGATGCAGCTGGCCCTGGTAACATGTTCCTAGCTGGGTGCAAGACTAACCCTATTCCTTTTCCCAAAAAAGCAGGAGCTGCTTGTGATCATAGAGGACTTACAGTGTTGCTTACAGGTGTTTTCTGTCGCAGTAAGTTCAGTACTGTAATGATTGAGTCCTTAGGGGAATTCCTGCCTCCAGGTGATCAGGCAGTTGTCCTCGAAGACAAACAAGGATTGATGGTGATTAGCAGTGTGTGCTCTGTTAATTTGCTGTCGCTGAGCAATGAGAGGACACATCCAGGAGATCTGGATCTCTGCTGTGCTGCTCTGTGGAGTTGCAGCTTCTTCATAGATGGGTTTGAAAGTTGCACCTGGGCTTGGGAATTTTTTTGGTGTGTCCTAGAGACAGGACTTTCAATAAAAGACTTCCCTTTTGCCCTGTGATGGTGTGATTTTATTCAAGCTGCAGAGCAGTTAAAGAGCAATCCCAGTGCCTTTATCATCCGTCAGTCTGGTTTATCCTCACACACCACCACTGGCTTCTGGTTGTGGCTGTAGAAGGGACTTCTAGAGTACAGCTGGAGATGGTCAGGCAGCTCCTGGCAGGACACGTGGCCCATGACTTTGTGTGTAATATGTGAACACAGATGGTTTTTACCTGTGATGTAGTTTACTGGATAAATTCACCTGCTTTGCCTTGTTCTGAATCATAAAATCATAGAATGGTTTGGATTGGAAGGGACCTCAAAGACCATCTATTTCCAAACCCCTGCCATGGGCAGAGATACTTTCCGCTAGACCAAGCTGCTCAAAAACGAACGTTTTCCTGAAAAGACTTTAGTGACGTTTCCTGCTTCACAGGGGATGAGAGGATTTTTTAAGCATGCAAAAACTGGTAATTACATGAGTTGCTCATACCATCAGCCAGAGCTGACAGGCAGCCCCTGACCCCTGGGCAGCCCTGGATGTCATCATAGATAGTCATACCTTGTGTCACGAGCAATAAAGGAGAAGTTGCTCCTTTTTCCTCCTCACTGAAGAATTTTTTAACTCTAAAACTTCTTCTAAATGAGTGCTCAGGTTGGTAAGATTGTCTTTCTCTTTCTGCAGGTCAGTGGGTTAGAAGTGCTTCTCGCCTTGAATGTCCAGTCTGATTTTACTTCCTGTTTACTGCCAAAAAAATGTTTTGTGTCACTTGAGATGCAACTCAGCAAGTTAGTGGCAAGGAGAAAAAAAATGCTGTAAAATCTGCAGGGTAAAAAGGTGGGCAAACCTAAGTCTTTCACTTCTGTTCCTGAAGAGAGAAAATTAATGACAAACTCCATCTGTGTGCCTGTGTTTGGTAATTTAACCAGAACTGTGCAGTAGCTGACAATAAATACCAATGTAATCCTGTTGTCAGCTGTGCTCCTTTAGGGATCTTGCTGCTTGTTTGTGTGAGGTGGGGCTGGATCTTGCTGGTGGGTTTTTGTACACGGGTATAAACACAGCTTTCCATGTCAGTAAGAAAAATCCTATTTGAATGGGGGGAGAAATGGATATTGAAGAGGAAAAGGTGCAATGGAAGAACAGGCATGAAAGGCGAAGGAAGCATTCTGTAAGCTGAAGAAGGCATAGTGTGCGTGCTCCTGCAGAGGTTTCCTCTCATCCTCTGATTCCTGTTGAGCTCATGGTTTTGGTTTTGTGGCTTTTCCTCTTTTCTTTTTAGCATCAGGAAATGGGGAAATCCCAGAGCATGGGGTTGTTAATATAGAAATGTAAGAACACAACCTTATATCGTGTCTCCGAACAAATATCTGGTGTCTAAACAACTTTACCCACCCCAAGCTTTCAGCCTCGTAGCTGTGGGCACCAGGGGACAGAGCACAAATATCCTGCTGCCACCAGGCCCCGTCTCCTGTGCAGGACATCCCCTTGCCCTGGTTCTGCAGCCCCAGCAGCTGTAGCACATGCTTAAAGACCGAGACACCCTCAGCTCTATGGAAAACAAGATCTTTCCCAGGAAGATGCCTAGCCCTTTCCTTTCTTCTCTCCTGCTTCTCATTCCTCCTCTGGGAAGAATTGTGGGGGTTTTTTCAAAGCAGCTTTCAAGCATCTTGCCGCTTCACAGCCCTTGAGTTGTTTTTCCTCTCCCAATCTCTAAGGTGTTGATCTCTGGCCTCCATTTGAGAGCTTGCAGCAAGTCAACAGCTCAGGAATCCACATGGTCCTGCCAAGACAAAGGTCTTCAGCTCATCTTGGGTTTCTCCACCTTCTGCCGCAGGCACAGAGCTGGGTAGCACTTTTGGACTTCTCTGCTCTGAACTTGTAAAACTTGTATAGCAACTGTGAACCAAAACTCAAATGATACTCTGGCAAAACACACCGAGCTCTTCTTGGGAGGATGGGAAGTGAAGGCTTGTGGGGTTTTGCGTTCCACTTGGGGAAAGTGCTGTTGCAGTGATGCAGAGTGTGCTGTTGCAGTTTGTGCAGTTGCAGTGATGCAGAGTTACCACTGGGAAAGGACGTGAGCTGGAGCAATTCCCAGTATCTTCTGTCTTTGTAGGAAGGGGTGTTGCACACGAACAGCAAAATTTAAAGACCTTTCCAGGGAAATAATCCTGCAGCTAAGAAGTGTACTCAAACTGGGGTTCAGGGATTTGCTTCAAGCTCGAAGTTCAGAGGAAGATCCATCTCCCTGCACCAGTTACAGCCCTGCCCATCATCCCTTGTGACACAACCCCAGAGCATCCAAAGACACTGTCCCAGAAGTATCACGCTCACCTGCAGGTGATGTCTGAGATGACCACCTAAAACCAGAGACTAGACAAGAATAAGGGGGTAAAGGTAGGTATTTATTTGAAGGGCCTTCAAGGTACACCCTGGGGAGTCAAAAAAGCAACACCCAAGATGGACCCTGGGTCATGAGTTCTTCACACCTTTGTAAGTTTGGTTCATTTGCATGTAAGGGTTAATTGTCCAATTATAACCTCAGTTCATAATGTAATTACCCCAAGTTTGCCCCCCTTCAGAGGCTTTTAGTTTACACATTTTGGGGCCTGATGTCCTTCATGTAGAAACCTAGAGAGGTTTGTTATGACTAACGAGCAGGAGAGAACAGTAGATAACAGGCCACAAGACACTTCAGACTTACACACTAGGCAGTACAGGATTTGAAAAATATAAAAGTTAAAACCTAAGGCATCACAAGGAGCCAGCTCTTCTGAGGAAGTCAGGAATTTTTAGGGCTAATGAGGAAATAAAGTTTTGAGAATATCTTCAGCTGTCACAAAGTAGTCATGCATTTCCTCCCCTTTCTTCACTTGGGTTTCTACCTGATCATTTAAAAGTGTTTTGCTTTGTTTTATTTCTATCCAACAGGCTGATTTATTCATGGGCAAAGCCTGATGGTTTTTGCTTTTCCTGCAGTGTTAGGGAACATAAAAGCCTGGAAACTTGAGGCTGCTATCAGCTTTTATGTTAAAAAATAATGGTGCTGGCATCATAAAATCAATACATCCTTTTTTCCCCCCTGTTTTAAAAACAGGAGGAGTTAACTGCATGGCAAGGATTTGCCTCAGCAAGCCTGGACTGTGTGAAATAGAATTGATTATCTGTCACTCTTGATGCATCAGAAGAAGGATGCAGATGTTTCTCCAAATGTGACATTTCCTCTTCAGTGCCAGGTGGGTGTGTGGTAGCAGTTCAAAGCCACAGAAATCAATGGAGAAGGGAAAGCGAGTTTCCTGCGTGGAAAGAGCAAAATCAAATTTAGAAACCTGCTGGAGCTGGCAGCAGCAGAGGAGCAGGAGGGTTTGTACCTGACAGCTGCAGTACCTACTGCCTGCAGATCACCCCTGGGAAACGCTGTCCAGTTCTTTCTCTCCAAAACCCAAGAGCTGAGAATTGTGCAGAACAGGAGACCGGGATCTGGAGCTGTGCAAGGCACCAAGAGCACCTGCTCACAAAATGGTTTGGGTTAGAAGGCACCTTAAAGATCATCTCATTCCAACACCTTCCACTATCCCAGGTTGCTCCAAGCCCCATCCAGCCTGGCCTTGGACACTTCCAGGGATGGGGCAGCCACAGCTTCTCTGGGCAACCTGTGCCAGGGCCTCCTCACCTTCACAGGGAAGAATTTTTTCCTAATCTCTAGTCTAACCCTGCCCTCTGTCAGTTTATAGCCATTCCTCCTTGTCCTAAGTCTTTGACCTGCATCTCTCTAATCCAGTCTTGTCTCCACACCTTTATAGAGCACCTAATCTTTGTGATATGAAGATGCCAGCACTAATACCAGAGGTTAATAAAGGTAATCTCTCCAGGTCAGGCTACAGTGTACAATGGGGGGGTTGGCTGTAAACTCTCCAAAAGCTCATTGTTGCCAGTCCCTTCTGCGTCTGAAGCCCTGATGACCTGGTTGTGCTCTCTGTTCTCCCAGCAGGGACGGGCCATGAGCCTCTCTGCAACTTTCCCCTGCTAAATCTGCAAGGCTGAAGCATCAGGCTGGTGATCAGCACGTGGGGAGAGCTTGCTATAAGAAAAGGGAGCTGGGTACCAGTGTCTGGCTGCTGGAGTGTGGGGAGATCAGCAAAGGCCTTGAAAACCTGGGGATGGGCTGCAAACAGAAGTGTAATGGTCAGTGCCTGGTCACCTTGAAGATTGGCTTAGGTGTGACCGCAGCAGCTCAGCCAGGGAACAGCTGAGCAGTGGGAAAAGGGGCCTGATGCTGAGGGGGAAAGCAGCACCTTCAGGCAATGTGTAACCCAGGAGAGGAGGAGGAGAGCCTGCCTGAGCACTCGGGCATATTATAAAAGGGCAGAACAGAACTTTGCAAGCCAGATCAATCATGTAAGAAAGTCCCCTGGAGCACCCACTGCTGGCAATTCCCAGCACCCTCGTCTTCCTTGGGTTTGTGCCATGCAAGTCATTCCAAATGTTATAAATATTTCAAAGGAGCTGTTTGCGTTCTTATTTGCTTGTAGAGTGCAAGCCTTGCAGTGAAGGAGATCCCCGTGACTGATTCTCAGGCTGAAAGCACTGACATTCCTGTCTCACACTGCTCCCACCCATTATCTCGCTAACTGGAAAGGGAGAAGAGTTCAGTACTGATTTCCTGGCAGGGAATGTGCAGGGCAGCTCGTTTCATCCCTGTGCCCCTTGATGCAAAGCCTGGTTGTGCACACGGGTGGGTTCAGTGCAAGGTGGGGAAGGCAAATTAAATCTCCATCCTGGATAAGGAGCCTTTCTGGGCTTAAGGATGAAGTTGAGGGAAAAATTCTTCCCTGTGAGGGTGGGGAGGCCCTGGAAGAGATTGTCCCAGAGAAGCTGTGACTGTCCCATCTCTGGAAGTGTCCAAGGCCAGGTTGGACAGGGCTTGGAGCAAGCTGGGATAGTGGAGGGTGTCTCTGCCCACAGCAGGGGATTTGGAAATAGATTGTCTTTAAGATCCATTCCAACCCAAGCTATCCTAGAGTTCTATGAAATATGCAGTTTAAATCTGGGAGAGCAGTAAAAGGACCCTTTGCTGGGTCAGTTCCCACTAAAAAACCCCCCTGAAATATTAGCCATTAAATTATGCTTTTGTTTCCTTTGAATACGGCTTCCTACAGGACATGGCTGGGAACACTGATATCAACCACTGAGGCTCCAAGTGCCTCTCCCACAGAAACCAGCTCTTGGGAACATCTCACGAAGATTTCTGGACCATCCCTCAGCCCTGGGGCACAATCAGTGCTGGCTGAAACCCTTCCCACCATGTTTGCCCAACCTGTTCTGAAAACCTCAAGTGATGCTGAGCCACTGCCACCCTCTCTGGCCATGCAGCCTGCATTTGTGCTCTGCCAGGAGGAGAGATGTTCTGATTTCACCATCCTGGACCAGAGTTCATTTCCTCTAAATCTTATTTTGGGACCAGCCTGATTCTCATTAATTTTTTTAATTATTACTATCATTACTTGTTCTTTTTAGATGCCAGACAGAAATGCTGTTGAACTGTGAGTAAGGGGTGAAGGTTCTCATACACCAGAAATTCCCAGACTATGTTTGAAGTCTTCTCTGCTTATTTAAACTGCCTGGCACCACTGAGATGCCTGAGGTGCTTTCTGTGGGTGAAACTCAATAGTATCTGATTTAGGGAATGATGCTCTGACTCCTACGATGGCCTTGGCTGGAGCTTGGAAGCTGGTTTCTGGAATCTTCTGGAAAAAGGAAAGCAGATGTAGGGACACCAAGGATGGTCCCATCTGAGATCTTTCTAGGTCAATGCACAGAACAACTGAAGCAAATCCCGAGGCAGGTACCAGGTGACAGAAGCACCTTAATGGGGACCTGAACCATCATCCTCTAATACAGGTCTTGGCTGCAACTGTGCAACTCCGGGATGCTCCTACTGGGCAGTTTTTGGAGCTAAAGTGGCATTGTCCAGGCAAGATCAGTGTTGTAGAAAAAAACATCCGAGGAGTTAAGCCCCTTCCAAGGTGTGCAGGCACTGAGCAGGATGTTAGGACAACAAACTTGGACATGAGCACCCAAACATGGATTTTGATGGATAAGATGTTCATTTTGGGTCTAACCCTGCGTATATTGCATTAAGTTTCCTTTGCCAAGCCCTGGACTCATGAGCTGGAAATATTCTTCTGGAGATGCACTGCTAATCCACATTTATCCTGGGAAATAAAACGGTGGAAATCTGGGTTTGTGCTTTGTAGAGATTTGAAAGCTCATCACTCCAAGGAATTTCACTCGTTTGCCAGAGCAGAGGACTGGGTTAGAGTTGAGGTGGACCAAGAGAGCTCCTGGGTCATGGTGCCCTGGCCTTGGGCATGACTGGAGAGTCCTTCCCTTCCACCTGCCTTTAAATTTTTCCAGCCTTTGGCCCTTTAAGGTTACTAAACATCCTGGAAATTCCATTTTTGGATAACTTTTCCCCAAGGAAATGGTTGTCTGCTCAATCTGCTCGGGCAGACCCCCAGCCTGTCCTGCTGTGTTTTCCAGGGACAAGGAAGAAACCAGCTGCTGTAACTGGTTCCAGCTGCTGGAAGAAGCCCAGCAGCCCATGCCATCAAAACTTGAACACTTTTGTTCCTCACACGGTGCTGGGGCTTAGGAACATCTCCACGTGCAGCAGCCAAGACTCTGTGAGCAGGACAGAGGCAGCAAAGCCACGTCAGACATGGCTGTCCCTGTCCCCTCCATTCCTGTTGGAGCCACAGCTCTCATAACAGCCTGGGGGATATTTCTTCAGAGTGCCCCTCACTGGCTTAAACAGGTTTCTCCAGTGGGGGTTAAGCCAAGCCTGGCAGACTCTGCCCTGGGGAGGATGAAGAACACTCACCTGGAGCATCGAGGTGGTCTGGATGGGGCTGGAGCCTGCAGGAGATGGATGGGGAGGTTTTAGACCACCCCAGTGATGGTTTGAGGAAAGTCTTGTTGACTCCAGGAGAAAAAAACAGTTTTGCAGGGAACAGAGACACAGCATGGAGCTCATGGTGTTGCTGTCAAAAGGATCCATCCAGATGAAAGGATGGGGTCCAGTCGTGCACAATTCAAAGAGTTTCTCTTGAACTACCTCCAAGCCAGTGTCTCTTTCTACCTCCAGGGAGGGCATGAAGGAACCACGGTAAAAATAAACAACCCTCCCAGGTTAAAATGCTCCACCTTCACCTCCAGCTGCAACCTGAGCTCCGGAGATGAGGACACTCAGTTCTAGTGCTGCTGCAAAGCTGATGTCTCATCCCAGCCCTGTGATGCCAGGAGAGGGGTATTTGCTCATCCTCAGGATCCAGCATAGCAGGATCTGAGCTTCCATTTGTCTGTGCAAGGGCAGGAGATGTTGAACAGGGGGATCTGAGTTTCTGACCCCCTTGTTTCTGAAACAGTTGTTTTCCCAGCTTGTCCCAGTGCCCCCACAAAGAAGACGGGGTTGGTGCTCTGATGAGCTCAGAAATTTGCATAAGTGATGCAGGAGGCCAGAATTCCATTTTCACACCCGCATCCTTTACACTCAGTTCTGTACTGGTCCTCCCAAAAAAAAACCCCACCACAAATCAACTCAAAAACCCTTTCCCGGTGCCTTCCACCCCTTTCAAAGGCCACCAGATCCTTGTCCTGTTCCTGTCACCTCCCTCCCGGCCCTATTCTCTCCGGGAAGGGAAGGGTTAAAAGCTCTGAAACTGCAAGAACTTCCTCCTTTCTGCAGTGCCACCCTCGGAATGACGCTGGTTTCTGCCGGGCTTTGCCCAAATATGTCCGTTTCCTTCTGAAAGAAGAAGGAGGAGGAAGGAAAGAAATAGAGATACAGAAGAAATACATATATTTTTATACATATATCTAAGAGAAAGCGTTCGCGTCCGCGGAACTCAGGCGTCCGAGCGCAGCCCTGCCCCCTCCCGCTCCATGCCGTTCCGCAAAGGTAGGGCTGGATGGGTGGGCAGCATCCCGGGATGCTACCGGGAGCGACCTGGAGATGCAGGGATGGGTCCGTGCCCCGGGCTGCGCTTCCCGCAGGGATGGGAGATGGGAGCACCGGGCTGTGCCCGGCTCTGCCGCACCGCCGTCTTTGGGGAAGGATGGGGGACACCCCTGGGGCTGTGTGGGGTGCGTGTGTGTTTCTGTGCAGCCTGAGAAGGGCAAATGTCCCCTCTCCGCCTTCCCTGTGGGGTTTTCCGTCTGTCCTCGGGCGAGGGCGATGATCTGCTCTGGCTGGTGCCAGGGCTGCGGACAGAAGGCAGCGGGAGGTTTCTGGGCAGGGGGTGCTGCGCTCTGAGAACTGGCAACCTGCGTGCATTTGTGTCCTTGCGAGGTGCTCAGCTGAGGGGCTGGGAGCAGAGACTGGGGAGGTAAGCGGCTTTTGAGGAGGATGCCTCACCTGGGCAAGCCCCTTTCATGCCGTGGTGCCCTCAGATCTGCACCCCAAACCATCTCTTTTCCACAGAACTCCATCCTAGCAGGTGGCAGAAATCCCTTCTTGCCATCCTCTGGCTCAGCGGTGTGGGCAAGAAGCACCCAATATGGGAGCTAAAGCTCTAATGGGTGCTCCTGTGCTGCTGTGAATGAGTTTTCCATCCTCTCCGGGCCGCTGTGAAGCAGAGACTCTTAAATGTCACCTCTTCCTCTTTCCAGAGGGATGTGCGGGCACGGTGGGACACAGAGTGGGATGCTTGTGGAGGTCCCTTTCCCCAGCAGCTCTATTGAGTGGGGAAACGGAAGGGAAATAGTCTTCTCCGTGAGACAAAAAAGCCAGGGGAGGCAGGGTTAAGTCGGGATGTGCAAGGACACGGGGAGAAGATGCTGCTCAGCGTCGCACACAGGTGCTTCGGCCGGCGGGCAGTCATGTGCTAGGGCAGGGACAGAGGTGTCACACACTGGGACTGGCACGGCATCGAAGGGCAGCAGGGAGGAATGAAACCGGCGGGGAGAGGGCTGGAGTTGTTTTTCTCCCCTCTGCCTGCTCCAGGGAAGGTGTTTCGTGGGTGAGGCAGCGCCCGCAGTGATGCTCACAGAACGTATCTCAGGCGCCGAGGTTTCTGTTGCCTTTTAAGGCTCAGCGGAGCGTGATGCGGTTCACACCCTCGCATCTCGACAGCGCAGCAGACTGCAGGGCTTGATTTAATTTTAGGTGATAAACGGATTAATTTGTAGCAGAGGGAGCGATGCTGGGGGAGGGCGGTGGGAGGAAAGCAGAGTATGACGCTTCGAAAGCGCTGAGCCCTTGGTGGGGAGCAGGGAGAGACCGGGGGAACTTCCCCTGCTGGAGGACAGCTCCCGTGGTCCTGCTGCTGCCTCAGCAGGGGTAGAAATGACGGGCAGGTCCCCAGCACTTGGGGACACGTGGTGGATTTGCAGCAATCGATGCTTTTCCATGCGCTCCTGCCCAGCACACCTAAGCTGGGGAGGACCCGTTTGCTGGGACACCGTGCTGTGCTTGTCATCGCTGCCAGACGCGTGGGGCACAGCTGACCTCGGCAATTCGGTCCTGCAGCCGTTGTGTCACCGTCGCAGCCGCGGCTCGTCCGTCTACAAACTTCCTCTAGAGGTCAACCTTGAAATGCCAGAGCAGCTTTCAGCTGCTCCGTGCGTCAGCCTGCAGCTCCAGAGAGTCCAAGGTGGCAGAGGGGCCAGTGTGGATGGGTTTTGTCCACTGATTGCGTATTTTAGGAGAAATTTTGTCACCACAAGAGTTGGCAAGCACTGGAAAAGTGGTGCCTGGGGAAGTGGTGGAGTCACTGTCCCTGGAGGGATTTAAAAGGCATGTAGTTGTGGTACCTGGGGACATGGTTTGGTGGTGGCTTAGCGGTGCTGTGACCTGGCTGCAGCCTTTAACCCCAGCTCAGAGCATCCCGTTGGGCTGGTGGGACCCCACATCACCAGCCCTGCCTGGAGCACTGCTCAGTGGCTACTGCTGGGCTGCCTGGGCTTCCCAGGGGCACATCCATAAGCCAGCAGGCAGGAGGGTTGTGGAGAGCATGGCCTTGTGGCTGCCCTTCAAAAGCTGCCCACAGCAAGCTGTGCACATCCTGAGAGTGCAGGAGAGTTGGGCATGAAGTTATTTTCCTTCTAGTTCAACTTGGTGCATAAAAATCCTTGCTCAAGGTGGTGGCTTCAGCTGGGTTGAAATCTGGCCGTGTTCCTGACCCTCCCAGAGGAATATGGAGACTCCAGGCAGCTCAGCAAGGAGGCTGAGCCTTTACTTTGGGAACCTTTTGGGAACAGCATCTCATCTCGGGGCTTGCTCACTGCCACCCTGATCCAGGGTGCAAAGAGGAGGCTCTGCCCAAGGGCTGCTGCTCTGTAACCCCCCCGGTAGCTTGAGGCACAGGGAGGCTTTGGGAGGAGCATTTTGGAGGCTCTCAGCTGTCGTTGCACACCCCTGCATGTGGAAATGGAGCATCCTGTGGAGGAAATGCAAACTCCACCCTGTCTTTGCCGGTTTCTCACCACTTGCAGCTTTGGCATCACTTTCCCGTGTCTCCCTGAGATGTGAAATCCTGGTTGCCTTTCTCCTCGGGTATTGTAGCCAGTGGCATTGCCACAGGGTCTGCACTTTATTTCTGTATAACTGCTGCCATTTAGCAAACCTCAAAGCATTTGGCAGTTTCAGATATCAAAGAAAGGTATTTCTAGCAGGGATGCTCAAGGACTGCTAGGAGGAACGAGCTTAGGACAGGAATTAATTTCTTCCAGCATTGCTGCATCAGCTGGGAGCACTGAAGAGAGCCCTGCTCCCCAAGCAGTGCCATTACCCTGGCAAAGGCCTGGCTATGGCTGCAGCTCTGCTGGCAGGAGGTGCTGGGAGCTTTCACCTAAAGTGCCCTTCCTGAAAAATACGATTTAATTACTGCAGCTGACGCGAGGAAGCCTGGGAGTGTGCAGGTGATAAGCTGGCAGGACATTGCCAGCGAGCAGGACATTTGTCATCTGTCAAAGGACAAATGAAATCCTGGTGCTGCTGGCTGGGAAGGAGCTGGAGATAAGACTGAAAGCCAGCGAGCTGAGATTGAACACATGATGAAAGAAGCACAGAACAGTTTGGGTTGGAAAGGATGTAAAAGATCACCTAGTTCCAAACCCTCTGACAGAGCAAGGACATCTTGTACTTGATGAAGTCACTCAAAGTCCACTCCAACCTCATCTTGAACACTTGCAGGGGTGGGCCATCCACCACCTCTCTGGACAACTTGTGCCAGGGTCTCACCACCCTCACCATAAAAAAATTTCTTCCTTAAAAATAATATAAATCAACCCTCCTTCACCTTGAAACCATCACCCCTTGTCCTATTGCAACAGACCCTGCTAAAAAATCTGTTCCCATATTTCTTATAGGTTCCCTTAGGCACTGGAAGGGGCTCTAAGGTCTCCCACGAGCTTTCTCCAGGCTGAACAACCCCAGCTCTCCCAGCCTGTCTCCATGACAAAGGTTGTCCAGGTCTTGGAACATCTTTGTGGCCTCCTCTGGACTTGCTCCAGCAGCTTCACATCCTTCTTATACTGGAGACCCCAGAGCTGGACACGGTGCTCTGGGTGGGGTCTCACGAGAGTGGAGTGGGGCAGAATCCCTCCCTCTCCTGCTGCTCTCACTGCTTTGTACATTCTGTAAGCAGAAGTTACAACATCTCCTGGTCTCACTTCTGCTTGCTGAGGTCAAGGAGGCTCTTGTTAGCAGGAGCAGAGGTGCCTTTTGCACGTGAGCATGAAGGGAAAGGGAAGGATTGTGCCACATCCTGGCGCTGTTATTTCTGCTGCCTGTCCCCTGCTCCACCGAGCACTTCCTTGCTGTCCCAGCTCCTGCAGTGACTCAGATTATAACACCCCCTGATGGGAAACTCTGCTTTTGCGGGGTGATTACAGCTGAAGGAGGAGAATTGCATTTCTGCAGTCCTTTTTAGGTTTTGGAAGGGATAATCTTGTCACTTTGGGAGGCTTTCTGGCTTGCTGGCAATGCCCTGCAAACCCACATGCTGCTGCCCTTGCTGGTCACATCACGTCGCTCCTTGATGTCGTGTCTTCCTGGCAGCCCTGGAAAAGTTTTTATTCAGCATTTCCTGTCAGAGGTGCTGGGCAGGATTTTTAAGCACTGATGGACGCAGAGAAGCCATGTGAGGAGTCAGGAGCTGCTTGAGGGGGGTCCTGCCTGCTGCAGCTCCCTGTGGGGACTGTCCCGGTGGCAGGGACACCGTGGGTGTCTGCTCAAAGGGCAGGGAGGGAACGTGTGGCAGAACTGGCCCTGGCTCTCCTGACTCACCGGCTCGTGTCTGAGTCAAACCATCACCTTGTTTTCACTGAACACCTTTCCTGGAAGGCTGGAAATCCCCTCCTGTCCTGCTTTGCCCTCTGGCCTGTGTTGCTTGCTGTGGTATTTTCCTTCTGGCCCGTGGTTTCATTTCATCCCCTTTCACCTCACGAGCCTCTCGAGCCAAAGGACCCACAGGAGCAGGTGTCTATCCCTGCCTCACACCCCTCCCAGCACCTCCCTGCCCTTCCAAGAAAGCCCTCAGTGACCACAACCTTTCTGCTGCCTCATGGCCTTTGCACCTTCTTTAGCATTTATGGCCACTCATGGGGAGTTTTCAATGGATTTCAGGGTCACCATGCCTGGTCTGCTCACAGGGTCATGCACAACCAAGTAGCAGTGCCCACCACGTCTCACGGTGGTGGTGCAGGGGGGCACATGCCAGGCTGTGGTGGGCGGATGGGACAACCTCGGCTGCCACCAGCTGCAGGTGGAACCACCACTCCACTAGAAACGGTTGCAGGAGGCTCCTGAGGGGTGTGCAGCTCTGTGAGGTCCAATGGGATTTTTGGGACCTGCTCTGCATTCTGATCACTCCACAGAAACCAGCTGGTGGGGAGAGATTTGGGTTATTAGCACTTCTCAGACTTCCTGAGTCTGGGAATTAAACCATGTAAAGATATTGAAGGTGTATCCCCACCTCCTAGCCTGGGAGCAGGCAGAAACACTCATAACCTGCCCTGCCAGGGCCAGCGTCCCACCAAGCAGCTCAGGATGCTGGAAAACCCCTCCTTTTGCTGTCCTGCCTCCCTCCTGCAGGGATGGGGAAGGACTCCCCATTGCTGTATTTCCAGCCGCCAGCTGAAACCCAGGCTCAGCAGCTGTGTCACACAGCAAAGCAGCTCAGATTGGGCTTGGGCTTCACCCCAGTGCTCAAATCCCACCACCAACACCCCCCAGACCCCTTTTCCACCTGGCATCCCACTATCCCTGTGCCACTGGGAGCCTGTGCTGGCAGAGCTGCTGTCGTGCCAAACCTTTCCCTAACACACCCTCTGTGATGGAGAAATCAATCTCTGCACAAAATGACTCCAAAGGCTTTAAATCAGATGACCACAGGTTTTTTTTCATGGAGGGACGTGGGAGGATTTCAAAACCAGCAGCTGGCAAGGTGTGATCCCTGTTTTCCTGGTGCGTGCGTGCAGGCACACACATCTCTGCAGGGAACTCGATTTTTCCCCATCATAACTACATTTTAAGGTTGGGGGAAAAATAAAAAGGATGGGGCACAGGCCCCAGTTGGGACTCAAGATCAAACCCACCCTAGCAGATTTGGATTTCCTATGTGTTTTCCCCTGGAGAATTTGTTGTCCTGGCAAGAGGTATTAGGATTCCTCCAACAGTGGGGCAGCATATCTTGTATAAGCCTTAAATATTCCTTGCTGTAAAGAACAGCTATTTTCTTCTCCATAGCATCCTTTTCCAGGCCAAAAGCTTTTCCCCAGTTTTCTCCTTCCTGGAGAACAAATCCACTCTCATTTTTTGCTCTCCTATATACCCCNGCGGTTTGTCCAGAATTGACTGCTGAGACCTTTTCGTTCGCCCTCTCCTCAGTCTCCCCGCTGGATGATTTCCAGCTTTATCAATTGANCACCCTCTGTGATGGAGAAATCAATCTCTGCACAAAACGACTCCAAAGGCTTTAAATCAGATGACCACAGGTTTTTTTTCATGGAGGGACGTGGGAGGATTTCAAAACCAGCAGCTGGCAAGGTGTGATCCCTGTTTTCCTGGTGCGTGCGTGCAGGCACACACATCTCTGCAGGGAACTCGATTTTTCCCCATCATAACTACATTTTAAGGTTGGGGGAAAAATAAAAAGGATGGGGCACAGGCCCCAGTTGGGACTCAAGATCAAACCCACCCTAGCAGATTTGGATTTCCTATGTGTTTTCCCCTGGAGAATTTGTTGTCCTGGCAAGAGGTATTAGGATTCCTCCAACAGTGGGGCAGCATATCTTGTATAAGCCTTAAATATTCCTTGCTGTAAAGAACAGCTATTTTCTTCTCCATAGCATCCTTTTCCAGGCCAAAAGCTTTTCCCCAGTTTTCTCCTTCCTGGAGAACAAAACCACTCTCATTTTTTGCTCTCCTATATACCCCATTCTGAAAATACCTCCTTGCTATTGCCCTCCCTGTCCCATCCCAGATTAAACTTCTTCCCAAAAGCATGAGGCCTGGGGTGAGATGTGCCCTTCCTTGGTGCTGGGGAAACCAGCACCATCTAGTCCAGAAAACCCAACCTCCTGCATTTTGTATGCCACCTTCTTGTTAAAACATCATGGAATTGGGCTTTCCTTTTGAGATTAATAATAATAAT
>VYXC01010232.1:162256-175174 GCA_013397175.1 Platysteira castanea | reverse complement strand
AATAATAATAATAATAATAGTAATTTCTCTAGGGACTTAGTGCGGTTTGTCCAGAATTGACTGCTGAGACCTTTTCGTTCGCCCTCTCCTCAGTCTCCCCGCTGGATGATTTCCAGCTTTATCAATTGAGACAGGGGAAACTGAGGCACAGGAGGGTGCAGAGATGGGCTGGAGGCTGCGCTGACAGTGCCTTTAGCTGCTCTTTTCCACGGATCCAGCTCTCTCTGCAGCAATCCTGGCTGTGCTGGAGCATCCTGAGGTGTGTTCCCTGTGTAGGTACATTTTGGGGAGGTGTTGCTGGTCCAGACCTCAGTGTAGTGCAGTGCAGAGCTTCCAAATCAGCCCCCGTGGGCAGGAGCAGGGTGTTAAAAACGCACCTGGGGAGATGTTGGTTTGGGTTGGAAATCAAGGAAAGCTTTGCTCAGCCCTGGAAAAGATTCTCTGAGGACAGAGGGGGAAAGCTGAGACAGACCAGCGTCTCCTTGCGAAACGGTTTGGGGAGAAACGATGCTGCCGGGGAAGGGGCGATGGGGACGGTGATGGTAAATCCGCGGGGAACAGGAGGTATTGCCGTGTCCTTGCGCAGCCCTGGCCCCTCTTCGGGCTCCCTTAGGGCAGGGACACGGCAGGGCTGGCGTTCCGCGGCCGCGTCCCTCCAGCCAGCCTGATCCATCCCCCTCCCTGCCGCCTCTGGGGCTTGTTTACCCGACCTGGGGCACGGAGAACCTTTCCCAGGGCAGCGGGCTGAACTTGTTTACCCGTTTGTTTATTATTTTATTGGCCCGCTGGCACAGGGGACGGCGGAGCAGGTGCCGGCCCCGGGAAGCCGCACGGGCTGTGCACGCCCGGTTCGCGTGGCCGCGGGCAGCAAGGGCTGCGGGCTCCGCTGGCCCCGACGCCGCTGGCCCCGGCTCCGGCAGCTGCTCCTCCCGAGACACGCGAAAGGAGCGTGCGAGAGCCGCTGCTGGGCTGCCCAGCTATTTCCAGGAAGGCCGGAGAGCAGCTGAGGCTGGTAAACAGCAGGGATAACCCGCCAGGACCGGGGGGTTTTGCTGCCAGTGGTACTGGGAGAAAAATTGGGTGTTTTGTCTTCTGCCCCCAAATCCAGGAGCCCCGAGAAGGGAGGTAATTTCCCAGTTTGGGTCTCTCCCGAGCTGAGATGTTTCAGCTGATTCTGCTGAGGGGTGAACAGGAGGATGGGTTGCTCTGGGTCCTGAAGGTGGGGATGGAGTAACTGGTGGAGCTGCTTATTTCTGTGCCTAAGGGACCAAATTTTTCTATCCCTAAAAATGCAAGTGGGCACTACCAGGTGCAAAATAAAAGCTCCTAAGTTAGCACTATAAATTTATTTGGAGGAACCCCGTGCCTTCACCCCAGGTATGACCCAGGCAAGCACCTCACCTTAATGCCAGTAGGAGACTCTAACACAGCTGGAGCAGAAATTTGAGGATTTGACTTGTTTTTTTTTCTCCTTCTCACTGATTTTCTTAGAAATCTTCCTTATTAACAAGGGATTTCTCACAGGAACATTAGGACGTAGCTGAGGCTGTGATTTGGGCTTAGGCAGCCCAATAAAGTCCCTCCACAAAAGAAATGTGGGATGGCTTTATGCCAACACCAGGTATTCCAGGGATGGATCCATGCTCACAAAACAACATTCTCATTCAGAACAAAATAAGGAAAAATAAATTTATAGCATAAACAGTATATATAATAATAATAAAGAAAAAAATAGTTTGTTTTCTTTTTTTTTTTGCTGGAGGACTAGATCTCATTCATGGCTGAGGACAAGGCTTTGGGGTGGGAAGAGGGGCTCAGCAGTAGCTTCACCACCAAAATCTCCATGTTGCTGAACCAAGCTGAGCAGGATAAGTTGAGACAGAAGAGGCACCTGCCAGCAGTGACTTTTGTGTTTATTTTTTTCTCCGAGGAGTCTTTGCCAAAGCCAGGGAATGGATTTCCACTTCCTGCCAGCTGTGAAGATCATGTGCACGGGGGAACACAGTCAGCAAAGCCTTTGTTTCCCTTAAACTTTAAATCACCTCTGGTTGCTGCCATGTTTCCCCTTTCCATTTTTTTTCTTCCCTTCATAATTTTGCGTGCAGCTGAGCTGCTGAGAAACTGATCACGTCCAACACATTTACACCGTAAATAAAAAGAACAATGCAATAAACCATTAAATCATGTATGGCTGTTGCAACAGCAGCAATTAGGTGGAACACATGAGGGTGGGAAGCGTTCTCTTATGGATGTGACTTTACTGGCCCGAATTCTGGACGACCTGAGGTTACCTTTTCCAGCCTGGCTTGGGATGTGCTGTCACACCATGCTGGCAGCCATGGGGTTGGGTGGCCTGGTGGTAACAGCCCGGCTGCAGACAAGACGGGACAAGGCAGTGTGGGATGAGGCTGGCGTATGCCAGGGCTGAGCTTTAGGCACCCCTGTCATCGATGACTGGCTCTGTCTGAATGCAAGAGGACCAGAATTTTGAGCAGCATCTGAAGGCACTGGCGGCTGCCAGGCGTGGGGTGGTTGCGTGTGCTCCTGCATGTGTCCAAGGGAGCTGTGCTTGCTCAGTCTCTGGGTTGAATTCACAGAATTCACAGAATGTCTGGGTTGGAAGAGACCTTCAAGACCATTGGGTCCAACCCGTGCCCTAACACCTCAACTAGATCATAGCATTGAGTGCCATATCCAGTCTTCTTTTAAACACATCCAGGGACAATAACTGCACCACCTCCCCAGGCAGTCAATTCCAGTACTTTATGACCCTTTCTGTAAAAAAATTTTTTGAGATGGGCTTGAGCCTGCATGAGATGGGTTTTAGGGATATTTAGTTGGTCAGGTCTGGAATGAGTACCAGTGTTTATGGCAGGACAGGGGGAGGACACAGCACATCCATGCTCAAAGCATGTCCTGCAGATTTTACAGCTCCTGTGACCCTCTGGCTACTTCATCCCAAACCCATCCTGGTGGGATCCCCCTTAGCCACAGCTGCAGAAAGCCTTGCTTTTGTGTAGCTGGCAGGTTTGGGAATTGCTCTGGGCTCTGCTCCATGGGTACAAACGGTCTCTCCCAATGGCTCAGTGACCACCCATGGAACCCCTGAGGCATCACAAGCATCTTCACCCGGCAGTGGGTGAAAGGTGCCCATCAATCAGGTGCCTGGGGCTGTCCCAGCCCTGGTAATAAACACACAACATGAAGCCAAGGAAGGTCATGCCTTGAGCCTGAGCCCGGCTCTTTCTTTATAGGGAAGTTGGTGGGAAAGCCTGCCCAGGAGTCGGGTGGGCCTCAGATCTCTTGTTGACTGTCTGGCAGTTGTTTTCATTCAGGCTGGGCTCTGGGTAAACAGCTGGGAAATGTGAAACCCTGGCTGTGGCCGTGCTGTCACTGCAGGCGTCAGCCCGGGGACGTGCAGAGAGCACGAACCCAGCAGGGGCAGGGGACACAGGGGGATGGACACGTGTGGTGAGCCCCTGTGCTGGGGTCACTTCTTTGGTGTACAAGGACTGACAAGTGCCTCGTTTGTGGCACAGAGTTTGTGCTGGCACAGGGTGCCCAGAGAAGCTGTGGCTGCCCCATCTCTGGAAGTGTCCAAGGCCAGGCTGGACAGGGCTTGGAGCAAACTGGGATAGTGGAAACTGTCCTTGCCCATGGCAGGGAGGTTGGAATGGGATGATCTTTATGGTCCCTTCCAACTCAAACCATTCTGTGATTCCCCAGTGAGTGGTGTTGCTGGAAAGGCTGAAGCAGACACAATAAAAGTGGTTTTTCCCCACCTCCATCGTTATTCAGTGAGGACGAGTCAGGATCAATGGCCAGGATGTGCTTCCACCTGTGCCATGCCCTCCTGGCTCTGTCTCTCAGCTCAGGTAACAGCAGTTGTTTTGGGAGAAAACTGAGGCCCTCCCAAGTGCTTTGAAGCACAGCATCTTTCCTTGTGACCCCTGCCAGGCACCCAGATGCTGCTTTGCTACTCCCTGTTAAACTCCAGGGCAGAAATCTAAACATTCAGCTCAATTTTCTTCTTTTTTCTTTTTTTTTTCCCAAGGAGCTGTTAGCAGCTTGTCATTGCGGGTTGGAAAATATAAATGTATTTGTGAAAATATGTTGGCAGCAAGCTCCCCACATTGTTTCAGCTTGCCCCAAAATTCCAGAGAAATCTTCCATTAATATTTTTCATGCCTGATTGGAAAATATTAGGGAGAGAAGAAACAAAATCTGTAGATATTTTTTAACAATTTTAGCTTTTTTTTTCTTTCCCAGCCAGGTCTCCATGGCATAGAAAAAAATAAAGGAAATTCACAAACAAAAATCATCTGCTAGGACTTAAATGCATTAAAAACATTGCTCTGTAAGTGGAAGAATTTTAAGAAAACCATGATAAGGAAATTTGGTTATTTAACTTCTGCATTCCAGTAATCCGTGTGATCTGATTCCAGTAATTTGGGTCCAAAACTTGGTTAGGAGAGGTGTTAGGAAATTGGAGGTTACCTGAGAGAGGTTTTGACTGTAAGGAGCTCCAGCAGAAGATATGGAAAAAACCCTGGACCTTACCATTCTAAATTTCAGCTCATTGACCACACACTTTCCCTCTTACTTGTCTTTCACAGACCTCGTTAAAGCAGAGCCTGCAGGTCTCAGGTTTAAAAGCACATGGCAACACTCTGGAAAAGTGGGACACTCAGGCCTCACCTCTGGGTGCCTTGTGGTTTCCACCAGCTGCATGGAGAGGGGAGCCCCTGGGGAGGCTGATCCAGGGAACTGCTCAACCCAAAAGTGGTTCTTCTTGGCCAGAGCTGAGGTGTGTGGGCCACTGTTGGGCAACCATTGTCTGGATCATCCCAGCCCTGTGAGGAAGCAGGGATGAGCAGGTTGTCCGTGGGGCAGACGTGCTCACAAGGTGAAGTGTGGGTGGGAAGATCCTCGGCACGTACACGATTTTGAAATGCAGCTCCTCACCAAAGCTCTTCTCTTCCGCCCTGCATGGGACTCCGGATTGGACAAGGAATTGTGTTTTGGGTCACCTCATGCTGGAGAGCACTGAGATGTGCATGGAATGTTTTTGGGCATAGCTCTGAGGTTCCCTCCGTGCTCAGAGGAAACTCCTCCAGGACACTTCTCATCCTGGTTTGCAGTCAGCACCCACAGCAGGGCAGCTGAACTGTTCTGAGTGCAAGTGGGTGCTCATTTCTCTCCACAGGTGGTAGAAGTGGTCAGAGGTGACCAGCTCTTTGTAGATGCCCCAAAATTACATAAATTCTTCCCAAACTCTACCCACAGCTTTGCCATGGATGGAGGCAGAACAGCAGGAGCTGAGCTTCAACGCCTCCTCCCTGCTCAGCATCCCTCAGGGGAACCTTTCCATCTGAGCCTCCCAGGCAGTGCAGATCCTTCTGGATGCTGCTTCAAAAGCCCCTGTATCAGGAGCCAAACTCAGCGGGGGTTGAGACCTGAGATAAAAAAATACCCTTTTTCCTAGCCTGTGATTAATCTGCTGCCCGCTGCTGCCTACAAGCACGTCCTCCTTGATGATCAGAAATACAAACCACCACATTTTCTCCCCCGGAGCTTTCTGATTTAGTTTTTTTTGCATTACTTTGAAGAGATTCCCCAGCATCTCTGGGTTATCTGGCTTCACCTCATCATTGCCTACAACTTTTTAGACGCTTCTCTGTCACCATGACAATGCTGAGGTTGTCAGTGGCCCGGGCTTGTTACATAATGAAGGTGAGTCAGCCCCAGAAAGGCCGCAGCCTTTGCCATTGTTTGATTTAATAACCTGCAATGATGAGATAACGATCCAGGCTCTTAATGAAAGGTGGGTGGTAATGAGAAGTTAGGAAACAGTTCAATAGCAAAGTCCATGGGATAATGACAGGCTGTGGTTTCCGGAGGGAGATGGAGGCTGATCATCCTCACCGTAAATGGGCTGAACAGACTCATCGTCCGTGGGGGGTTTCACATCTCCTGCAGGCAGGAGACCTGGAGAGAGACCCACGCGCATCACCGGCATGGGAATTCAGTTCTTCGTGAACACAATCAACTTCAGCCACTGGGCACCTCCATAACAATAAATCCTGTAACAATCTGTGCTTACAGGAGGGCTGGAATTCTTTGTTCTTCCCATCAG
The DNA here is from genome assembly GCA_013397175.1 of Platysteira castanea. Taxonomy (NCBI): domain Eukaryota; kingdom Metazoa; phylum Chordata; class Aves; order Passeriformes; genus Platysteira; species Platysteira castanea. The sequence goes on along the minus strand of VYXC01010232.1, from coordinate 169,038 downwards.
ATCTCCAAAATGCTGCATCGCTCTGCAGCATTGTGCTGGTTTGGGCTGGGACAGGTTGATTTTCTTCAGAGCAGCTGCTCTGGAGCTGTGTTTCGGACTTGTGACCAAACCAGTGTTGATAATATAGAGATGTTTGCGTTTTTGCTGAGCAGGGCTTACACAGAGTCAAGGCTTTTCTGCTTCTCACTCCATCAGAAAGGAGGCTGTGGGGGCACAAGGATTTGGGAGGGGACAAAGCAAGGACAGCTGACCCCAAACTGACCAAAAATATTCCGTAACACAATTTGTCATGCTTAGGAAAAGGGGGACATTCGGGGTGGTGGTGTTTGCCTTCCCAAGACACCGCTACACGTGAAGGAGCCCTGCTTTCCTGGAGATCACTGGACACCTGTGGGAAGTGGGGAATTAATTCCTTGTTTCGCTTTGCTTGTGCACGTGGTTTTTGTTTTGCCCATTGAACTGTCTGTATCTCAGCCCCCGAGTTTTCTCACTTTTACCTTCCCGTTCTCTCCCCCGTCCCGCTGTGGGGGGAGTGAGCGAGTGTGGGGGCTGAGCTCCCAGCCGGGGTTAAACTACGACAATCCTAAATTAAGCCTGGTTCAGGTGTGAGCAAAAGGCTGTAATTCTGCTGATTTTCCCGGAGAAGGCACTGTGGTAACACATGCCAAGGTCTGCTGGCAGCAGCAGGACAGGGAACATCTGATCTGGCACCTGGGACAGAGTAGCCCTGTAAACACTCTTTTCTCTCAGACCAGCAGGATTTTTGTGCTGGATCAGAGCCCTGTCGCAGGTGGTTGTGGCCTCTTGATTAGGGATGAGGTAACCTAAAGTCAAGTTCAACATCCTGTGGATTTACACCCTAAATCAGTCCCAGGATTTTCACTGGGGAATTTCACACCTTAAAATAACAGGGCAAACAGGGAGGTGTTCCTTTCACACGTAACTAAAAGTACCTGGGAGTAGAAGGCTCAACCCAGTGTCAGACTAATGTGAATATTGTCTTTTCAGAAGCTCTGACAATGCCAAAACCTGAATTGTGGCTCTCTGACTGATCTGCACCCTCCGACCTTTGCTGTTGGGACCAAGCCTGAACTTTTGGAGCCAGGTTTTATTTCAAGAAGAACCAGTATTAAATTCCTGAGACTGGAATATCCCAGCTTTTTGCTATTTAATTACCCTCTGACCACTTTTAGAAACCTATGTTTCACAGAATCACGGACTGGCCTGGGTTGGAAGTGAACCTTTAAGATCATCCATTTCCAACCCCTGCCATGGGCAGCGGCACCTTCCAAAGAAACATGTTGCTTCAAGCCCCATCCAACCTTGGAAACTTCCAGGAATGGGGCAGCCATAGCTTCTTTGGGCAACCTGTGCCAGGACCTCACCACCCTCACAGTAAAGAATTTCTTTATTATATCTACCCTAAATCTACCTTCTCTGCAACTTATGGAGTCAATTAGCTTTATGATTTAGACCATTTATGGTGTGAATTTTGTTTTGCACTAGTCTTGCAAGGTCAGGAACTTTCACAGGACATTGCTCAACCCTCTGGGACCTGTTTCTGAGCAGACCTGCCAGCTTGGAGAAATGTCCCTGCTCCAGTGGACATTTGCAGCTTTTTTTGAGAATTACAGAATATAATTATTTTTAAAAATCACAAATAAATCTCCTTTCCTGGGATTGTAAGTATGAACCTCAGTCTGGGAAGCTCCTTTGGGGTCATCAGTCCTGGCTGATGGACACCCATTTTACACCTCCCCATCTTTGCTCTTAAGATTTACTGGGTCTTCCCAGGGACCATCCAAGACCTGAGCCCAACTGGAGGCATCCACCTCTCTGAGGACAGTGGAGGGAACCTTGAAATATTTTGCTTTTAGTTTGGTGAATTGAGATTGAATCCAGGCTCTCATCCTTCCTGCTTCCCCATATTCATCCAAGCCAGGCATTGCATTTACAACTCTCCCATTTCCTTTCCCCTTTAGATCAGCCAATTATAGCCAAATACCTCTAGTTAGGCCACAAGTCTGACCACTCAAAAGAAATAAGGTTTGAACCCTTGTCCTCCTGCCTGAAGAGCGATAAATTAGAAGAAATTTTAAAAAAAATTACAGAAGGTTGACTTCAGGAAGAATTTACTCTTCTTGAAAGAATTCCTGCATGGCTCCAAGTGTGACGGTGACAACACACGGGGAGCTCAGAGCAGAGGGCTGGGCAAAAGCAGCAGGTCCCCAAGCCGGAATCAGCTGATTAAGGCTGAACTCCGCATTTCTGCAACTTCTTCCTGGCTCTTCCTATCCCTTGGCTGCCAGGAAAGGTCAGCTCTGGGTGCGATGTTTGACTGGAGCTGATACCGCGGGGTGAGCAATGCCCTGTGCCTCTCTGGGGATTTCCCCCTCAGGGGCTCAGCCCTGGTTTCTCAATGTCAGAAGCTGAACCCGCTTTGAATTTCCCCCCTTTCTCTGCTTGTGGTTATTTTTAAGCAAAGCTGCATCCACAGGCAGGCGTGTGGCAGCCCGGGTTTTTCTCCAGTGGTGCCCCGGTGCCCGGCTGTTGTCAGCAATGAGCTGAATGTCTTACACCCGGCCAAGGAAGAAGTTTCATGAGCACGTCAGGCGCAATTAGAGGGTGCAATAGGCTGAAAAACTGCACGGCTTGTCCGCAGCCGGGAGAACGCGTGTCTGCTCTGGGGGGTGAAAGGAGGGAGAGCTCCGGGGGCACGGGATGTTCCCTGCCCCGCCTGGATCCCGCACCCCCGGCAGGGCTCAGCACTCCCAGCTGCAGAGGGACCAGGCGCTCTCCCCTCTTTTCAGGGTAGGGGGTCTGTAAATCCTGTGCTGAGAAACACCCCGTAATCTCTGCAGGAAGCCCTGCCTGCAGATAATACCGTGAAGAGGTGATTTTGCCTGATTTCTGTTCCCCTTTGCTCGGCAGCGGGGCCGATGCGGCAGGAGGAGGAAAAGCAGAGTTAGAATGCAACAACAGCGGGGTGAGAGGCAAGGAATGAGGAAGGAAAACACGACTTGTGTAGAGGAGAGGAAAGAAAAAGCTCCTTTCCACTGCAGAAACACCCCAATCCGTTACAGGGACAGATGCAGGAGCTCTCCGTGTTCTCCCCCTGGGCGGGATGAGGGAGAGCGAGCGATGATATCCTCGTGATACAGGTGCAGTTCACACTTCGCTCCTTGTTTATTTATTCCCGTGACTGAAATACCTGCGAGGGGCGAGGGAGGCGATTGAAAGCTGCAGGCACAAAGGACCGTGAACGCCAGCTGCCTCTCCAAATCCAAACATTTTTATCAGCCTGATAAAAATCAGACATTTATCACCCTCCCCACCACGAGCCTGACCCTTAGCAACTTTTTTTCAAGTCCTTCCAAAGATAGCGCCATCAGCAGTGAAAACTACTCAGCTGGCAAGAGGAGGGGACAACCACTCGGTTTCCTTCCTGACCTTTCTGAAAGCATCTAATTCCCCGAAAATATTGCAATTTTCTTGGCTTCTTCAGTATCCAACTATTTAAAAAAAAAATTTGTTGCAAGTGCAAAATTTAGCATTTTTCTTTGTGGTTTTGTTTTGGTTTGGTTTTTTTGGGTGGTTTTTTGTTTTTGTTTGTTTGTTTATTTGTTTGGGGTTTTTTGTTTGTTTTGTATTTTTTTTTCGGAAAACCATATAAATACGCCTTGTTCAGCCCAGGGGAATAAGTTTCTTTGCTGCAAGAAAATGTCATTAATGACCTAGCAAGAATCTGGGCAGCTGCTGCCTGACTTTTGCAACCTCCCTCCCGGGGTAGGAAGCACTTTGGAACGGCTTTAAACTGGATGAGAGTAGATTTAGGTGGGATATTGGGAAGAAATTCTTCCCTGTGGGAGTGGTGAGGCCCTGGCACAGGGTGCCCAGAGAAGCTGTGGCTGCCCCTGGATCCCTGGCAGTGTCCAAGACCAGGTTGGACAGGGCTTGGAATAACCTGGGATAGTGGAAGGTGTCCCTGCCCATGGCAGGGGGGTGGAACTGGATGATCTTGAAAATCCCTTTAAACCCAAACCATCCTGTGATTCTGAACTTTGTGCCCACATTCCAGGCCGATAAACCAAGGCCATACTGGAAACTGCTGCAGATGAAGCTGCCCTGACACGAACAGAGCACGAGTGGCTGCATCTACACAGTGATGCACACACAGCTCCCAGCCACCCTCTCCAAATTCCAACCATGCAAAGAATTCCTGGATGTGTGACGAGGATCCCACCAGGCATTTCTGCCCCTCTGCACCCTGTGCCACGTCCAAAGGAGGTGATACATGTGGCACTGAACGTAGGCAAGAACGTGACTGGTCCTTCCCTTCCAAGTTTCCTTTAGAGGGAATCAAATAAATAAAGAAAAAAACCAACAAAAAAACCCCACATTAAAGGAAGAGGATGAATCATGGCTTAGTCAGAGTTGGGGCTCGACAGAGCAATCGCTGCTGGTGCTGGCATTTTGATGCCAGGGGGAGGATGTCAGGGAAGGCTGGCTGGTGACCAGAAGGTTCTTCCAAAGGGGATGTAGAATTAAGTCTGGAGTTGTTATTTTGGGATGCATCCAGAGCGTAATGCCACTGTTCAGGATGGGTTGCTGGGTGAGTTTGATGTTGGAGCAGCAGTAGAACAAAAGAGGGAATTGAGGGAGTTTAGTTTTGGTGTTTCAGAGAAGTTTGAAGACTGTAAACGCCATAAAGGGTGGGTATCCCATTCTCACAGAAATGGGGCTTTCTCCTTTTTCTCCCAGACTTCCCTTTTTGTGCTGCCCTTCCCTCTCCCACTTCTCTGGACCTGCTCCATTCATCCCTTGGATGCTCAAGGTCAGTTTTTTTCCCGTCTACCACCAGGACTTTCAGATTTTGAGCCCTGGCATTACATTTATACATTTATACATTTATACCCTGTCCCTTCTCATTTAATAAATATCTGCCAGTTCCTGGTTGTGATATGTCTGGCAACACCTCCAGCCTGCACTGGCTGGTTGATTCCTCCCTCCACACTCTGTCACACACAGGATGAGGCTGTGGGACAGCATGACTGGCTGTCCCATGTCACACTGTGCCTGTGGTGGCTCCCAAGGAGCTGACACCTCTTCCTGACAACATTCAGTCCGCATCAGTGACTTGATTTCCTGAAAAATCGCTGAGCTAAGCACCCCCTTGGGCTCCTTTCACAGCAGCTGCGAGCAACAGCTTATTTACCAGCCCAGGTGCTATTTTTAGGGAGCTGGGATTTTGCATAGCACGACTTAAGAGGGGGAAAAATAATCCTCTGAGTGCACCTAGCGCCGTCTTGCTCCCCACCCTCTCCCTGGGGTGAAAGTGTCTTATAAATAGTAATGGTGCTTCTTCCAGCTGACCTCCCTCGGAACAGCTGGGTGCTCGTGCCTTTGAAATCCAGGCCACTTATTTAGGAGTTGAAGCTTTCCGCTCCAGTTATTTAGGAGTTTCTAAGCCAAGAGTTACTAGGTGGATCTAATTTGAAGTGACTGTGATTTTAATTCAGGCAGGGTTTCACTTTCGGGCTCCTTTTCATGTCGTGGGGGTGGTGATTTGTGAAGTGGAAAAGAGCCACGGAGAGGGGAGAGAGCTGCTGGAGGAAGGGGGATGATGCCCAAATTCCTTGTCCTGTAACATCATGTGAATTTTTGTCCTCCTTCTGACTCATGCTCTAGCTGGGAACCGACTTACTGTTGCCCTACATGTGAAAAGGATTTGGGGATTTTGTGCGGAGTGGTCCAGGGAGTGCTGTTGTGCCTGACTCCCATCCCATCCTTGCCAACTGGAGCACTCACAGCTCTCCCATCTCCCTTCCCACATCCCAAATCTCTGGTTCTTTTCCAGCTCCTTCATAGTAGTTTTTTAAATTTTTTTTTTAGTTTTTTTTTTTTTCCTGTGAATATTTTTTCCCTGTGTAGGAGAGGGAAAGATTGTGCACTTTTTACTCCATCTTGGTTCCATGTAAGGAATTAGCCAAAAATATCTTCTTTCTAGATGCGTTATAAAAATACAAGCCTTTGCTTCCAGAGGAGTAAAATACCCTCTGTAAAAAAAAAAGAATTATTGCACATATTAGGTATCTGAGATGCTCCTTGTCAGGCTTTAAATTTTGAAGCAAAATTTGCTTTATTAAACACCATCAAAGCAGATGCTTCCACCTCTACAGCTCTTCCCACCTCTGACATATTCCCACATTTCCCTGCTGTGGCGCATTCCCACCCAGCATCCTTCCCAAGAGATCCCTCCATGCCAGGTGGGATCATCCCCATCAGTGTTGGGGTCGGGGGGGGTTGAGCAGCTGCGTATTTGGGATTTGGGTGTTGTCACAGGAATTTTCAGGGTGGTCCCAACCCCTCTGTGCTGCAAATGGGGGCTGTGTGGGGGTGCCAGCACTGCTGGGATGCTGTTTGTAGCCTAATTTATGGTGGAAATGTAACTTGCAGGAACCTGGTGAGTGGATGAAGAAGTTTAATAAACTAATAAAATGATGAAAATAAAAATAATTACGAATAATAATAATTATTATCATAACATCAATAATATTATTAATAATAATAGCAACAACAACATATTTATTGTATGTGAATATAACATAATAATTAGGAAAATATTAAATTAAGAGTAAAATAGTAAAATAATAAAATAATAATAGAAAAACATTAAATAATAAATAATTAAACGAGGTTAATACATTAAAATAATATTAAATTTTTAAAATATTGATTAAAAATTAGCCTTATGCTCCCGTTTGAGAGCAAAGGCTCCCCTC